>PVJL010001271.1:0-280663 GCA_004026885.1 Lyroderma lyra | reverse complement strand
ATACACACACCGCACACACACACACACCGCACACACACACACACAGAACACACAGCATACATACACTATACACACATCGTACACATACACAGAACACACAGCATACATACACTATACGCACATCGTACACATACACACAGCGCACACACACACACACAGAACACACAGCATACATACACTATACACACACTGTACACATACACACACCGCACACACACACACATATACACACATACCCCCCCCACACACACACACACACACACAAAGTTCACTGCTCCGTGGTCTGTGTTTTATTTCAGTACCCACCCCCTCCATAGTCTTGCCTCCTCTTCATTTTCAGCTGCACACGAAGGTTCTGGAACAGGTTGCAGGAGTAAAAGCTCAGAGAGAAAGGAAAGCCAGCAAGTATGCTGATGACTATTTAACAAACATTTCCCCCGACCTACCCCTTTGAAACGTGGGAATGTTGTTGTCTTCCGTATTCTCCTTAGCTACTGCGTCGGCCGTCGGGGAGGTCCTCTTCTCATTTGCTTCTTGGAGGATCTGGACTCCTTTCATCTTTTAATTAGTTGAACTCATTTTGACATCTGTGTACATTCCGTAGCCTCCAACGGTTTTATGTTGCTTTTGCTGTGCAAAACACCAAGAATCTATTTGGCGTTCCCAGGCCACGAACCTCATTGGTGATGTTCTGGGGGGGCAGGGGTGGGGGTGGAGGGAAGCCATTGCTTCCAGGACTGTGGCTCATTGACGTGGCCAAGCCTGGAACATGTCCAGGATCAGGCCAAGGAGCCCACTGTGCCCTGATCACTCCATTGAAAAGAGCTCACTTACCCAGTGTTTCTCCATCTCAGACTCTCATTTCCTTCCTTCATAGCAACTATTTGCAAATATTGTATTCCATGTCTGTCCCATCACATAGTATCTGGCTCCCCTACTCCACTGCTAGACTCTTAGGGAAAGGTATTTGCTGAATCGCTGCATCTTCAGCTCCCAGCACATTCTGTGAAGTATAATAGATGCTCAATAAATGCTTCTTGAATGTTGATTCATGAAGCCGCTGGACCAGAAATGCAAGATATTAAATCTTAATGACAGAAATAACAACACTCAAGTTTCAGTTGTTCTCTCACTTGCAGACTAAGAATATGAAAATGGGCTGAAAACATCCAAGTTATGAGGGCCATGAGGCCTTGAAACAAGCCGAAATAGAACTGGACACAGAGCCAGGAAGTCTGAGTTAAAATACCAGCTGCTTCCTCATTGATGCATGACCTTAGGCAAGTGCCATACTCTCCCTGGGTCTCTACTTCCTATAAAATGAGGAAATGGCACTTGATCAGAAATTTTCAAGTTTGACTTCTTTATTTTTTAGCATAGAACTTTATATTTTATAGAGCGGATAAAGGTAGCATTTCATTTGCATACAATGTTTCCTCAGTTCAAATGTGTAATATTTACTTGATATGTATGCCTACAACAAAATCAATGTGGCTTTTGGTGAATACCAAAATATCAGATCCAGAGCTACGGATAAGAGCTGACACCTTTGGTTAAATTTAATTACACTCTCAAAAGTCAGATTTACACAGACAAATGGTTTTCAAATGGTAACTTCTCAGATAAACAGGTCTGGTTTCCAAGCATGTGCCTCAGAGAGTAAGTTAGTAGGGCAGAGACTGCTTAGCTAGTGGACTACATTTCCCAGAGTCCCTCACAGTTACATGTGGCCACATGACTGATTACTAGTCAATAGGATGTGAGTGGCAGGATATGCACAGTCTCCAAAGAAATTCCAGGGCACAACCTTCCATGTACTTTGTCCTTCTGCTGGCTTAATGCAGAGGGACACAGAGAACTTAGAAGTTCTGGGTGAAAAATGGTAAAGCCACAGATGGAAGGAGATTAGCTCCGCACATCTCTGCTTGAGGAAGAGCTACCTAGCATTCAGAAACAGCAATTGCAGGCTTTACTCTACACACGTACTTGGTCCATTGTGTAACTTTACAGCAAACAGCATGACTCTAACAACCTGGCAACACAACTTAACTTTCTGAGTTGTCAAATGCCTTTAAATGTGGCATATAATAGGTGTTGTTTTCTATTGTCACTTCTAAAACAGTATATATACTTTTCAGAATGAAACATGAATAAAATAAATGCTCAAATAATCCAGAAACTCCTTCATGAGGCCCCAGGTCATCATAAAACACATCTAAAAATACGTCTTTTCAAATATGTCTGGACTAGATGTTCTCAAAGATCTTTCCCAGCATCAACATTTCATTACTGGATATTTTTCTAATTTTCCAAATGGAAGTCATATTGGTCTTCATAAAGAAGAAGTAAAAACCTTGTTGCAATAAAACAGCGTCTAAGAAACACCAAGGGGCACGCATGATATTTCTGGCTTGCTTACTTACTGTGTATTTAAAGGTTGAGGACCTTCTTTAGACACCTTTGGGTCTAGGATCTTATTAGACTTTTAGACTTAATAACAAGCATGCTAAAAATGGCCTGAACTGTGTGTCAAGCAATGGTACATAAGTTGTCTGGAATGTCCTTCACAGCCAGGTCAAAATTAAAGCAAGTCTTTCACATGTTCTACTATCCAAATACATTAATAACTGGCACTTTGATGCACCTCTAACCAGAATTTCTAACCAGAACAAAAACAAGCAAGACCATGTTCTTCTGCTGTGGTCTTCCTTCCAGAACCATCATGCCCAGAATCTCGGGGATGGTCACAGTGACCGCTGCCGTGTGCAGTCACAGTAGTAAATGACACCAGGTTCGGGCACAGCTCGGAAACTCCTCAAGCCACAGGAACCCCAGACCTAAGGACTATCCCAAGAACTTTTTCTGGGTTTATAGTAGGGCCAGTTTCTGAAGAGGACAAGGAGAAGATAGCAATGTAGAAAGCTTTGTTTGACATGCCCCAGATTCTAAATTTATCTTAACTTAGTACTGTTTACCTGGACAGTACGGTGCTATCAAGTTGCAGGGAACTTAAGATCTCAAAGAGCCTCCTATCATCACTGCCTGCCAAGCTCCAGAGCCTTGAAGGATAGAGGCATTCGTCTATAGGATAAGGAAGAGATTCAAACAGACTTTGGATTTGGCATCCCTGACTTCGAATCCATAGCATACTGCTGTGTGACCTTAGGCAAGTTACCTGACCACCCTGAGCCAACCGGCAGCTTACCATGTGAAAATGGCTACTGGAGAGGGGCTCAGGGTCCCACTCGGTCCGACCCTGAGACCTCATGCCCAGCCGCAGGCCTCTGAGCCCCACTTAGCCTCATTTTGCCCCAGGGTTATAAAGCACCCTACTCAGTGCTGAACCTTCCAGAGAGAAAGGATGCTTTGTCCCTGCAGGCCAGAGGCACAGCAGCCACTGAGTCCTTATCCAAGTAGTGTGGTTGAAGGGGAGCAGTTGTTTGCATTTCTTCTTCTTTCTTTTTGTTTTTCTTTTACAAAATACTTGAGAGGCTTGGGGAAAATAATCCTTGTGAGCCTCTGTGAAGATGTAACTCTAGATGGCCCCCCAGCTGGGCCCGGCCGGCCAAGTGTCAGGCTGGAGACCACAGAGAGAAGGAGCGTTTCCGCACAGAGGAGGCCTGGGATTCTGGGAGCCGATGATCCAAGGCCGAGGCAAAATAAACTTGTCATAGTCTGAGTGCTAGGACAGGCAAAACCAACTCCCAGGACCTAGGGCCTCCCACCTCCTGGGCCCGACTGGAGACGGCTCCCAGATGTGAACGGGGTTCGGAAAGGGAGTATATAACACGACTCACGTCCACGCGCCATTGAAAGCAAGAGGCCTCTGCCGAAGGCCTGAGGCGGATGTGGGATGACGGCCAGGTTGGCATTCTGACCCTCCGGCCTGTCTCGTCCATCCTCTGTCATCACGCCTAGGCCCCAAGGTCTGACATTGGGGAAAAAGTAACTTCCAGGGGGATTACATCCATTTCTATGGCTCAAAACGGTCCTGGTACTCAACTCAGTTCATTTTCTCTCCAGATTTGCGTGGCCTCGCCTGCCGCTGGACCTCAGTTGCTTGTTCGGTCCGGGCTGCTACCATCACTTCATCTTCTATAACAGGGGGATCCAACTTTTGGCTTCCCTGGGCCACACTGGAAGAAGACTTGCCTTGGGCCACACGTACAATACACTCACACTAACGACAGCTGATGAGCTAAAGAAAAAGTCTCCAAAAAATCTCATAATGTTTAAGAATTCATGCTAGGCCACATTCAGGTTGGACGTGCCGGCCCTAGATCTTCCAGCCGTCTCACCCTGCCACAGGGCAGGAGCTGGGGTTCGGGGTGGCCTCCAGCATGCCTGTAGGGGTGGTCACGCAGCCTCAGCCACCCCAGCACCCAGATCCGACCCAGCTGGATTCATGGAGGTTCTACTTTTCCCAGCAGCCGCCTAAGGAGTAAACTGAACAATGAGACGCCCATGATAGAAAAGGTCCAGCCACTTAGTCCTCCCTTTCTGTTCACACTCCAGAGCAGAGTCTCTAGAGGTTCCTTCCAAGATATTCCAAGACCACTCCTTACATTCTCTCTAATCACCTCCCAAGGGCCCCAACGACTCCGTAATGCAGGCCTTTGGATCTCCCTTTGCTTTGTCCCTGCCCCGCCTGCGTCACCCCTCACTCCTCAGAGGAACTTAGCCTCTTTGCTTTGGTCACTGTGTCCCCAGGCAGCCCTCGTTGCAGTTTCTCTCTCTCCGGCAGGAAGGTTAAATTCAGGCAGGCTGTCCTCACCTCCATCCCCTCTTCCAATTGTGTCCCTCCCCAGGGGAAGTGAGGTAGGAGACCTCTCTAGCTGTGACACCGATGGGTTACATTGACTTTCCTTTCATCTATTTTTGGTTTTATACCTGAACTTGGAGTTTTAGGATACCTTTGATCAACTTATCAAAAGTAAGATATGAATCCATGCACATGCCTTTCTCAGGATCTACAATGAAATCAAATCTCCTTTACAGAGACCGTGAGCAAGGCCTGCGTCTGTGCAGCAACCAAGACCCAGGCCAAGCGTTTCCACTGGCAGAGCTCACCCTGGGACAGCATGTCCCAGAGTCCGATCCATAGAACACAGGGTCTGTGAGTGATTACAAATCAAACGGTCCTGTTCTTCAAATGCACTTGAGTGCCTGAAGGTTAAACGAATTGAAGAGTTCTCCTTACCCTCTAGGACTTTGCAGATTTTACTACAGTATTCTATAATGTTAAACTCCAGGAGAGAAGTTGGCGGCGTTTTCGGGGGTAGGGGACACACCCCTGACCCTCTCAAACAGAAACACCCACTTCCTGTGCGTACCGATGTGGCAGGAATTCTAGACATACTTGTACCAGCTCCGGGGCAAAACTCTCTCTACCCTTCAGGTTTTGAGTTACAGAATCTTGAAAACACCACGGCTGTATAGAGTCCAGCTGACCCTGCTGCCCCTCTGGGGAAATATTAGGAGTCTCCTGTCTAGAAGCCTATAGAACTAATAAAGGCTGAGGTCAACCATCGAGAACTGATTCCGGACAAAGCCTGCTTCCTGCTTCCTGTTCTCCTACGTCCACCGAACGGTTTTCATTCGTGATTCTCCCACTTCGCTCCCCTACGATGACAACTGCCTCCACGACGCCCACTAATAACCACCATCTCGATCTCACTCTGCAAAGCCCAGCAGAGAGAAGAAACTGGGGTACAACTCACCTTCGCAGCCTGCACGCTCCCACCCACATGCCACCCCTACCCGGCTCACTCGGGATCGGCGGTGACTGAAGGTTCCAAGAGTCTGTTCTGCTCCCCACCCACCAGTGCTCCCCCAGTGCCATTTGTCACTTCCGGGACTCATCAAGTGCGACCAGAAATTTTGCTGCTGTTAGGGCTGGGGGTTAAAGCTGCCATCACTACATAAACTCTCAGGAGCGAAGGCTTCGGTGAGCAACGCCAGCTAATGACCCCTGTCCCTGTGGTAATAAGCAGCGGAAATGAGCTGCTGGGGAATGCCAGTGCCCCCCATAAATCCACGTGTTAGCAGGCCTGCCTGCAGCGGGAAGAAGCCGGGAGGCAGGGCCCAGACCGAGCACAGAGCAGGGGATGTCCGAAAGGGAAGGGTTTATAGCCACCGCCAACACCAGCTCCTCCATTGTCCACCAGAGGACACGAGGTCCGGAGAAGCACGCCTGCTCACCCAAGGCCCCAGCATGCATTGTGGCTGAGCTGGGGGGCAGAGCCCTGGCTTGATCTTGGCAGAGCAAAATGCCAGGACAACTCAGTCAAGCTCTTTTGAACAAGAGCCTCTCTTTGGGTCTCTTAGACATTAGTGGGTGCCATCGAGTTTGCGGAGCCAGTGATAGCAGCACTGGAGTGACAAGTCGAGCGTGGAGAGTTGTTGTTGTTTTTTTTTAATCTCTGCACCTCTGTTGCCCCACTGACTGAGCTGGGTAGGGGTGGGCACATGTGTGGGAACATGCATCGTGCCTCAGTTTCTTCCTTCTGCTGGTGTTTGCACTCAGGTTGGCAGTGGTTATTGGTGGGTGTGGGCGAAGCACTTGTCACATCACATGGAAAGGAAGTGGGAGAATCACGAATGAAAGAGGCAGCGTGTGTGCAGCACCAAAACAGGGAAATGGTGCCAGCATTCCTAGGAGGAAATATGAGAGAGAATCTGTGTTCTAGATCCTCCCATCACAGCCAGATAAGCAACCCTGATTTAACAGTTTCATGGCAGGGAGTAACTATGGGAACATAGAACAAAGGGGAGAAATAAGAGGAACTTTGAGCTCAATTCCTCCCTAACTAAACGGCACACCCCTCTTTTCAACGAGGACCTGTAGATTCCCTTGGAATCCAGGCCAGATCCCCTCCTGAGCACCTAAGACCCTAACCCAAAGAAAGGGGTGGGCATCTATTTTATTGCCTTTTATTTTAATATAAATCCCCCCTTGCAATGCAGGGCATAGGGAAGACAGTCAGCATCATGAGTCTAACCCAAACCCCAGCTAATGGGAAAGCTCTGCGGGGTCCCCAGCAGTCCCTCACACCCCAGAGACCGGGAAGCCCTGCCCTCTGCTCTGACGGCTTTGCAAGCCGAGCGTGCAGGAGCCCCTGAGCCGAGGCAAGTGCTCGCTCACGGAGGAGTGTTCCAGAAAATCACTCCCAACGTCAGTTCTTGTTTCCTGTCCCCCTGCAGGACTGTCATCCAGATGATTCTCTCTTCGTGGGCTTTTGGGAAAATACAGCCAGGAGGAAGGGCTTCCTGCCAATGCAGGACCCTCTGAGCACAGTCCCCCGGCGCACGCAGACCTGAGACCCACACGGTGCCCCTTCCAGGAAGCCCGACTGCTCGGGCCCTGATGAACTCTGCATGTTTGAGCAAGGGACACTGAGGTCACCTCTAGCTGCAGCATGCCTTCTAGCTCTATGACTCAAAGACTCCACGATCTATGATTTGGGGCCAAACAAAACAGGACAGACCACCATCGCCCGGAGGATGTCATCAACCAAAACCCCCGCGTGCTCTCCAACGTATCGGTCCGTCTGCACGTATCTATTTTAAAGTTTTTGCACCCAGCAGCTGTGCTTCTTCAAAGCTCAGGAACAAATTTCTATGAGGAAGGGCCAGCAATCATGCTGTGCCACTTTACCCCCCATGTCCCGGGGCCAGGAAAAGTCACAAGACTAGGTCTCCCCCGACCCACCGCTCCGTGCTCTGGCAAAGGCATGTTGTCAAGAGAAAGGAGAGGGGGACAAACTGGGAGAGCTAGAAGGCCATCCAGACAGGGCACAAAGGGCCACCTAACCTTGTTCAAGTGAGCAGGGACAGGTGACCCCAACCTTGATCCTTCCTTTCCAATGCCCCCCACCCAAATTCCCCTTGGCCCACCTGAGCTCTCTCAGACTCCACCGTGCCCACAAACCAGCAGACGACTCTCTCAACCGAGCCCCCACCTGTGACCCTGAGCCTGATTTGTTCTACGGGGACAGGAAGCTGGCCAGAGGTGGAGAAAGGATGAGGCCCTTTTCTCATCCTCATAACTCGAGGTCCAGGTTCCCAGCCCGCCGCAGGCCAGGAAACTAAGAAAAGGGGGTTACGATCCAGCTCCCAGGACTAAGACCCCCCTTCTTCGGGGAAAATCCCTCTCGGCCCACACCACAGGCACAGTGGGGAACCAGAGTGACAAAACCCAAAACTGCACAAGAGTGTCTCAGCATATTTCTTGGAGGCCTTCTAGAACGTATTGTGAATTTCGCTTGAGTAATGTCCCCAAGGACACAGAGCGCACACTCCTGAGCCAAGTTGTCATGCACTGCATACACCTCAGGTGCAATTCATCACCCCTTGTGCCCAAGAGGCTGCATGGGACCAATAATTTCCATGTAAAAGGTGATACTTTTGTTCAAATGTTAGACCAAAAATTGGTGGGGGAGTGTCTTATACACGGGAGTAACTGGTTGAGAGGGTTTCTAAATGTCAGGTTAGAAAATTAAGGGTTGTCTTATACATGGAGGTGTCCTATACACAGGAAAAATACAGCAATACCCTCTGAAGAGAAATACCCAGCCCCGGAGCCTCTCCCAGGATGGAATACCCACACAGGTGCAATCCTAAAAGGAACAATCACAAACCAGAGTTTCCAAGGGCTAAAGGCAACTCGGAAACTGCATAGATCTCTCCTAGGGTCCCCAACCTTCAGGGTCATGTCTGAAAGATCCCCAAGAAAGGGACTTACAGTTATTTTGAAAAGTCCAAGAGATTGCAGAACCATGAACCTTAGGCAAAACTCTCCAACCTTCTACTAAACCCTTACAAATCCTGCTCCTACCAAAACCTGCTTCTCGTGCCCTCCAAAGCCTTCCTTTGCTCTCCACTGCCCAAAGAATTATTTCTCAGTTCTTGGTACACCATTGAAAACCCTCCATGACCTGTGCCCCATCTACAGCCCCAGAGTGAATGCCCACTGAGCCTGTCCATGCACTCTGTGCCCAAGCCACACCTGTCTGGTCCTTAGTCCCCAAGCACGCTGGCCCATGCTGCTCTCCTCACCTGCTCATTCCCCACCCACACCACTACCCATCTGCTCTGCTCTTTTCTAAGGAGCCAGCTCAGGTGCCATGCACTCTGCAAAGCGTTCCACACTAAGTCAGAATTCGTAACTCCAACGTTCTTAGGCCCCTGGAAGAAAATACCAACTCAGAGCCTGAGTCAGGGGAAAAGCTCACTCATTAATTCACAGGTACACACCTACTGAGCCGCCTCCTAGAGTATGCCAACCCCCAGCACTTTGCTAAGAACTGCCTCTCCACAAAACTAAGTAAGACACAGTTGGATCTTCAGGCTGCTCACAGTCTCCCAGGGCAGTCATATGAAAGAACACAGACCACAGTATAACACGACCACGGCTCTAGTGGACATGCAGAGGTCGTGCTGGGCGGGAGGAGCACTCCAAATAGATGACGCATATGCTCAGCAAATAAATTAATAGACTTAAGTACCACTGAAGAAATACCAGCAATTGAAAGAAAAGGGTCCTGGGAATTAGGTGACATGCATGGAAGGAACCAGGCTAGTTGGAGATCAGCTCAACAGAAATGCTATCTCCTTCCCTCCCTCCAGGGGGGTCCTGGGGTGCTCATAGCATCTCTGTTGACAAAGCCTTCCCAGTTGAAATCAGACAGGGGCTTGTACAAGGTGTAGGGAAAATCTGTCGTGTAAATTAAGAGGCATTTCTCCAAGTTCAACTCAACTCAATTACATTCAACAAACATTTCTAGAGCCCACTTAAGTGGCCCTATGAAATCATGCTCCTGCATAAAACCAAGTTCAGATCTTAAAGATTGGGCCTCAATTGAAAAGGCCAGTTATTCCCATGCAGGCTAAGAATCTTGTTTCTAGACAACTCCCTCTCTCTGTAGCCCACTGCACGTGCCTCTTCTGCATTCTCAATCTCCCCCACCAGACTATCAGCTCCAGGAAGGCAGGGGCTACCCTGGCCTGGTTCGTTGGCTTTCAGATTTTCAGCCCCAGAAGTCCAAGTTTAAATGCAATCTTACTTGGAAGCACAGATGAGTAAAACAGAGCAGAGCAAAGCTTGTTCTGAGAGGGCCAAAGCCTGCACTGCTATCTTACTGCTGCTGTAACAAATCACCACAAACTTAGCTTAAAACATTATCTTACAGCTCCAGAGTAGAATTTCAACACGGGGATCGCTGTGCTAAAATCAAGATGTCAAGAAAGCTGCATTGCTTTGTGGAGGCTCTAGGAGAGAAGCCCTTTCCTTGCCTTTTCCAATTTCTAGAGGCTGCCCATGTGGGCCCCCTTTCGACGTGTTCCAAGCCAACAACGTGGCATCTCCTTCATTTTCCTTCCATAGTCACAGCCTCCTCTCCGACTCTTCTCTTCTGCCTCCCTCTCCCACTTCTAAGGACCCTTGTGATTGCACTGGGCCCACTTGAATAATCCAGATTAACCTTCCCCTTTTAAATTCAGCTAATTAGCAACCTTAATTCCATCTGCAACCTTAATTCCCCTGTGCCACGTAACACAAAATACTCACGGGTTCTGGCGATCAGGTCTGGGCCTCGTTGTGGGATCACTATTCTGTCATGGAGCCCGACCCACCCCAGCCACAGGGCGCTGCAGGTTAGCATCATGAAGGACAACGTGCTGCATGCACCCTATGCAGGGATCAAACCTGGGTTCTCTGCCCACCAAGCAGAGCACCACTCGGCCCCCAGCTGCCAGCACACCTGCCACTCCTCTCCTCTGAAGTCAGCTTTCCCAGGTGTGCAGGGAGAAATGGGCAGGCAGACCTAGATGAGACGAATGGAGATCCGTGGTGGACCACAGGGGGTAAAGGTCCGTGGGAGAAGGCACATAGGAGGACCACTTCACCTCTAGGATCTTACGCTGGGCCGTTGGAAGGCAGGGTCTGTACTGTAGCCGTGTCTGGGTTCCTTTTCTTCCCTTTCTCTGGCAGTCCGAGCATGCTTGCTTGTCTCAGGGCAGGTGGGCCAGAAACATCACAGAACACCTGATGCCTCCACCAGCCACAGATGGGAGTTAATGGGTAAATGCTCAAGTTCTTTGCCCCTCAGTGGGACAATTCTAAGACATGGTCTACGCCCTCACCTAGGTGATCCCCCATGGAACTGACGGAGCCTGGATACCTGCAGCAGTAACCTATTAACAGTCACTAACACTAAATAGGGTGACGAACTTGGCCCAGTTTTCCTGAGACTTTCCCAGGTTAGCACTGGGAGTGCCCCATCCCAGGGAGTCAGTCCCTCAGTCCCCAGCAAACAGGATGGTTGTCATCCTCAGCCCAACCTGCTCACTAACAGATTTCTTCCTGCCCTTCCCATCCCATGGCTGCACTGTCCTCTGGTGCTTCCTGGACTCACCGTGTGAGTAAGCAACTCATGCCCAAATCCTCACCTCAGGGTCTGCTTCTGTGAACCCCTAGTTAAGACAAAGCCCGTCATCTGGTTTGTGTCTCACTGCCAGGGCTAGTGCTTTATGGCCACAAATGTCCTGTACCCCAAAACTCTGGGGGGTGCCATTCATGTCAACTGTGATGTGAATGACCTCCCCCGTGGCATGCACTGGAAGCCCTAATAACAGCTGGTATCTCTGGCTGGGCCCTCTGTCAGGTCGCTCACATGAAAGTCTCTTTGCCCCACTTTCCGCCACATGAGAAAGAAGAGACACGCATTGCCAGAGCTAATCTTCCCATAAAGGCAGGGCAGGTCTAATCCTCCCCAACCTCACCCCGCCACCCTTCCCCTCCTCGCCCCGGCCCGGCCCTGCCCTGTCCCAGATGTTCCCATTTAGTTATGGTGGCAGCCAGGCAGCAGACAAACAGTATGACTGTGCCTGAACACCCTTCACAGCCGAGGGAGCTGTGGCAGCTGGGCTTGTCCCCAGATGGGGAGAGCTCTGAGCAGACGGCGATTATACATGGGAAACCAGAGGACCTTGGGGAGCAGATGGCCGTAGATGGGGCCTCTGCGCTTCCCACTCCACTTCAATTAGCAGCCCTGACCATGAGGAAGGGTTCTCGGGGCTCTGAGAAGCCTCCCACAGACACCAGTTTGGCCTCACCTGGGGAGACAGCCTGCCTCGAGGGACAGAAGGCAGCTCTAGCAGTGGACATCTGGACACCCCTAATGAGGCCAGCCCAGGATGGGAGTTCAGCTAATTGCTCAAGTCGACAGTGATGTCTGGATTCCAGCTGCTACGTCTGGATGTCTTGAGTTTACTGTGAGGTTGGGACTGAAAGACCCTTAGGAATGGAGAATGTCAGCTGGGGTTCATGCTGAAGCAATTACGGAGACATCTGCGGTAGGTGAAGAATGGGGGGATAGTAAAACAGAAAATATCACAGCTTGCTCACTTCTTACCAGGAAATCCATAGTCCCCAGCCAAGATGGGCCATTCCAGGAACACGGAGCACATGGCATGGGACCGCAGAGGAAAGGCGGGGAGACTCGAAAATGCACTAGGTCCTGAATTCTCGAGATGCAAACGGACCAGACCACTGCCCTTCCTCACACTCCTCATCTCACCCTGCCTGAGAGGATGGCCCTTGCCCACCCTGCACCCTGACCAGAATCCCCCCTGAAGGTAATGCAGTAGAAGCTTCCAGACCCCTCATTGCACAGGCCAGGTTCAAGGTCCTGGAAAGAGTCCTGGAGACATTTTACATGGTAAACACTTTTTCCTTTTTCTTTTTTTTTTTTTTTTTTTTTTTGCCAAATTTGCCAAAAATAGGTGTTTTAACATACCACTGTCACTTGCCATTCTGACTCCCCTCAGTCACACATCTTCTAATGTCAGGTGGTGTTCATATGTGGGAGATTTAGCTAAGAAAGACTTGAATTTAGGGTACATTTAGTTTTGGTTTAGTGGTGTATATATTAGTGAGGTTCACAGTTTCTCCTATAGTGCCATGGTAGGAAAAGCTTCCAGAAATATTCCTACTGCCTGCTCTACTGGCTCACTTAGTGTCATGGCATAAAGGGGCCATGACACAAATGTATCTTATGGTACCAGAACTGGAAGTATCTGCATAATGTAGCAAGAAGCTAATTTATGGAAAATTATTTCATCATTAGAAGCACAGAAATTGTTAAGAGGAAGACTCCGTTCTCATCAGCCCCTAGGCAAAATGGAAGTATTCTCTTATCAGGAGTACAATTGATAACTAAATATGTAATTATATACATGCTATACAATGAAATTAGTTTTATAGATTTCTACCTGAAACCCAAAGAGATTACTCTGATATCAATGAGTGAATGGTAACAAAACAATTTTTTGATTATCCCAAAAGCAGTATTCATTAAAAGAGGTAACATTTTAAATAGGAGAAATAAATAGACTCTTGGACTGTCAGTTCAATTTTAAAAGCTACATAACTACATTGGGAAAATAAGTTTAATTACTTGTTAATTAGCACACAAAAATAACAAAATTCATAATAGGCCACTACAACACCATGAAAGACAAATTGGTTAATGAGTACAATCACTTCAAAGGGTATTAAAATTAGTCACTGCTCAAAGAAGCTTCATCAATAACAAAAATTCAACTGAAAAATGGGCAATGGACATGAATAGATATTTCTCCAAAAATGATCATAGAGATGGCCAACAGCACAGAAAAAATATGCTCAATATCACTAATCATTAGGGAAATACAAATTAAAACCACAATGAGATAGCATCTCATACCCATTAAAAACAAAACAAAACAAAAACAGAACAACAAGTATTGGCAAAGATGTGGAGAAATTGGAACTATCATATCCCGTTAGTGGAAATGCAAAATGGTACAGGCACTATGAAAAACAGTATGGCGTGCCTCAAAACATTTAAAATTATCAAGCAATTCCACTACTGGGTATATACCCACAAGAAGTGAAAGCATGGTCTCAAAGAGACATCATAGCAGCATTGTTCAAAATAACCAAAAGGTGGAGCAACTCATCTGCCCACTGATGGGTGAATGGTGAAATGTGGTACGTTCATCCAACAGAATATTACTCAGCCTTAACACAGAAGGAAATTCTGGCACATGCTACAACATGGACAAACCTTGAGGACATTATGCTAAGCAAAATTAGCCGGCCACAGAAAGACAAATGCTGTATGATTTCACCTGTATGAGGTGCCTAGGGCAGTCAAATGTATAGAGACCAAAAGTAGAAAAATGGTTACCAGGGCCTAGAAGGAGAGAGAAAGGGAGTTGTTTAATGGATAGAGTTTCAGTTTTTCAAGCTTAAAAGAGTTCTGGAGATTGGTTGCACAACAACGCGAATGTACTTACACTACTAACACACTTTAAAATAGTTAAGATGATAAATTTTGTGTATTTTACCATAATTAAAATTTTATAAATCTCAAAATTACCCTTGAAATGCCTTAAATCTTACAGCTCATACGCGAGACAAAAGTGGCTGGCATGCTCCCAAATGTAGGATTTGAAAACACTAAAAATTACAAGACATTACAAATAAAAAGTTATAAAACTGACAGAAAATGTACTAAGTGATCAATAATAAAAAAAGGGAATTATAATCAATATAGGAAAAAGAGTAAATTATCTTTGTATTCTTAATGCAGAAAAACATTACTAAATTATTGACATATGATAAAGCAATAAAAGATTATGCAGCCAACAATGTAGGAGAAACATCATTAAAATAGTCTGTTAATTAATTTGTAAAATAGAAATGTTATTTTCTGGATTCTGCAATGCCTACAATATTTTGTAATCATTTTTTATTTTTTATTCATTATGATATCTTTTCTCATTTCAACTATTTTCTTTTGCATAAAATTTTGTAATCCTTTTCTTAAACATGGCCTCAAAAATGTATCAGCAAAACAACCAAGGGACCTGGCTTCCTTATACCCATCCCTCAACACAGCAGCACTCTTGGGGAAACTTTAGCACTTGTCTACATTTGTTCCTATTACAAATGGGTCGAGAGGAACCACATGGTTCTGTCACTCTGCCTGTATGATTTTGAGTTTGTCCAGTCACAACCTGAGCCTTAGTTTCTCTATCTTTAAAATGGAGAGAAACTCCTTGGAATTCCCTACTTCCCATAAGTAAGACTTGGATACACTGGAATCAACGTGAAACCACCTTAGAAACTGGGAAAGAAAGAACAAACCAAAATCTCTTGAAGGATTTACCTCATTTATCCAAATTTTCCCAAGGTGTCTTGTCCCATTGGACCTCCCATCTACTTTTAGGAGTGGGGGTTGACATGGGATGCCAAACTCCAGGAGACAATGACTGAATATAAGGAAAATGGAAAGGAACCCCAGGCTAACTAGAATCCATTGAACAAGGATGAACCCATTTAGGACCTGTTAGATAGGAAGGACACTTGGGAGAATTCGGTGGTTTATTGGTTTGGAGAAGCAGCACCTGAAAATCTAATTAAGAGTACTCAAGCTAGAGATCCAAGATGGTGGAGTAAACACTGCCTGCTTCCTTCCATGAACACATTAAAATTACAACTAAATTATAGAACCACCAACCTGGAGAACCATCTGAAGTCTAGCTGAACAGTGTTTTATAACTAAGGATATAAAGAAGCCACGTTAAGACTGGTAGGAGAGTGGGAGATGTGAAATAGGCTGGCCCCAAACCTCCATAATGGTTGAGAATCAAGAAAGATATCTCAGCTATAGTGGTTCCCCCTGGAAGAGCGAGGGACCCCAGCTACACACCAGTCTCCCCAGCCCAGAGTACTGGTGCCAAGAAGAGGAGCCCCCAACTTCCGGCTGTGAAAAACAGAGGAGGCTCCAACCAGCCAGGTGGGATGGAAAGCTGCTGGAAGCCCAGGCACCCTCTTAAACGCCCGTGCCCACACAGACACAGTCATTCACTGGCACTTACCGTGGGCTCTGGTGGAGGAGCGGTGACCCCGCAGGCACCCGAGGAATACAGGAAGCAGACCGAGGTGTGTGGCTTCAGGGCGAGGACTGAAAGACAGTCACCATTTTCCCTACGTGGAGTCCTCCTGCTGTGCAACGTCAGGTTGGCGCCATCTTTCCTGTGTTAAGCCCTTCCCCACAGGCCACATATAAACCTGATTGGTCTGGTGATCTCCACTAGCTCCACCCTGCTAACGCACTGAGACCCCATCCCACCCAACTCCCCCAATGCCAGAGGCTCTCTCTCCAAGAGCGGCCAGCCCCACCCACATTGCAATCTTTCTTGGAAAACCATCTGAGTCCGCTGGCCCCGGGCAGGCAGCAGCTGGCCTGCCTCAGTGTGCTGAGACTTTAGCTCTAGCTCAGCACTGGTACCAAACCAGAATATATATTAACCTAATTACCACAAGTCTTCCCACTCTAGTGACTCCTGAGACCCTGCCTCACCCAACTTGCATACCACATAAGACTTCATCAGTGGCTGAAACTTAAGAGACCCAGCAGGTGACAGCATGCTTCGGAGCATCCTGGCTTTTTGCATTTATCCCAGGCCTGATACTGGGGGCAACATGGCCTCTCCCACAAGCCTCCAGGTTTACGAAAGGCAGCAAACAGCCATGCATTGCTTTGTAGCTCCTACCAAGTAGTCCCGGCCAGTTACAGGCAACGGGTGACCTGGGCCTGTACAGGAACCCCTCCCAAGAGGCCCCAGAACCAACACACTTGGAGGTTGGCTTCAGACCACAACAGAGCACCACCCAATTAGCCCCACAAGAGGCACACACAAATGGTGGTCTCAGCAGGCACCACAGCCCGCTGGGGCAAATCCCACTCAAAACCCTGCACAGCAGCCCTTAAGCTATTTTTGTGAAAGGGGAAACAACAACAACAGAAAGTCTGGGATAGCAACACTTACACCAGACAAAATAGAGTTTAAATCAAGGCAATAACAAGAGACAAAGAAGGACCCAGTAGTATGTTCATGACAGCATCGTTTACAAGGGACAAGATGTGGAGGCAGCCAGGGTGTCTGTCGATGGGAGAATGGACAAAGAGGAGGCGGGACATACACACAGTGGATGGACATGGGTCCCTGCCATCTGCCAGGGCGTGGATGGACCTGGAGGGTGTTGTGCTGAGTGGAGTGTGTCAGAGAAAGACAGATGCAATGTGATTCCACTTACATGTGGAATCTAAAGAACAAAATAAAACAAAAACAAACAAATACAGAAAACGGTTTGATGGTTGCCAGATGGGAGGGGGGTGAGGTATGGGTAAAAGAAAGGGGGGGGATGAAGAGGTAGAAATTGGTCGTTACACAGTACAGCATGAGGGTACAGCATGAGGAATATGGTCAGTAATGTTGTTATAGCTACACGTATGGTGTCAGGTGGGTACTAGCTCTATTGGGGTGATAGGTGGGAGGGGGCGGGGACTGGGTGAAAAGGTAAAGGGATTAAGAAATACAAATTGGTAGTTCAAAACAGTCACAGGGATGTAAAGTAAAGCAGAGGGAATCTAATCAATAACATGCCAATAACCGTAAGTGCCAGGTAGGTATTAGACTAGTCAGGCAGATCATTTCTTAAATGACATCAGTGTCTAACCACTACGCTGTACACCTGCAATTAACAAAATAATATCGAATGTCAAAAAAAAGTAAACTAATTTTCCTAATATTCTAATGACATTAGCTGGCATGTTTATAAACCCCTACAGCAATAAATGAAAACCACATGTCTTCAAAAAATAAAATAAAAAAGAGCAATCCAGCTGAAGCAGCTCTCCTGGAATTTTCTTCTTGGTAAGTCAAAGCAGTATAACATGGGCCCAGTTAGTGTTTCAGAGCTTGAGTGTTGTGGACGAACATGACCCTCAGGGCAAAAGAGCAGCAGAGTGAAACTCAGTCCGTCACTAGGTACGAAAGACAAGAACCAAAGTTAAATCAAAAACGATTCCGAGATCTCAGGCTCCGGCAATGAGAGCCAGAAAAATGGTATTACTCGAGACAAGGAAGGCTGGAAGAGAAACGGGGTAGAGGGGACATCGCGTTCCTCTCCTCACAAGTTAACACCGAGGTGCTTGAGAGACGTCACGACAGGGGCGCCAAGTGGACAGTTGACAATCTGCCCCCAGAGCTCAGAGAACTGATCTGGTTTCAAATTATAAATCTGGGACTCCTCAGAGGGAAAAAAGGGTGTATTTAAACCCACGAGAATGGATCAGATCACCCAGGGAGAGGAGAAAGAAGACGAGGGAAGGGGTGTGGGGGGGAACGTGGGACAGAGCACCCACGCTTGGAGACAGCAAGTGAGAGGAGTCAGCAAAGCAGCCAGCCCAAACAGGCAGGGGCAGAGCCAGGGGACAGGTTGTCCTGGAGTCTAGGAGAAGGTAACGAGGGCGAAGAAAGGGGTCCGCTACCAAGTGCTGCTGAGATAGCTACCAATCTAGTCTGTGGCCTTTGTGTTATCAGATTATTCAGGAATAGTAAGGGGGGGAGGGGATTAAAATACGTGGTGAGGGAAGAACTGACTCTGGGTGGTGAGCACACAGTGCGCCACGCAGACGATGTGTTATAGAACTGTACACCTGGAACCTGTGGAATTTTACTAAGAAATGTCACCCCAATAAATTTAATAATAAAAAAGTGTGAAAGAAATTTGAAATGGAAAAAGAAAATCACGGATAAGAGAAGTGGTGAACATTCAGTGCCCTGGGGATTTGCTGTCACATTGTATACCTGCTTTACTACAGACTCCAACTCTGGTCACGTCTGCTGGCTTTGTTCGCTTGCCCATTGTCAATGCAAAGAGGAGAACTGTGAGAAAATCCCGCGGGAGCAGCATTTCCTAGGTGGAGTGCCCGCGCACACCAGCTCAGACAACCGATGAGCCGGATGTATGCATCTCGGCCCAACGCTGCGTCCAGTGATTTCATGTTTCAGCTTGAAGTCAGCCACGATGGGAGCGTTCACACCATGCAAATCAGCACAGATTGCTAATTAGGGCTTTCCCACGCGCAGAGAGCCAGTTTTTAAATAGTTCCAGCACACCACTGAATAGTCCTCCTGCAAGATGTAACGGGGCAGGAGGCAGGGAAGTTAAGGTTCAATACTTTGGGGAAACGCAATTCACCTCTCTTGGAGATTCCCAATGCACATTAGTGTCTTAAAGACTTACAGAGTCTTTGTATAAAGAAATCTAACGTTTTTGCTATAACAGAGTTTTCCAAACTTACATCACTGTAGAATCCTTTTTTTGTAGAATATCTATTGCTGTCATCTGAAGTCCATGCTACTTTGGACTTTCCTTTTTAAATAAAACTAAGTTGTTAACGATGACATAGAGATAGAAAACTGGTCCTAATCATTCTTCTGTACATTTCCCTGGCTAGTTCAAGATGATGAATGTTTGCAGCTATTTTGTGACTGCTGAAAGACACTTATTATTTATGACCTGAGTTCTAGGTGGTGATTGCTGTCATTAATAATGATAGTCAAGCCGGAGGGCTGGGGAGACAATAGATCTGGAGTCTCTCTGCTGAGCCTGACATTCCTGTGACACAGGAGCTGGGGCTGTAAAACCCAAAGCACTTCGGACGCAGCATGGGGAGTGCTAAATTTCAAATTCCTTCCTCTGTCATGAGAAGGCACTTGGGGGCCCAGGGAAGGTGTCTCACTCCAAACGTGGAAACCACCGCTGGCTAATAGATTGAAGCAGGGAGCTCCTGGGGACCTCGTGGAATAGAACAACTGTGTTCATTAAGAGAGCCAGGAAGCGGCCATGGGGGTCTTGTCCATCGACAGCTTGGCAGGACACAAAGTATTTTACCAAAAGGAATCTCACAGCTGGAGGGAGCAGGTGCGGGCAGAGCAGAGCCAGTGCAAACGCTGGAGAGAGATTAAGGCAGGAAGGAAATTGGATTTTCCCAAGTCCTACAGGGGAGGGGTGCGCAGGAGGAGAAAGCGGTGAGAGAAAGAGACAGCGAGACTGAAACTGGTGTAGGACTCGAAACAAATATCCTTCACCAGCGAAGGGGTTGTCATTTTGCATTTTAACAATTTCACAGGCAAAAAGCCCCAGCGTTAACTGAATTCCTGCCTTCACCAGAAGGGGAGATGGTCGTCGGCTGCTGGATAGGAAAAGCTAAAATTAAACAGAAAAACTTCACGTCCTTCATTCCCCTCCAGGTGCAGGACCTGGGGCCAGGAAAAGTGCTTCTCCTTGTGGACCCTCTACCCTTCCAGTGTCCCCTGTCTCTGGACGATGGGACATTCTCTCCACCCTGGCCCCGGCAGTGGCCCCAGCTCTGGATGGATGATCCGTGAGTGGCAGCTTCTCCCCAGGGCAGAGAAGAAGACCAGTACCAGAAACCCCAGCAGCGAGGCCGTCCCTCCAGACAGGCAAAGTGGAAGGTGGCCACCACATCTCCAGGAAGCTGTGAAGCTCTACCCCTCATCTCCTTAGGTTCACCCCAGGGCCATGTATCCTCCCTCACGTCCCTGAACTCCAACCATTTGGAGGTAGTCTTTTACTTTTCTAGATTTGATTCACAAAACAAAACAAAACAAACACCCTCCCCCCCCAAAAAAAAACCCATAACGGTCAACTAGATCTAACAGTGCAATAAAGTATCTTTTCAAATATTATATTTAATTACCTTTTAAATTCTATTTTATTATATTATACATACTTTATATTTTAACTTCTGTTTTTCTACACACGAACAATGCAGGATCATGAAATCTGATAACAAAACCTGCACGCCCATTCTCATGAAGGAAGGGTGTTTGACCCAAATATTCACATCTCCCTGCGGCTGGGAAAACTGCCTTCCCTTGTGAATGCTGAGGGCCCAGTTGTGCTTTCTCTCCTGGACACGAGCCCCTCCAGATGTATCACCACGGAAGATTTGGGGAGCAATTAACGTGCTTGCATTCAAAGACGATGGAAATTACGTGGGCAAAAATTTTGTTCTGTTCATATTCAGTCTTTAAACACTGGCTGACATTCGACAATGTCATTCTCACACACGTTACTGTATTTAGTCCTCCACATAACCCGATGAGGCGGGTGATATTTTAGCCTCACTCTCCAGTTGAAGAAACTGAGGCTCAGAGAGCTTGCAGCAAGCAGGGCCCAGGTCACACAGCTGGTAAGCAGGTCTGTGTGACTCCAAATCTCTTGCGCCTTCCCCTGCCCCATGTCCAATCCTCTGGAGGGCAGGGGATCAGCAGTATGCTCTGCACGGCCCCCACACACACTTGTGCAGGCAACTGTTCATTAAAGATGGGGGGGGAGGGTCTCTTTCCCCACTGCCCCTAAGTTGGTTCACAGTGCTTATTCCCCAACGGACCCCTATCTGTTCTGTGCCCCTGTCTTTTCACATACAATGTACCCTCCTCAACTCCCAAACCCATTCCATATACCACATGGCCGAATTTGCTGGGGTGGCTAGACATCTGCATCGTGTGTGTGTGTGTGTGTGTGTGTGTGTGTGTGTATACATATATATACACATATGGTATGTATGTGTGTATACATATGTGTGTTGTGTGTACATATATATACATGGTATGTATGTGTGTATATATGTGTGTTGTGTGTATACATATATATACACACATATGGTGTGTATGTGCATATACATATGTGTGTTGTGTGTACACACATATATACACATGGTATGTATGTGTGTATGCATGTGTGTTGTGTGTATGCATATAATGCACATGTGGTATGTGTGTATACATGTGTGTTGTGCGTATACATATATATACACACATATGGTGTGTATGTGTATGTGTGTGTACATATATATACATATGGCATGTGTGTATACATGTGTGTTGTGTGTACACATATATATACATATGGTATGCGTGTGTGTGTTGTGTGCATACATATATACATATATGATATGTACGTGTGTATACATGTGTGTGTTGTGTGAGCACATATATACATATAGTATGTATGTGTGTATACATATGTGTGTTGTGTGTACACATATACATACATATGGTATACATGTGTGTGTTGTGTGTATGCATATATACATATGTGATATGTATGTGTGTGTACATATGTGTATTGTGTGTGCACATATATACATATGGTATGTATGTGTGTTGTGTGTGTGCATGTATACACACATATATGGTGTGTATGTGTGTATGCATATGTGTGTTGTGTGTACGCATATATACATATGGTATGTATGTGTGTATACATGTGTGTTGTGTGTACACATATATATACATATGGTATGTGTGTATGCATGTGTGTGTTGTGTGTATACATACATATATATGCATGTGGTATGTATGTGTGTATATATGTGTGTGTTGTGTGTACACATATATATACATATGTGTGTTGTGTGTATACACACATATGGTATGTACGTGTGTATACATATGTGTGTTGTGTATATATATATATGGTGTGTATACATGTGTGTATATGTGTTTGTGTGTTTATATGTGTGTGATGTGTGTATGTATACATGTGTGAGTGTGTGTGTGTGTGTGTGTGTGTGTGTGTATTTATACCCAGCCCCAGCCTTTTCCACTCCGAAACTCCTGTTAGAAAACACAGGGCCCCTTGGGTTGGAAGGTGGACCAAAAACAAAAATGGCAGGGAAAATTAAGGAGCAAATATTTATTGAACTGATGATTCTCCAGACAAGTCCACTGAACACATCACATCAGTTATCTCATTCTCTCAGGGTCTAGCCAATTCTTCCCTCCTTTTTATTTTTGTCTGACCCCTTTTCAGTCAGGACCAGAACCTGGCTCAGTGTACAACCAGAACAGAAGTGCATTCATACTCACCCGAGAGAAGTATGAAAGAACCACATCAGGACTGTGCCCCTTAGGCCTGTGCTTATGCTGCTCACTCTCCCTGAATTACTTCCTGCATCCAGGCACTCTGTCATCCAGGAATCTTCAGTGGTTCTTTGCTGGTTCAGAATTAACTCCAAATTTCTCAGTGAAGCATTTTACAACTTTATACCATTCAAACAATCATGCAATATACACTCATGCAGTGCATGCACATACTGGATAGGTGGGTGGGTGGATGGATGGATGGATGGATGGATGACTAGATAAATGAATGGATGAATGAATCTAATACTCAGTTTCCTGTCAGAACATTTCTTCTGTGCTCATGAGGGAGCAGCAGTCTTCTATCTACCTCTGGGGAAAATGAAGGACCATATCGCTTTTCCTGCATCCTCCTTTCCCATACACACACACCTCTACCACTATTGACATACTGGTCTCTACAGTTTCTATGGTTCATAATCTAGCCCATCAGCATAAAGGGGCCAGGGGAAGGGCCACACCCTAAAGTGGGAACTACCTTGGAGTCCCAGGCTCTAAGACTTCTAGGATTAATGAACAATGTTGACTCAAATGGATACTTTCTTAAGTATCCATTTCCTGGTTTGTAAAATTGAGACTTTTGGATGTGGAGCAGAGCTGAGAGCTCAAAAAACCCTCTCTGTTTGGGAATAAGCAATATTCTTCAATATTTAGCCATCTAGAGAATACAGCTGCTAAAAATATTTGGAAAATTCCCCAAAGAAATCGCATATAACTATGGATCATGACTTCTGCCTAAAGCTGTGTGAGAGACTGGGGGATAGGAGGGGGTCCAAACTGAGCAGCTCTTGAGGGGAATCCTGGGTGTCCAGGTAGATGGTCAAGGTCAAGCCCACCCCTGCTACCTGCTACTGCTCCTGCACCTGGGGACACGTAGGGAAATGATCTGAGCAACCGAGAAGACACAACCTATCACTTCCCTCAGTATTGTGAGACTTGGTATCTCTGAGCCATAGTCCACATTCTCTTCCATGGTCAAATTAACCTAACAATTCTCTTGTATCATTCTTAATCTTTTTAGTCATCCTAATGGAGAGCCCTGGGGCCTATTTACTACTCTATGAAGAACAGGAGTAGATTTTTATCTCTTGTGAATTGTGAACAACAGCCCTAGGGGCTATTACCTTTTATGAGCCCAGCCCCCGCCCTAATGCTAGTTGCTCATTGGGCCAGGGCTAAGGAGTAAGTGATTGTAAAGATGCTCCCTTGCTTCCTCCTCAAACTTCTCCTCACCCACCCTCTAACCTAAGATGCTTCATCTGTGAAACAAAAGCGATCCTTATGTGACCTCTCAGCCATCTCAAGCTCCAAGGCAGCCTATGCCAAGGCCTGGCCCAGGGCTGCTTTAGAGAACACATGCGCATTGACCTAAAACAGCAATAGCACATTCAGATCTATGAAAGCTGGCCCAGAGACTGCATGTGCCCAAAGGGAGAACACAAGAGTTAGGAATCAGAAATCCTAGGCCTGCGTTCAACTGGAGCCTGCTCCCTGATTCCGTGTGCTCTCACACAAGTCTCCTCTCTAGGGCTGTGTTTCCTTCAGTAAAGGGAGAAGAACTAACATAGACCTGATATCAGTGACCCTTAGAAAGCACCTCTGAAAAGCCTACTACCAGGAAATGTGAGCAAACATTATGAAGAAAGGCATACAGAAGATCTGATTAAATGGAAAAAATGCAGTGCTTGTGGAAGGATGTCGATTGTCCCAGATCCATCTGCAAATTTAATGCAATCACAACTCTCAGGAAACCTAACAAGGTGATTCTAAACCTGACATGGAAAAACAAGTACATAAGAATAATCAAGAAAATATCAGATAAATGAAAACATGAGAAGAAATTTATCCCACCAGATAAAATAATTACAACACCTTAGAAATGTTTTTAATGTGGTATTGGCTCAGGAATAGGTGACTAGATAGATCAATGCAACAGAAGAGAAAAACTACAAATCAACTCATGTGTGATAGGTAGAGCAATGGCCTCCCAAAGATGCCTCCCCTTCATGTCTTATCCCTGAGTCTTGGGGCTAGTTTATGTTGATTGTGTCTTCATTGGCTGGAGCTGCCATAACAAAATACCACAGACTGGGTGGCTTCGCCGAAGAAATGCATTTTCTTACAGTCTGGGGGCTGAAGTTTCAAGCTCAAGTTGCCAGCACAGTTGGTTCTCTGAGGCCACGTTCCTTGGTGTGCAGACAGCCACCTTCTTAGAGCCTCTTCACATTGTCTTTTTCACTGAACACAGGTGTCCCTGGTGTCTCTTAGTACATCCAGATCTCCTCTTCTTATAAAGACTCCAGTCAGATTGGATTAGGGCCCACCCATGTGACCTCATGTAACTTTATTTACCTCTCAAAAGGCCTTCTCCCCAGATAAGTTCATATTCCAAGGTACTAGGAGTTAAAGTTTCAACATATAAATTATGGGAGACACGATGCAGGCCATAATACATGGCACGAAAGAATTAAGGTTGTAGATAGAATTAATCAGTTGACTGTGAGTGGGATGAGGAGATTATCCTGGATTATCCAGGGAGGCTTAACATAATCACAAGGGTCCTTAGAGGTGAAAGCAGGGGTCATGAAAGTCAGCTTCAGAGTGATGCAGCATGAGAGAGACTTCCCCAGCCATGGCTGACCTTGAAATAGAAGGGGGCCAGGAGCCAAGGAATGTGTGCAGGTGGAAAAAGCAAAGAAACAGATTCTCCCCCTGAGCCTCCGAAGGAATGCAGCCTTACTAACACCTTGATTTTGGCCCTGTGAAACCATTGCAGATGCTGATCTGCAGGAGACCATAAGGTAATGAATTTGAGTTGTTTTACACCACTAAATTTGTAATAACTTGTTACAATAGCAGTAAGAATCTAATACATCCTGTATATGAAGGAATGATGATAAAAGTGTCATTTCACATAACTAAAAAAGGACAGACAACTAGCTAGTCATCTAGTTAAAAATAATAAATAAAATCAGATTTCTATGTCATGTCATTCACAAAAAGAAAGCCCGGATGGATTAAAAACCTTGACAATATGCATATGAAAGTATTGGAAGAAAACACGAGAGAATGTGTTTATGACGTTGGAATAGGGAAGGGAAAATAAATAACAAAAAGTTAATAAAGTTTTCAACAAAAACTGGTTGCAAAAGACACCAAAAACAAAGAGAAAAGACAAGCAAAAAATGGAAGAAACAGGTTTACAACACACAGACTCTGAATTTGGTGGTGGTGGTTGTTGTTTCTGCTTCTCAGTGAACACAAGTTGCTTCACTAATTGAAAACAAAAGAGGAAAAAGAGGTGCAAAGAATCTTGTCTACCATCCTCTTTTCTTCCCAGGAATGGAATTGGAATACAGAAGGAAACTCTCTGAAAACAAAATCAACCTGGGAACACAAGTCTCTGTTTTATCAAAGAAAAAGCAAATTACCGTTTCTTAGGGCATTGCCTCCCTCCATCTCTCCCACCTTCTCTGGTTCCTCTTCCTTGCACACACCTGTGGAGCGAGCTAAGCTGAGCCAGTGATCACAGGCAAGAACTGCTGAAAGGCTAACCTCTTTATGGCCTGCTGAATGTGGGACTACCACTGAGTATTTCCTCTTCAACTCCACTCCCTAGGCACACAACTAAACTACATCCCCCAGGTTCCCTTGGAGTTAGATGTGTCCACCTGAGTTCTAGCCAATGAAATGTGGCCACAAGTGTTACTTACCTCCAGGCTTGGTCCGTGAAAACCTCATACACTCCATGGTCTGTCTTCTTTTGCTGTCTTGATACAGATAAGTATGCAAACTCAAAGTCATGAGCTGAAGTTACAGAGCCATAAAATGGAAGGATCTTGGGTCTCTGAATCCTTGCCTAGAAGAGAGTCACCCAGTGATCAGAAATACCTATATTGGGCTTAACAGAGCTAGAAAAACAATTATATTGTATTGGAGCTATAATACATTTTTGAGTTTGTGTTTGTTTCAGTAACTGGTGTTACATTAACTAAATCAGAGGGCAAAATGACTTCTTTTGGCAATTTCTTGGTCTGACATCTACTCAACAACTCAACTGACCTAACAATTCTTTGGGTTAAATTACCTCTGTTAGAGGCCACTCTGGTTGTTTTGTCTCACAACTAGGCCCTGACTGATATGTCAATCTCTCCTGGAGCTGTCTGGAGTAACTCAGTCATCTCAATGGTACTAATGACACAGAAATAAGCAAAAGAAGTGACCTTTGTCTTGCTCCACCCAGCACTCTTGCTTCTTCCCATACCCAGAGAGGAGACAAACCACAAAATATGTCCCACCTCTTGCTGGCATTCAACAGACCTCACCCAGGGCTACAAACTGGAAATGTGAAGACCCATCAGAGCATATTTTTTTCCCTGTGTCCATGATGTCATTGCTCAGACAGCCACATATCGGATACCATCTCCACCCCAAGAAAGACCAAGTGAGTCAAAGCAATAAATGGCCTACTGCTGGCCTCTGACCCCCTCTTCCAAGCGGCCAACCTATTCACCCACTGTCTCTGATCCAGCTTCTACACCGGAACCAGAGACACACAGCCTGGAAAGAAAAGCAGCTGGAATAATGGAAGCTCCATAAAGACACGGCTTTGGTTATCTACGTCGCCCCATCCCAAGGCACACAACTCCGAGAGCACACTATGAACTTGTATCTGAAGAGCTCCTTCCAAATCACACGTTCGCCTCTGTTCTCTTGGCCTCACACTCGGCAGAGAGTCAGTGAGTCTACATGACCTGCATTGGAATGGAATCAAATTAGTTGCAAGCCGCCAGCTGAAAAGCTGCCTCTTTTAAGAAGCCTTGCTCTGTCCCCCCAGGGACAGCTGCTTCTCGTCCCCTCCTCTGTGCTTTCACAGCTCTTACTTGGTGCTTCCGTGTAGCTCTCGCCATGAAAAGCTGCGACTGACCTGTTTCCATGTCTGCCTTCCCAATATGCTGTGAACTCCCCAAAATCAGAGTCACCGTGTCTTTTACGTTTCTGAATCTCCAGACCTGGCACATAGTAGGTCTTCAAAGGACAAGTAAACGAATCCATGAACAAACCCTGGCCTAATGGAGCAACCTTTCCAACAAAAGGCATTCTTACTCTAAGTCTGTTAACTTTCAAAGACAAATTGAAGAATACGACACGGGTTATCTGAGCTCTGCAGAGGAGCCTCAAAGGGCACCAACTCCATGCTCCAGGGCAGGAAACCCTTTCAGAGGATGCCAGACTTGAATCTTTGATTTAAATCCTGCCTGCAAGCAGAAGTTTACTGCATTAATTCAACAGTTCCTTCCACGGTGGGACAGCCTTTGTTGTTACGCTGTGCTTCCTCCTGGTCAGCCAAAGCCTTCCTCCCGATAACGTCTCTGTGGGTTCTAGTTATACCCTCTAGAGAAGACATCTCTGAAGTACTCCTCCTTTGTAGCAGAGATTCTAGAAGATGCCACAGTCCTGTGCCCTGGGTCATCTCAGCTCTCTGTCCCTTGTGGCAAGTGTCCACACAGCTGGGAAGGTCATTGTCCTGCCCCCAGGCGGGATGCTCACCAATACTAGGGCTGTCTGGAAAGTACCCAGCCATGAGAAATAGAGCTTTTTATGGCTGGGTTGTTTTTTTGACAGCCCTCATATATCTTCTTCCTTTCTGAAGAATATCCACAAGAAAGAAACCCGGCCCATTTCTCTATGTTTGGTCCCGGGGCTGAAATAGCCTCGTGCTCCATTCTAACTTAAATTCCTTTTTATTTCCGTCTCTGTCGTTTTCTTCAGTGAAGAAAGAGAACATTTGGCCCCTGTCCACTACCTAAAGAGTGACCAGTTCCTCTCCCTCCTCCTCCCCAACACATGACCTTGGCCTTCTCTTTCATGAGCTGATTCATAGGTTCTGAGAGAACAAAGCTCTTCCTTAAGCACCTTCCACTGCCACGTGTGGGGGAGCCTGCAAAGTCCCAGTGACCAATGAGCCAGGAAGTCATGGCTTTGCGCACTGTGCCAGCACGGCCCAGGACACAACCCCAGGCCCCTGCGTCCTCCAGCGCCACCACTTGGACAGCCACGTGTGGGAGCACTACCTCCCTTAGGGAAGGGAAGGACGTGAGAACCGGCAGGTCCCTCCTGGCAGACCCATTGTGGACGCCAACCCTCCCCGGCAACCCGGCCTGGGGAGCACCGGCCCCTGCTGTGAGATTAATTACTTTGCAAGAGGACATTGGTGACTGGACTTCCCTTTTGTCCTCAGAGAAAGCTGGAAGTGGGCAACAGAACAGAAGGCGGGTGTTTGCAGAACAGGGGCAAGGGGGAACCCGCGCTGCGAATCTGGGTCTGGGCCTCTGTGGGGAGGGGGCCGAGCGCACGAGGGCTTGGGAGGCATGAGAATGGGCTCAGCGGGAAGTACGTCCCCACCCGAGTGCTCAAGCCACCACCTCACAGGACTCCCATGAGACCCAGCCATGTCTGAACCGACCTAGGAAACCTGAGAGGAAAAGATGCCTACTAAGGGCTCCTCTCTCCTGTGCCCCCGATCCTGGCAGCCATCCTCTAACAAGCAAGACTTTTCTCTATTTTTGGAAGATGCACTGGGTGGGAGGGGGAGGGAAACTTTGGTGATTCATATGACCTAGGGTTCTAATTCTCATTCTTAGAATATTTTTCTCGATGTCTAGCCTAATTCCTTCGAGATACTTGATGATCTGAGTCTGTGGAGACTTGTAAAATGCTCTTGGGGTATCCCTTAATGAAGGGGTGTCCCACCTTTTGGCCTCTGTGGACCACATTGGGAGAAGAATCGTCTGGGGCCACACATAAAATACACTGACACGAACAATAGCTGATGAACTAAAAATAAAAATAGAAATAGAAATAAAAATTAAAAAGGAAGGTTCGTGCATAATTTTCGTCATGTTGTAAGAAAGCTTACGCATTTGTGTTGGGGTGCATTCAATGCCGTCCGGGGGTGCATGCAGCCCTCGGGCCGCAGGCTGGACCAGCTTGCTGTCACGTATCACTCCCTTGATGCCCCACCCTTTAGCAGTCAGGGAAGAGGCTCCGTGGGTACTAAGCCTCTGAGGAATTCTCCTGCCCCGTATTAGCAAGGGAAAGGCCGGGGCGTGACCAGTGCTCCGCCTGAGAAACCTGAACCAGCAGAGCCTGCTTCTCCAAGGTCAGAGGGTCCCTCTGCCTCACAGCAGCCGAGAGAGGGGTGGGCAGAGGGGCAGAGAGTCGGCCCAAAAGTGGGGAAGAGAAGAGCAAAGAGGACAGTGTGAGGGGGGACCCTTCCCAGGTGCCCCTCCAAGACTGACATCGACTGGCTAAACGGCATCCACAGAAAAGCCTAACTTTGCCACCACCTGCCCGTCCCGCACTCTACGTGATCGTGGTCACCTGAAATTATCTGTCTCCTATGACGGACTTAGCTGCTCTCTTTTCTGCAGGACATGTTACACGTGCACGTGAGTCACCTTCCTGTATCTCAGGGTCCTTTCCGAATCATCCTGTGGCCTTCTTTCCTCCAGAATGGCTTCCTCTCGTTTCACTTCCCTTCCAGAAATTTAAGAGAAGGAGGAGGGAAGGAAACTCATGAATTAAATATCTAGCAGGAACTAGGACATGACAAAAATACTCTCCACAAATGATTTCATTTCATTCTCCTAGCTGCCCCCCAAAGGGGGCGTCCCACTTTAAACGGGACAGAAAACAACGGTCCTGACCCATTCCAAATGGTACATGTGGTCGGCCTAGTGTCACGGGCTACATTCAAGGTGTCAGTAGGCTGACCAGACGTCCCATTGGAAACAGGACAGGACCACTCTTTTCTGTCCCATTAAAACAAGACGCCTGGTCAGCCTGCCCAAAGGCGGACAAACTCTTCCAGGAGGAAGCAGACTGGGGAGGACATGAGTAGCTCCGGGTCGCAGAGCTGGGAAACGCTAGCTGCCAGGTTGAGCCCCAGATCTGTCAGACTCCACGTCAGGGCCTTCGCTGTCCCTCCATCAACTCTACATTTCTTCTCCTAGCTCCGACCCACTCCCCTGCGCCCCCTGCCCCCCATATTCCTTTCATGCTGCCACTGACCTGAGTGCCAGACTTAGATCTGAGTATACGAATAGCATCACACAGCCAGCCTGGAAGGCTTGAGACAGCCCCCAGCTCTGGGAGAGACTGATGCCGGAGACCATGGACACGGAAGCTTCCAGAAGATGAGGTGTCTGGATGGTTCCAAGGTTCCAGGGCCAGGAAATGGCCCCCTCTCACTCCCAGACAAGCTCCCCCAGAAATCACTGAGCCCCGCCCCCGAATTACCGGAAGGCTCCAGCCCGGGCACCGGGGCGCTCCCCAACCTCCGCTTTCCTGTTCGCAGCGTGACTGTGCGCCCCAGGGACACACGATGGACGCAATGACCGCGTGTCCCAATGCCGAGGCTGGACCGGCTCTCCCAGCTCATCCAGCCAGAAGCCCCCATTACAGCTCTGGGAGATCAGTCACCCACGGAGGGAAGTTCGCCCCCAAGTCGGACTGTGGCAGAAGGCGCACTGCACCCCAGGACCCCGGAACGGCCTGGCGCTTCCACTCCGCCGGTTCCCAGATCAGACGGTTCCGGCACCAGGGTGCGGGGAGGGCAGGAGAAGTGGGGGGGCAGGGAGGTCCGGGAAAGCATGAGGAAAGTCCAGCGCTCACCCCCGTCTCTTACAGGACAGGAGGCGTCCCTGCCTCCCCCCGAGGTCCTCAGGCTTCCTCCCACCCCGTCACCCCCTCTCCCGCAGGATCCAGGCAGAGATGACGCCTGTCCCCTTCCAGACTGCCAACGTCATAAATGCACAGCCCAACCTTGTCCTTGTCCCACTGTTCCTGGGTCATCTGAGCCCAAGGGGACAGAAAGGAGACTCTGTGTGTTGAGGGGAAAGGGCTCAAGATGGCCAAGGGGCGCGTTCAAGGACGGGTTAGGGTTCGTGGAGTGGCACCGGCAGGGCCAAGGTCCCCACACAGAGCTCAGGAGGAGGAAGGACCCCGAGGGGGGTCCATCGGACTGCGGGGAGTCCGTTTCTCCGCGTCCAGCCAGAGCTTTCTGACCCGGAATCACAAGGGGCCCCGTTACAAGCCCCGGGAGCCTCTGAGCGATGCTGCCTTCGGTTGCTTGCTGCTTGTCGTCTCAAGAAGTAAAGGAACTAGAAGCTTAGCTCCTTCTAACCCACCCGCTGAGGGCCTGGACCCCTCCACGACACCCCTCTTTGTCTGAGAGACCCTCCTGGAACCTGGCACCCCAGAGCCACCTCCCCCATACTCCAGAGGGGGCCAGTCATGCTGGTTCCCAGGGGGTGAGGGCCCCCAGTTTCTCCGCCACCCTCGGGCTTCCCTGTCAGGGTCCCAAACCGCTGGCCGGCCCACAGCTGCCTAAGCCCGCGCGCAGATCGTCTTACCAAGGACTGAGTGATGTGACACAGACAGCTTGCTGCGTGACGTGACGGGAAAACAGCCTGACAGCCACGAAGAGGTCATCGAGACACCACGCTCCCGCCAGCTGGGGCCCGCCACAACACGGCCCGGCCGGCACGTGGGGACAGTCCGCAAACGTGAACACTGCGCCTCGTCCCCGTGCTGTCCCCTCTTCTCTCTCTTTTCGTTCCTAAGGATTAAGGGGTTTCATTTTCATTGTTCCATAGAAGGGAAGGAAGGTCTTTCCGAGCCAACGCCAAGCTCTGTGTGTTCCTCCGGTTCAGTCTGGAAACAACTTGAGACCCCCTGTGTCCTACGCCGCCCACCACGCCTCGCTGTGCCCCCCGACCCTCTGAGCTCTCCTTGCAGAGTCCCCCGAAGGCCGCTACAGAAGCGACGAGCCTTTTGTTCCAGTCCGCGGGCACAGAGGGCCGGTGGACGTGCTGCCAGCCCGTCTGAGATGGGGGGGGGAGTTCGTGGAGAGATGAGCAGGAGAGGAGGCTCTGCTAACAGCCTCCCAGGAGTCCTCACGTCTCCGCACACCACTGAGGCAGGGTCAGGGCCTCAGTGTACTGAGAGGGGCTGGGGCGACAATAGGCAGGCCCTCTTCTCTCTAGTAAGCTTCCAGAAGACAGGTAGGTAGATGTCGAGGGCTGGGGCCCAGGGAGGAAGAGGAGCAGGTGTGCTGGCCATTCTCCATTTGCCCCCAACATGCCCCAGACCCATCCTCTGCTGCAGTCTGTGTTCGGAGAGCCCTGGAAGTGACTTCACCCTTTGCCCCCTGGTATCCAGCCGGATTCAGCCAACGGGACACTTTAGGGGGCGACTAAAGGATGGACGAGCACAGGTCCCTTCTTGTGCTGCGTTTCCGGCATGTCCCTCCGCAATGCCAGCTCCCCCGGAAACACTGTTTCCTCCCTTGTTTCTGCAGCCCTTGGAGGGTCCTCCCTTCCTGCCAGTGCTGGTCCCTGGGTGCCTCAACTTCCCTTCTGTGCTCCGCAAATGTCCTGCCCACACTTCTGTGGCAGCTCCTGCGTTCGCATCTTGTTTGAACCATCCAAAATGAGTGCTATTGCTTATCCGAAGCTCAACCTGAGCACCTGGTATGTTCACTGCACGTGTAGTGATAAAGGGGGGCTAACTCTGAGGAGGTCATATGCGAACCCGAACCAGCAGCATCGGCACCACCTGGGCCCTACCCAGACCTAGCAGATCAGGTCCCCTGGGGGTGGTGTCCCGCAATCTTAGTTTCAACAAGATTTCCTTCCAGCACCCCAGCTTAACACCTTAGTTTCAGCAGTCACCTCTGGGTGACTCTAACCCACAGAAAAGTGGGACCGACCCTGCTCTAGAACCTCGGAACCCAGTGGGAAGCATCTCCGCCTCTCTCTGCTTTTCCTGCCTACTTCCGACCCCATCCCTGACAGATGCAGATGAGGGAAGAGAGCATCCAGGTTTTCCAAAATAATGGGTTTCTGCCCCCGTTGATCATGCAGAGATGACCCTGCAGGTGGCATTTGCGACCTGAGTGGCGGCTTAGGCTGAGGAGGTCCCCGTGAGTGGACAACCCTTTGCTATACTGGGCGAAGAGGACGGGTGCTTTTTCGATGCAGTCAGGAGCTGGCATTTGCTGCGCCCGCTCCTCTCCAGAAGCTTCGCACGTAAACACACAAGATCCACCCAGGCTCTTTGTTCTCAAGCGCACGGATCAGCGGCAGAGCTGTGCCCAGCTGTGCCCCATGAACTGAAATGCCGTGCTTCTTCCTGGTTAGGAACATTGTCTTGGGTTCTGTCTGCGCCCAGGTCACCCGTTCTCACCGCCCCCACCCTCACCCATACCAGCTGCTTGGGAGCTGGCTCACGTTTGCAATAGAAGCACTTGGGCTCTGGGGTGAGACAGACTTCACTGGAGACCTGACTCCCCGTTGTACCAACCGTGCGTCCATGCCCAGTGACTTCAGTTACACGTAGCCTCACTTGTACAATGGGAGTGATGAGCTCCATGTTTCAGGGTGGAGCAAGGATGAACTGAGATGACAGATGCACCATGCCTCTGCATGAAGGGCGGCTCATACCAGGTGTCAATAAAAACTGTCCCCTTTTCTCCACTTCGGCTGGAACACCACAACCCTGTACCTCCTGTGACCAAGTGTTGGTGTAGCGTCACTAGGGCAGGACCTGCAGTCACACTGCCTGTGCTTGTCCCAGCGCTGCCACTTACTCTCTTCGAGCAATTTGTTTAACCTTTACGTGCCTCAGTTCTCTCATTTACAAAATAGGGGTGATGAGAGTGCTTGCCCCATTGGATAATGGTCATGTTTAACTCCCAGTATATATAGCACCTACCATCATTATTTCACTCGGGATATCAGCTGCTACTGCTCATTATTTTTAGTATTATTACCATATGTTCCAGGTGAAAAACAGATGCAAAGATTGTCAAGGAGGGACCAACCAACAGGAAGAACGGGACTGAATACTTGAAATTGAGAACACATGAATGTGCCTCTTTGTGTCTCGCTCATCCCCAGTGTTTGAAATAAAAAATTAAAATGTACAAGGGGGGACCCAAGAAAACCAGAATGATCTTCTGGAGAGCTAGTCCCTTGTAGTACCAGCTTCCCCGCTAGGTGAGTGTTCTAGGAGCCATCTGCATCCAGCTGGCGTCGCTGTGAATGGCTGTCTTTGGCTTCAATGAATGTTTTTGGAGACTCTTTCAACGCATTTGCTCACCTCATGATGGGTGATTTACACAAACAACGTGCAGCATGACAACACACCCGCCCGCACCATACTGAGTGTTTAGTAGTTTCTAATCCAAAACTGCATGACCCCCATGCCCCACCCTCTCTACTCACCCAATCTCGCCCAAAGCAAGATTTTTGTTCCCCAATGCAATAAAGTCCTCCAAGGGAAACGCTTTGCTGATGTGGAAGAGGCATAACAAAAACAGCAGAAGCACTAGAACACATCAAAATTGATGAGTTCAGGGGGTTCCCTGGTGGTGTAGTGGCTAGGCTCTAGTGCTATCAATGCTGCGGCCTGGGTTCAACTCCCAGCCAGGGAATCACCCCCCCGCCAAAAAAAATCAATGAATTTAAAAACTGTTTTGAGCAGTGGAAAAAATGTCTTGATAGGTGTATTTCATCAAACAAAGAGGACTTTAAGGGGTACTAACATTTAAACATGTAAGAATAAACACACAAATTTTCATAAATATGTTCTGGGGGTCCCCCCTCTTATCTTGGGTAAGAGTTCAGGAAGATAGAGGCAAGACCAGCAAAGAACCTGGAGATAAGAAGAAGAGAGTCTGGACTGGGCTGGTGGTGACAGGGACAGCCAAGCTGGACCGGATCCAAGGACTGGATCTTAGAAAGGTCCTTGCCACAGAGTAGTTGTGGGTGAGTGCCTTCCACGGCCTGGAGAAAAGCCAGTCTGTTTCCCATCCCTGGTTCTCTGCAGAGTGTTGTCGCCACTACTGGCTTCGTCCATACCCTTTCCTACCCTTGCAAAGTCTTTCCTTCTTTCTTCTCCTTCCAAGTCCCTCAGGACCCAGCTCCATTCCCACTCCCTAATGGCCCCTTCCCTCTCTGACCTCCTCCTCTGTAGCCGCCCATGGGGGCTGTGGTCAGCTCTACGCCACTCAGCACAAATTCGTTCCCTCCTCGTCAGTTTGCTGTGGTTTTACACAGGCACGTTTTCTTCCCCAGACCCATCACAGGCTTCCTCCTGAGGGCGAGGACCACATTTTCCACTGCTTCAGGGCTCAAGGCCCTGAAAGAAATTACACAGAGCCCCCAAAGAGAGCACACAGGGTACACAGGAAGGCTTTGAGTAGAAACTAGAGCCTTTGCACGAGATCTCGGAGTCCCTAGCCCCTGGATGCATCCTTGTTCTCAGATGCCTGGAAAAGGGAAATGCAGTTCAGTGCTCTTTTCCTCTTTGGGGGACTCACTGTCCACATGTCGGCCTGGATCCTAACCCCACTCTAAGGCAAGCAAGCGCACGATTCCCTCCTCCCAAGGGTAGGTCCGACATTCAGGAGTTCTTGCCCCACCAGGAGATCAGCAGTGGACAGAGGTGTGAACTAAGAGGTGTTTCTCTTCAAGGCCCCTCCATTTCCTCCCCTGGCCATCAATCTGTAGTGAGATGTTAGATGGCAAACTCAGTCAGGTTGAAATATGGGTCAAATAACAAAGATAGCTATTCATAGAAATTAAGATAAAATTCTCAATTTTAAATTTTAAAAAATCAAGTGCAGAAGCATAGCTTGGGGAGACTTCATTTAAGTGGACTACAGCCTTAATATAAAATAATAATTCTATTAAGCAAGTCAGTAAGTACATCAGTAAATAATACCTAATGTTCAAAACATTGGAAGTGGTATTTCCAGGCTACGAAATGCATTAGTCAGATCAGAACTAGAATATTTGGGATTTTTGAAGGAGGGCATAGATCATAGCCAGGGGAAGACAAGGCCAAAAAAGGGTCTATAAACCAAATCACCAAAAAGAATGCTGAAAGGAACTAGAAGCATTTAGCCTGGAGAAGAAATGCCTCATGGGAATATAACCCCTGTTTCCAAATATTTGGAAAAATATTCACGTAGGAAAGAGGCTATTTATTCTGTTACTCCAGAATAAGGGAAACATTTCAATATGAGAAGAAAGTTCCTTCAGTGCTCTTAAAAATATAATGGATCACTTTATGACATACTCAGTACTGGCAGTATTAAGGAAACATGGTCTCTTTCAGAAGCATGCCACTTTCTCCAGAATTTCAGTGTCTTTTTGCTGCTCAGGACACACCTACGGGGGCACACACAGAAGAGTGAGCTGGCTCCAGCAGAATTGACTTACCCAACTCTCCATTCCTTGGCCCAGTGAGGATACAGTGTTGCTAGATAAAGCAGAAAGAATTAGGCTTGCTGATTGACTAGCTGATGGTAGAGACACACCCATATGACACAGGAAACAGAGTCATAGTTCAGGCAAAATGCTCAGTGGTGTCCTGAAAAAGATTTCACTTCCTAGAGGAACTCCAGGCACCTAGCAAGGTAGTAGAGATGTCATTCAGAGACCTGAGGTGTCAACCTTGGTCTACTACATCGTATCAGGAGTAGATGCCTCTTGCCCCTTCTGTGAGAGAGAAAGTAAGGCCAGGCAGTGCCTATGTAAGCTAAAACCCCAGCTCTGTCACCTTTGTGACCTTGTGCACATGAATTCACCTATCCATGCCTCCCTTCCTCATCTTTAAATAAGGATGCTGATCCTCATAGTACTTGGGATGGTTAAATTTTTGTGTCAACTTGGCTGGGCCATGGGCTGTCCAGATATTTGGTCAAATGTTATTCTGGGTGGTAGTGTGAGGGTGTTTTTGGAGGAGATTAATATTTAAACAGTAGACTGTAAAAGTAGATTGCCCTCCTTCGTGTGGGTGGGCCTCATCCAATCAGTTGAAGGCCTAAATACCACAAAAGGCTGACCTTCCCCTGAGGAAGGGATAATGTTCCTGCCCAGTGACCTTTGAACTGGGACATCAACTCTTCCTGATTTGACTTGAACTGGTACATTGGGTCTGCAGGCTTTGGAGTTGCCAGACAATAATCATGAGTCAATTCCTTATAATGAATCATTAAATATATAGACAGATACAGAGAGAGAGAGAGAGAGAGAGAGAGAGAGAGAGAGAGAGAGAGAGAGAGAGATGGAGAACCCTGATTAACACAGTACCTATCTCAAGAGGATATATTAAGATTAAATAAAAGAATGTAACTGAAGCCATAGAATAACTGTTCAATAAATGCAAGTTCGTTTTTTTAATAAGGCCATTCTCGAGGAGCAAAATCATCTAATCATCTAATTGTTTTATTTTGAGGGGAAGAGAAAGACTTGCAGACAGGGCTGTAAGATTGGAGACAGATGTGATCATACCTGCAGGTGGGGAATGGTGGCACCAAGGACATCAGCAGTGTCCTCAAGATCCCCCTAGATCAGCGGTGTCCAATCTTTTGGCTTCCCTGGCCCACACTGGAAGGAGAATTGTCTTGGGCCACACATAAAATACATTAACACTAATGATAGCTGATGAGCTAAAAAATAAAAAAATAAAAGTCCATGCATAATTTTTATGATGTTTTAAGAAAGTTTACAAATTTGTGTTGGGCAGCATTCAAAGCCATCCTGATCCGCACGCAGTCTGTGGGCCCAGGGTGGGACAAGTCCATCCCAGGACTCTCCTCGATGGCAGATGTACCCACCAGGTCTCTGGGGAGCTGCAGTCATGTGCCCTGGCCTAGAGCAGGTCCATCTTTGAGACCTAATGGCACGGCTCTGAGACAAGGAGGGGATGAGAGCTCCCCCAGCAAAGCCTGGCATCCATCCACCACATTTCCCAAAAGACTGCTGACTACCCCCATCCCTGTGACTCTAAAACCAAAGCCTTTGTCCAAACTCTGGGTTTGTCACACCTTCACCCTGGAACTTTCTCTTTTTTCAGTCTCCCTGCCTTTCTAGGCCTGAAGCCTTTAGCTGAATCCACCTTCCCTGTTGAAATTCTCCCCATTATTCCAGAAGGGCTCACATCTATTTCACCCCTTCCCTAACATGCCCTACTCACCCCAGCTACTGTGATCACTAATTGCCACTTGCAAGGCCCTCATCATACATTGTTTACATGATCAATTCTCCATTTGTTTGCACCCACTGCCTTTCCTGAGCCCCTTTATAGGCCCCTTAAGGACAGTGACCCCTGTATCTTACACCCTTCCCACTACCTGGAGCAGTCCCAAACCTGGTCAGTTACTTTGATGACCAGTGTCCCTGCAATTCCTCAGCCATTATCACCTCCTCAGTGTTCTCTAATCTAAAGCACTCGTGCGCAAACCTGGATGAGCACCAGAATCACCTAGGGAACTTGTGTGAACTGAAGACTGCTGGGCCTCACCCCACACCCTCAGTATCAGAACCTCCGGGGAGCTGGGGCCTTGCAATATGAATAATTTAAAGGGGTTCAAGTTATTGTGATAGGTGGCTGGGTTTGGGTACCACTGCTGTTAGAGATACAGAAACATCTACCTGTGGCCTTGAACTCTCCTCCCCAAACGACCATGTTGTTAAACCCATCCTCCACTACTATCAAGCCAATCTCCCTGTGGCTCCCACACTCCATTCTTCGGCCCCTTGCATTTCCCTAGTCCACCAACCTTCTGTAATCCTCCCTTCCCTCCGCTTCCCTTCCTTGCTGTGAACTTGCACATCTCCAGCCTCCTCCTGAATGGACTCTCATGTTGGCTCTCTCTCTGTCCCAGCCTTCCTAACCAGCATACTTTACCAATAATGGCTTGGGGAGGGGCTACAGAAAATTTCTTAGTTTATATGCTGACTATTAAGGATACTTCATCCATGTATTTGCTCCAAGATAAACACTCAAAATATGGCTGATTCAGTAGAATACGTCTAAAATCCTACTTGTGGTCTGCCTCTCACTTTGTAGTAAGTGCTCATATTCAGGGGGAGTGGGGAGACTCCTCATTTAAAGAACTTTAGTGCCTTTGAGAGCATAAGAAGAGTTTTAAAGGGATGTAATCGTCCTCAATGAGGTCTCCCATCCAAAGAGCCATTTCCATTATCCTTGCCTGTTCATGACACGTTTCATGTGCACGCAATTCTAGAATCCCAGGAATGGAAGGAACTTTCCATGTCATCTTCTCCAAGAGCTGACAGATTCACCAGAAGTTCTTACAACACAAATCAAGTGTTTGAAACTTTCCTTAAAATTCTGGTTGTCGAAGGCCATACCCCTTGTCTTATGTACCAGGACAGGGAAACGGTTAATGGCTATTGTCGGACTCTCTTAACCCTCCACATATCCATGCAGTTACTTGAGCAGTGGAGAAAGCATCTCAACAATAGGTGTACTGTGTCCAACAGAGGGTGCTTGGAAGGTGACTGAAGTTTAAACATGTAATAATAAATACACAATGTTTTATAAATAAGTTCTGGGTTTTTGGGGGTCCCCCCACCGGCACATTGCATATTAGGACACTGATTTTAAACAAGATCACAATGAACACCAGCTTCATTCAAATACCTTTCTAGGACTGTCAATGCTTCCAAGTTGGGAGTGAAGTCTGGGACAGACAGCCATGGCTGCTGCTGCTGCTGGGACAGGCGAGGAGGCACAGGCGGCAGCAGTCAGTGTCCTAGCGGGAAACGTGGTGATGGACACCGAGCCCTGGACTGAGAGCCAGGACACCAGCGGCAGCCCGCCTCTGCTGCTGGCTGTCTGAGTCACTAGAATTCTAGGCCTGTGTCACCCTCCTAGATGGAAAGACTTACAATAACTCCTGCGAGGCCTTAGTTAAGTCACATCACCTTGCTGGCCCTGTTTCCCCAGAGAGTCAGCGTGGGGATGGAACTGGACCAGAGGTGTGAAGACTGTTCGGATCGCATCTCTTTGAGGAATGATGAAAGCTATACCTTGCCCCCACACCCCAGAAAAAATGGGCACAGAAGATTGTTTTTCTTTATTTCAGGGACTCAGAAGCTCCGTGGGAAGACCTGGACTCTACTATCCTTTCTAAGACGCCAGGCGATTTGGACATCTCCGACCCTCATTTCCGCGGCTCGGACACAAACAGCGTGCAAGCAGGTGTGCCCGGGTGGGGAGGTTACCTGCTGAAGGGGCAGGTCTACCTGACAGAAGGCGCGGACGCTTCTTCCTCTCTGTCAGTGGCCATGGCTTCTGGCCTCGTCAGCGTCTCAGTGCCTCGTGCAGCCCGCGGCCTCCTGTCCAGCTTTTTCCACTAGGCTCGCGAGCTGCGCAGCGTGCCCCTTCGTCTCGTCACCCTCACGCCCGTGTCCCCCCGCGCGTCCGTGCCCGAACACTCGTTTTCTCCACATAGTGACTCCCCGTGTCCTTGTACCCTCCCCGACTGCTGATTCAGACCCCGCCGGCCCAGGCTCGCCGGCCGTGTGTGCGGGCATGGAGCACATGACCTCTGGAGGACCCCACCCAACAGACGCATCTGATTCTGTGTCACTGAGGACACCGAAGAAAGGAAAATGTTTATTAAAATCAGTGAAATCTAACAAAGGGGTGGGGATAAGAGGGGGCCCCTCAATTCCAGCACTCTCCCCACAGAGCGAGGGTGGAAAAGCCCAGGCCTTCCTGCCTGGATGTCCTCAGATCCTGGCCTCCCCAGAGCAGAAATCAGTGGAAATGTATATATATTTTAATGCACCCTCATTACAAATAAAAATAGTGTTACATCAATAAAGTGGCTGGTTAAAACACGTTCCAACTTTGCTAAACAGGGAATGCGTCAAAACGCCTAGAATAACAGCCAGCCCGGCAGTCCCTCTGCCAAACTCAGACGGAGGGGAATTCGCGCGGCCGGAGGAAATCTGTTCTTCATCAATGTTTCAATATTCGAGGAAGCCGGGGCCCTTTTTCTGCAAATGAAGCAAATTGCCAGCTGCCAATGCTGTGATTGCATTCCCTCTGCCCCGCCCCCCCATTTGAAATAATTGCCACACGCATTTGGTGGCCCATCGGGGCCCCGTGTGTGACCGGCTCTGCCCGCCTGCAGGGACGAGGGGATCCACGGGTAAGACAAGGAAGACAACAAGGGGAGAAGCAGGAAGGAGGAAGAAACGACACCCAAGAGGTGGGAGAAGAAAGGACTGTGTCGAGGAGGGCAAGAGAAGGTGGAGAAACAGAACGACGAGGAGGAGGGGGACGGACAAGGACAGCCCGAGCACGAGCCGGAAGACCGGGGGCAGAGTTGTGGGAGGGAAGGCGAGTCGCGGAAACAACCACAGACGGAGAGGGGACAACTCAAGGCCGCGGTGGAAGAGGCCGTGAAGATCCAACAGGCCAGTGTCCTCTCAGGTGCCCGGTAGTAGGCGAAGAGGTGAAGGTGTGTCGCCCAAGGTCGCCGATCTGAGAGCAGAGAGCCGGGCGCCCCTGACCCCAGCCTAGTGCCCTCCTCTGCTCAGCCGAGAGGGAGGAACTGGGGACAAACGACGAGAACCTGCGCGCGAACATACCTGCTGGCCGCGGTTGGCTTCTGCGAACACCTGGACTGTCAAATATCTCTTTCTCTAAAATCTAACCTCATCTTACGGGACAGTCATAGTGTCCTGATGCTTAGACCCTGGGAACTCCTCAGGAAATGTACTTAAGAACTAGAGGACAGTGTTTATTGCCTCGACAAATCATAAATGGTGGAGAGAGCTGAAGGGGACATGAGGTTGTCACCGGACTAACGCCTGGGCCCTGAATGAATCTCCAAGCCCCACAAGATCTCTGGTTTCCCAGGATGGTAGGTTCACTGACAAGATCCACATTTGTGTGCCTGGAGATCCCAAACTCCAGGACCCCCGTTCTAGCTTTGGAAGGCTCGGACACCTCTTAGAGATGAGGACCTCTCTGGCTTAGGCATCTGTGTGTCCCTTACTTAATAATATAGTACCGATGTTGATTTATTTTTATAACAGTGCTATGGTTGTGTAAGATACTCGTATTAAGGGAAGAGCAGTAAAAATATACAAGACCTCTCTGTGCTATTTTTTTGCAACTCCCATAAAATTCTTTCAAAAGAAAGTTTAAAAGCCTTTATAATGACCTCAAATGTTTGGATGTAGAAGTGTCCCTCAGTGCCCGGGTCCCCACCCCTGGACTCTGGCCAGTGGCTCACTGCTCTGCTCTTTCCGCCCCCAGCTCCTTCCCATACGACAAGGGGACCTGCACGTACACGTGTGGATGCCCTGGGCTGCTTGTCTAAGTCAGGCCACATCCTCCAACCCCACCAACAGCCTCTCCTTAGCCACCCCGGGGTTTAGGGACATGTACACTGGTATGCAGTCTACCCACCAGGAGGATAGACCCAGGGAAGGCTCAGCGCCATTTGGGCAGGGACTTTCGGGGTCCCAGGTACCAGAAATAATGCTCTAGAAGCAGTTGTGAACCAGACTACAGGGAGGTGCATCCTTGGCCTCACCCCCCTGAGAAGGGGCACAGGAGGAGAACCTTGAGGTTAAGGATGGTTTATCAGCTTTCTCTGCTGCCATGACGACAGAGTCCCTGCTGTCAGTGTGAGGAGGTGGGTCCTGTAGTCCTCAGACCCCGCTCAGGTGTCCCTCACCCCCTTCAGGAAGCATCCCCAGGTTCACTCCCTCCCCAAGCACAGTGGGCCAGGCTCTTCCTGGTTCCACATCTCAGCCCTGAACTCCCATCGGTGCCCTGATGAGAACCATCTGTGTTTAAGCCTGTCTGTCTCATCCACTAGATTGAGAAATGCTCACAGGCAGGGACTTGTCTCACTTATCCCTGTACCGCCAGTCCCAAGTCTGGCACACAGATAGGTGTTATTAACTAATGGTTAAGTTGTCATCTATTCTCTGGAGAGCCAGGGGAGCATAGCAGAGAGGTTAGGAGAGCACTCAGGCAACCCTGAGTTCAAATTCTGACTCACACACGTAATTGCTATGTGACGGTGAGAAGTTATTTAATTTCTCTGAGGCTTAGCTTCCTCCTCAGAGTCGGGATCAGAATTAAATGAGACAATGTAGTGGAAGCAGTGGGAAGAGCACTGGCATTCAGCAAGCACTCAATCAATGTCGTGGAGCATCACGAACAGGGGGCCAGGATCATGGGCAGTCCATGGATGCATGGGTTGGCACACACCTCAATGGTTATTTTTACTTAGGTGCAGGGAGAGCCTAAGCAGAAGGTAGATGAAGTAAATACACCCAGGTGACCAGCAAAACCAGAAAATCAGCCCCTCACCCTTTCCTGAAAGACATAACCCAGAGTACACCGGGCAGCCAGGGTTCTGCGCCCTCCACGCCCGCCGCTGACTGGTGGGGCCCCCAACACTTCCCAGCGGGCTGACAAGCCATGATCTCCGGCTAAGGCCCTCAGAGCTCAGGGTGGCTGGTGACAATTGTGACACACACCGGGGAGCTGACAAAGAACAAAAGACTGTTTTTGAGACATCAATACATCAACACCTGTTAGTCAAAGCTACCTAATGCCAGCAGCCTGTGAATGCCCGAAAGGAAAAACACATGCAAGATGGATTCCTGCATGGCAGTACCAGAGACTGGCATCTCAGAGCGGATGGCCCGGTATGGTCACAAGACTCAGTGGGGGCTGAGGGTGGCAGTTCACCTGGGGGTCCAGGAGCAAGGTCGAAGGAGAAGGGATGGCAGCTCAAAGCTGGACCAAAATGATTCCAATCATGATTAAAATGACAAAATGCTAAAAGAGTAAGCAAGTAAAGGGCAAAAGCATATCAAATTTAAAGCCCAAAGCAAAAAAAAAAAAAAAAAAAAAAAAAAAAAAAAAAAAAAAAAAAAAAAAAAAAAAAAATTAAGAGACTAAAATCTAAGCAAATTAAATTTACATGTGAGAATTTAACTGGATAAAGCACATTATTGAAATGCAAAGTCAAAATATGCAACTCAGCATTCAGAGTCTGGTTCTGAGGAGGGAAAGCAGTGATGTTCTGGAAGAGTTGGTCTCTCTTATCATCCCCCCTCTCAAAAAATAACACCCTGATCTGCAGCATTTGCTGGTTCCCATGATGCGAACGTTCCTACCCCAGCTGCTTCCAAGCCATCAACATGACTATCCCTGAACCTGGACTTGGGAGGAAATTCACACAATCGGCATAACCAGCACAAACCACCCCCAGGACACCAGTGGAAGTGAGACCAAATTGAGGGAACTTAAAGAGAAGCAGGAGCACTGTAGGCATGCAGCCCCAAGGGGTCGACCAAAGTCAAGAGGAATCAAATAATCAAACACCTTTCAAGCCCCGCACCAAAATTAAGAGCCAATGGAAGGTCAGATCCAGACTCCACTCCCCACTGGCTACATGACCTGGAAAAAGTCCTTCATCTCTTTTAGTCTCAGTTTCTTTGCATGCCAAATAAGGCAAATAACACTAATTTGGAGATGTTGTCAGGATGAGGACAGATGAGGATGTCAAGTGCCTCCCCGTGCCGGGGACTGAGGAGACGCTGAGCAATGCTCCTGTCACTCTTCAGGCCTCCTTCTTCTGGCTCCATTAACATTGTGTAAATGTGCTAATCTTTTGCAACCATATGTTTTCTGGAAGAAATTCTGATATAAAACATTCCATCCTTTTGTTACCATGAGTACCAATCATTTGATGGGATCTTGATTTAGGAGTTCAGAAAACAGGTTCGGCAAAATATCATACTAATCACATTTGAGATTGATGTGTATATACATGTCTGTCACCTCCTATAGGCCATGAGGCCCTTGGAAGCAAGGATGTGTGTTCTTCTCTTTATCCTCAGTTCTTAGCCTGGTAGCCAACACACAGTGGGTTCTCGGTAAATTGAAGAATGAATGAATGATGGATCAATGAACAAATGCACAAATGAATCATTTGGTCCCTGTCACATGGTGTTAATGGAAAGAGATGACACTTTGGGATTAGATAAACTTGGACGTGAACCCAGATTCTGTCTGATATTGACCAAGAAACTAAGTAAAATTAGGATATCTGTAAAATGAGATAATAACTGTTGACTCATAGGGTTATTATGAAAATCATGACAGTGATGTCCATAAAGCGCTCGGTCAATTTTTAAAATTGCAGTACAATTTACCTAAAGTGCACAAATCTTAAGTATACAGCTCAATAATTTTGCATAGACTCATGTAACCATCACCCAAATATAGAATATTTCCATCAGCCACAGAAAGTTCCTCGGGCACTGGCTGAAAATTCTTTGACATTTCTGCCACTGAGAAGTGAGGTCTATGTGCTCTCTCTCAGAATCTGAGCAGGCTTGTGACTGCCGTGACCAATCAAATTCCACAGGAATGACACTGCATGACTGCCAAGGCAAGGCCAGTAAAGGCCAGGCAGCTTCGGCCTTATTCTCTAGGAATCCATATTCAGTGCCCTGAGCACCAGGTAAGAAGTCTGGCGCCTGAGGTCATCATGGTGGAGAGCCCACATGTAGTCACTCCAGTCCACCGTTCAGTTGAGCCCAGCCTCCCACCCAGCCCCACCAAGATGTCAGCTATGTGAGGAGGGCATCTTGGAACCTCAAGCCCAGCCTAGGCACTGGTGCCATAAGGAAAAGAAGAATCACTCAGGCAAGCCCTGCCTGAACTCCTGATCCACAAAATTGTGGGATAGAATGAGCTGGTTGTTGTAAGTCATTAAAGTTTGGGGTAGCTTGTCACATGACAATAGATAACTGGAATAGTTATAGGTGCCCCTGCCCTGTCAATAGCATTTTCCCACCCCCTCTGAGATGATCCCATTTCTGGTATTTATCATCATACATTTGTTTTGGCTTCACATAAATAGGATCATCCAACACAAAGTCTTTGTGTTGGCTTCTTTCACTCAATATACAGCTTCTGAAATTCATCTATGTTATTGTTCGTATCAGTGACATCTTGCTGCTAAACAGTGTTCCATGTTATTAATATACTATTACTTGTAAACACCTGATCTTGTTTTGAGAGCCATTTGGGTTATTTCCAGTTTGGGGCTTTTACTAATAAACCTGCTATTGAACATTCCTGGACAAGTCTTTCTTAGACATATATTTTCATTTCTCTTGGATAGATGCTCAGGAGTGGAATTGTTGGGTCACAGATTAGGTATATGCTGATATTTATTAGGAAATGCCAAATCAGTTTCCAAGCTGGTGCTGTATTTTGTACCACCACCAGCAGCAGCTATGAGCGTTCCAGATGTTTCACACTCTCACCAATACTTTGTACTGTCATTTTCATGTTAGGCATTCTATGTGTACAATGATATCTCTATTAATTTATTTTGCATTTCCTGATGGCTAATAATATTGAGCACCTTATTGACCATTTGGATATATTTGTTTGTGAAGTTCCTGTTCAATCTTATGCACATTTTTTTAATTGTGTTGTTTGTCTTGTTTTAACTGAGTTGTAAGAATTCTTTGTACATTCTGGATACTAATCTTTGGGCAAATACTTTCTCCCATAATATAACTTGCCTTTTCACTTTCTTAATGGTATTGTGTGATGGACAGAAATTTGTCAGTCTTTTTGTTGGGTGAGATCCAATATCTTTTTTTTTTGTAGTTAGTAATTTTGTGGTCAACCTAAGAAATCTTTGCCTATTCCAAAGTTGCAAAGGTATTCGCCTATGTTGTCTACTAGAAGTTTTATTGTTTTAATTTCCACATTTAAGTCTATGACCCATTTCAAATTAACTTGTGTGCATGGTATAGATCCATACAGATATGGATCTATAACCTATACCTTTCCAAAGCTGGTCTGTCTACCCAGGTACCTGAAATTTTATCATTTGAGATCATTATCTTTGTAATTTGTATGATTTGAGTCTTTAAAAGTCCAACTATCTATCCATGATGTAATAAATTAAGCCCTGTTCTCAATTTATACCTTGGGGTCCTGGAGTTCATTAAATTCCAGATGGCAGTAATGCCCCGGGATAGAAGTCAGGTTACAGATAATTTCAGTTCAACAAACATCCGCTGAGTGCCTTTTCTTTGCCAGGCAGGATGTTTAGGACGGGCTGGGGGAGGGACGAGAGCAGAGGAAAAGACACATTTTCTACCCTTAAGGACTCCACAACTGGGTTGCAAATGGACTAACTCGAGACCACTTTCACTGACCCCATGCCCCACAGAGAATCCTGGAACCCAGAATAGAGAATTTGGAGAATTTTTTACTCCTCTCATAGTTACAGGGATTTCAAGACACTCTAGTCAGTTCTTACCAGGTTTTACGAGCCGTGAGTTTCTCCATTGCTGAAGAAGGGTTAAGAATGTCCTCACTCTGAGATGATTCATATAACATGCTTATCTCCGAACTTAGTATGTAGTGAGTGCTTAATGTGTTCGTCATTCCCATTTCTGGGTTCCTCCAAGGGCTGTAGTGAGAACAAAATCAGAGGGTCACAGAATCTCAGGGTTGGATGGAAACTTCCAAATGGAAGTCAGTGGCTAAGTATCACAATTTCCAGGAGATTAATCCCCAGTCCTCAATCCAGAATTGTCTTCTTTTGTCCCCACATGAGGCCTGAGAACCTACCTGTATTTGCAATAAAAATCTCCAGACAGTCTATGATCAACCAAGTTTAAAGATGACCAACTTCTGGCACAACTGAAGAGAGGTAGGGATAGGAAGACGCCTAAACTGTCTTAGAAATGCTGTTATTCTACAAATGTAATTGGTCAATCAGATAAAATGGTAATATTTGTCAAATACTTTCCAAGAGACACAGCTGGCACCAGACAAACCCAGAGAAGGAAAGGGCATGAGATTGGAAGGGCCTGGAAAGGGAGGTCGGGGGGTGCCAGGGACACACCGCAACAGTTTCACAATTTTACCTGGAGCCAGTCCCTGCGTAAGACCAAAACCAATGTACACCAATTCAGCAATGGAGCAAACCAACAGGTCTGTCAGCCAATTCAGACTCTAACATGAAGGAAACAATCAGAGTCAAAAATGAACCAAGTCCAAGGTAAGGCAACTTGATACGGCAAACTCCGAGAAACATGATTTGAAGGAACAGTAGTGAATTTCCAACTCTGATGGGGTCATGACGACCCAGAAGGACTGCTGAGAGTCAGGGCACCTCCATGGCTGTGAAAATCCCAAGTTCAAGGTCAAGGCCAAAGAAAATGGATTTCCAGATTGCTGATGGAAAAAAGCAGAGCCAAGATGGGGGGATGTCTGCGATGAAAATTTCCACAGGCACATGGCCCACCTTGTTCTTCTCTGGGTGGGTGAGCAGATGGCTAGAGTGCTGGAAGGGAATGGGGAAAGGGTCTGGCTGAGAAAAGCAAAGTGAGGTCAAAGTTCTTGAGTCAGGATTGAGACCAGGAGCCAGAAGGACCCCATCCCAAATTCTGCAGAGAGGACATTCCTCCCCCGCCCCACACACACACACACACACAGCCTCATGGTACGGAAGGAGAAGCCCTGGGCTGGGAGATAGGACATCTTTCTTGAGCTACCACCAACCAGAGTGACCTTGGATAAGCCAATTCCATATTTGTGGCCTTAGCTTATCAACACTGGTCACTACTTATCAGGTCCTATAGTCATGACCCTTGAATACTAATGGCATTTTCCCTTCAATACTGGGTGGTATTTTCTGGTTCACTAAGTCTTAGTGAGAGATTAGGGAGCTCCATGGGGTCATTTAAAATGCTATATTTACTCATATCCAGTTGTGCCTGAGCCCACAGTGAGCTCACTGACATGGAGCAGGGGCAGAGTTGGTCTCTATGTCAGAGTAGCAGATGACCTTGGAAACACTGTTGGGGTATCTGTTAACACTTTCCCACCACACTTAGCCCAACCCCCAGCTCCACCCCTAGTTCCCAGCTCCTCATCTGGGCTGAGGACATAAAGACTAGCCCAGCAAGGGCACCTCTGGTCTGGAAAGAAAGGAAGTGGAGAAAAGCCAAAGGCAGCACAGCCCTGCATGTTCAGAAAGCCGGTAATATAAAGTATATTTCATCTGATAGTCTGAAAATACTTAGGCAGATTCTGGAATGTCAAGTGCACAATTAAAGGAAGGTGGAACATTTGGGGGATAACCACAATCCCATTTGGGGGGATTCTAAGAAGGAGAGTTATCTTTGAGAGACAAAGCATGGTACTAATGTTCTCGCTTTCTCTCCTACACACACACACACACACACACACACACACACACACACAGTTGATATCATGCACCACCACAGCAACAAAGTCCAAGGAAATTCCCCTGATAGAGACTGGGAAAGAAGCTGATTTGCTCCTTTGAGTGTTTTCCCCGCCTCTCTTTAATGACTTCATGGTGGAGTGATATACATCTTAAAAGAGTCTTACTACTGACTAGGCTTCCCAAGCAAGTTCTTAACCCCATCACCTTTATGAAAAGTGGCAAGACGGGCTTGCTCAACTGGAATTCCTGGAAATAGTGAGGCCTCCTCAATTTCCTTCCCATAGAAAGCATGCCACCATCTTGGAAGGTTGGAGTGGAAGCTCAAATGAAACGTAACAGCAGTGACCATGATTACGATGACGTGGATGATCAACTTGCAGAAGAAACACTTTCTTTCTTTCATCCTTTCATCCTTGAAAACATTCCTGTTCTCTGTGGATCAAGCTCACAGCAATATGTTGGTTGGGACACAAGATAGGGTAGTTCCATACTTTGAGCTTTGGGGTCCTCTATGAGCAGATCACCAATATGACTCACCAAAGGAAAACTTGACACAATACAAGTGGCAAATGTTGGTGAAATGGATTTTCAAGTTTAAGGTGATGGCCAATTTTTGTACATATCAATGCAACAAAATTTCAGAAGACATTAAGACATAGTCAAATTTAACCTGTATAAAACAGACACAAAGACAACCAAAAACCAAGAATAGATTTCCAACAGAGTCATTTAGTGCTTTTATCCCTTTTTTCAAGATAGAGTTAGTATTTTTTCCATGTTTCTAATCTGAATTTTCTGGCTATCAATCATATAAGCCCGCTTTCTCCTTTTGAGGGTGGAGAGGAGGTTCCCTAGTAAACAGAGAACAGCCCACTAAAATCCTTGACATAAAAACGATTCATAGCCCGGAAAGAGAGAATCCCCCAGCCTTTATTGCCTATAATAGACAAAATATCCATAGGCCCAATTTTGTAAAATTACTTCTTTTCCCATATTTTGAGAGATAAGACCCTCCCATCCCTTTTTATAGTCACAGCTGTGTCCACTGTGTTCCTGAGGTCTCAAGACCTCAAATCCATTATTGTTGGTAATGAACCCAGAGGTTCCTCTACCTCCACCGTGAGAGGGGTCTACCCAAATCAGTTCCACAAAATCAGCATTCTTATCCAGGAAGGACAGGACTCACTGTACACCAACTATGAACGTTGTGTTGATAAAACATTTGTCATTTTTTTCAGACAAGAATTCAACCAGTTGATATCATCCCATAGCCAGTCTTCTTCATGTAATTGTAATAACAAGCAAATGGCTATATGGGAATCTAAATTTCTGGAGCTTGGTCAAAGATGCCCCACCTCCATATGGGTGAAGTAGTGGGGATGGGGGCAGAGGGAGAGAATTTGGGGGGTGGGGGAAATGAGTGGGGAAATTTTGTCATCCTAGACTGTCTGCAAGTGCCAGGAACTCTTTGGTCTTCATCTTATGTAAACGGAATTATAAGCTGGATATAAGTCAGTTCCTTAAAAAAGGAAGTGCACAAGGTACATTCCATTCCCAGATCAAATGAAATAATTTTCTCCAAAGCGATCTCCTTTCCTGCACAACAAAACTCTTCAGAGCCTCCCTGCCATAAGCAAGGACTTTGCTCAGTGGGAAAAGCCACCTGTCCAACGCCCAGTCCCTCCTCTGCATCATGTTCATCTCCCCTGAAGATTTTGTTCATGCTTACAATTGAGCGATTATTAAATTGATATTTTATTTTCTTTCTCCTGCTTTCTTTTTATTCCTTTACCTTTTTCATAAACCACAAAAGAAGAAATTATTCTCAAAGGTTCGAGAGGCTAAGGAGTGTGAGGAGAGTTCTTTTGACTTTTGAGCAAAAGGTATACCAAGCCCTAGGAGAGGTACAGCGAATCATCACCAGAGTTGAGACACACAAGTGGCTAGAACTGAGTGGTCAGGGTGGTTCCTCTTGCCATCAGCATGGGTTCCCCACGTCTGAGCAGGAGTCCAGGAAACCTTTCCCAGGCTCTTTGGAAGCCAGGCCATCTGAGTGCCAGCTGACTTACAGGAACACTTTTAGAGAGCTTCACAGGGACACACAAACTCCCTCGGCCTTGTGTGATAGACTATAACATTTTGGATTTTTTTGGTGGTTTTTAAATCTGTTTTCAAACATCTTTTCAACTTATTCATTTCTAAAGTTGCAAAATTCCAACATGAAATATTGCATTACATTCAATGAATAGTATATATAATCTGATTGCCTGGCATCTGAGATCTTCTCTGCTGAGCTATGAACAACATGATGAATGAGAGCATGGCTGTTATCGCTGTACCTCCAGACCTTAGCCCAGTGACTGGCACATAGCAGGCGCTTAACAAAGGTAGTGAATGAAGGCTTAACATAGACCCAGAACTAGCTAGGCAGATCACTAGGTGGAATGAATGAATGAATAAATGAATGATGGAAGGGACAGAGGGAGGAAGAGAGGGAAAACAAAAGGGAGAGAAAAGGGGTAAAAGAAGGAGCAGCATGATATATAGCACTGGTTCTGCAGAAAGATAAAATTTTCCTGCATGAAAATAATTAGAGAACAATGAAATCCAATGTATACAGTCCCCTGAGCTGGAAGACAAGTAAATGGGATGAGAATGTAAAATTGAGTTTTCACTGGCAGAAAATGAGTGAGTGTGTGTGTGTGTGTGTGTGTGTGTGTGTGTGTGTGTGTTAGGGGACAGGTGGGTTGGAGAAGGAAGGTACAGACCCCATTGTCTACTGCCCAAGAAGAAAGGCTGCACGTCTGCTTTTGTCAGGTCAGCTATATCTTATTCATCAAACTCAGTTAATCGCTGTAGTAGTCATGACTCCTTTTTGCCTGAGTAAACGAAACCTAACAGATTTTTAGAATTTATACCCTTGTTTTCTTAGCTTTCCTGAACACACTGTCAGCCAAAGGCCAGGGCCTCACCCCTCTCTTTCAACACTCTCCAGGGGCTTTTTTCTGCTTATCAAGCAAACAACTGTTATGCAGCAGAGACCGTCCCCAGTTTTGGGGAAGCTGCTCTATGGATTTGCTAATCTGTTTGAGGAGCTGACAAAAATCAGTTTTCTCTGTAGGAATCCACAGAAGCGGTAGAGGCTCCTCAAGGCTATTCACTGCTTGTCTTCTCGAATGAATCAGTCCATCTCATCCCCAGGTGAAGGACATGACAGGTGGGACACCCTTCCCCATTGCTTGTGTTGGCTTCTTCACTGTCATTGCCATGGTGTCCATTTAATTCAATCACTAGATCCTGAAAGTTTCACTCCATGGTGATGGCAGCCCCATCCAATTGACTTACATTTCTTAGATTACATGTTGGATACAAGGGCATTTCAGTTAAACATTTAGAGACTCATCAACTATTGCACAGGTGTGCATACACACACACACACACACACGTGAAAAATTCCATTGCTCACAGGATTCTGAAATCTTGCTTCTAGCCAAGAAACCCTTACCCACTGCATAGAGCTACACCTCTCTGCCACAGAAACTGCTTTGAAAAAGGCGGCTTTGAAAATTGGGCAAACCAGGAAGACAGAGGTAGGAAGCTCACCTTGTATGGATCAAAAGAGGAGACATGATCCAATTAAATGTCTATATCCTTTGTCATTGTCTAGATTGATTGTAACATTCCAATAATGCAAATACTGGAGACTCTCAGTTAAGTGGCATCCATGGGGATTGGTAGATGCCGGATAATGTAAGCAGACTCTCCATTAACTGGAACTCAAGCAACCCACACTCTTAAGCAACTTGCAAAATCTCAAGCAACCGGTAAAATGCTTTGGCCGGTTGTTCTAGAGTCCCCGTTGCTTGAGTTCCGGTTAACAGAGAGTATGTTATCTTTGAGTTCTACACAATGTATATATAAACCCTACATATTTGTTCAACATTTACTGCCATTTGTTTGAGAGTACTGTAGATGTTAAATCGGTGCTATCTATTTTACATCAAAAACTTCTAGAAGGTAAGGATCCAACTCTGAGCAATGACCACAGACACGGAGGTTCCCAATGCCAACCATTATGTCAGACACATCAAGAGAGCTTTTCTAAAGAAGTATGCTAACAGGCCCCACACTTGCATTTCTGCTTCAGAATCTCTGGGAGGGAGGTCTTAGAATCTTTGCTTTTAACCAGCCCCACCCCAACTCCGTGAACTTCACCAGCCAGCCCCGCCCTGGTGCAGCCGTAGGATCAGGACTCACAACCATTAGCTGATGCAGCTGGGGCTGTGAGCAGGGTCTTGACATGGAACAATATCTGTCAGCCCCCAGATCTCTCTGAAGGCAACACCCCACACCGGGCCTATGACAGGCAGATGGAAAGATCTCAAAGAAGGCATTTCTTTGGTCAAGACCCCGGAAGACATTCGTGGTGGAGATGAGCTAGCTCACTCTGCTCCTTCCAACAAAGGCAACCCCTTCTCCCACCATCCCTCTCTCCAACTGTCCTTCTACCTGTGGGCTTCCAGTAGACATGATGGAGAAAAAAATGAAACCTTGAAAGATCACTCAGGATTGCTCCAAGAGCTCACCAAAACAGGTTCCAAAAGTACCCCTTCCAGTGTTTGCTCCAATTGGACATTTACCCAGCCTCTAGCTTTTCACCTCTTCCCCAGCCCCACGAGAGATGCTGCTCAAGCAACTGCCCTAAGCAGCAAGGACAATCTTCCTTTATTTCCTTCTGCATCATAAAACCCAAGAGAACCCTGGAGGCCGAATCACGCTTCCCCCACCCGCATATCACTATCTAGACTTTAAAAGATCCTAGACAAAATGACTGTGAAAATCTTTCTAGATCTCACTTCTTTATCCCCTATTCTGGCAACATTCCTCTCTCTTTCTCTGCCTTGATTTTTTCTGCACTTTTCTCCTTTTATGCTGTGCCGACCACTAGGAAATCCTAAAGTGCTATCCCTCAGCAAAGCAGAAAGAGCTTGGTGGTGATGCTAAACTGACCTCATGCTGGGCTTTCAGACCCTCTCTCCTCTTTGAACCTCTGCCAGAATTTGTCACTCCAGGGACACAAACTCTTGTCCCTAAATTCTTTATAGCTATGGTCTCATCAGTGTCCACAAGAGGGTCACTGACTGCCCTTCCCTGTGACCTGCAGCTGTGTTTATTTATGGTTCTAAATAGTACAGACTTCTCTAAACAATCCCTCCTTGCCTCACCTCCCACCCACCACCCCTCATCCTTCAGCCCTGGGTCAGTCAGTGCTAAGTCAAGGGCAAGTATGAAACAAATTTGCAGTTCTGCCTCCTGCCTCAGGTCTCTCTTGGTGCTAATTTTTTCCAGCTTTCTCCCTTAATGCTCAGATATTTATATTTAGGATTCCTGTCTCACTGATGGATTTGTTTGTGTGGTTCCAGGCTGAATTTGTTAAGTTCCTGTCTCTTCCCACCAAAAAAAGTCTCTCTAAATCTGGAAAGTTCTGTCCTGGAATCTCTGCTGCTGTCCACCAGCACCTCCTATTCCAGAATCCACACATGGCTTGGAGAGGAAGTTGGGCAGGGGTGAAGCTCCACGCTCTTCAATGGTTCCGGCTGCAAAACTCCAGCCAGTTCACCGCACGACAAGCACAACCTTGGCCATCACCCCACCCTCTGACCTCTGGCCAGTACTCCTGCAGGGAACTGGCCACAGTGCCTCCTAAAATAATCTGCAAACATCTCAAATTGAAGTTTACAAGGAGTCCTATCATATTTTTTTCCCTAAAATTCCAAATCCATCACATCTCCAGAACTCCTTTCATCCAATTATTGAGTAATTTCTGTGGATGGAAAAAGAACAGCGGAAAGGAAGACCAGCCCATCCTCCACCCACCCATTAAGGTTTTGATGTTTTCCTTTGTGTTTGTCTGAGGCACTGGCCTGTCAGCCAGGCCGGCCTCGCTCTCGTTCTCTCCTGGGGCCTTCGCACTCGCCCCACTGTGACCCCAGTTTTGTTTTCTGTGGGGGCTCTGGCCCCTAGAGAAGTGATTGTGTTTGATCTGAGCTCCAAATATTGACCACGCTTTTGAAAATGACCACCACCACCTGGTTTCCACCTTCCTTGCCCTCTAGGGTCTTGGTGCCAAATGTATTCATGCATTCGGTACTCTCTGAAATGTAGCACCCAAGGCTGACCCCCCAGCTGTCCCTTGTGACACCCGTGGGGTTCCAAGTTGTTTTGTGGGGTACCAAGTTCTTCTAGCCAGAGAGCAGTTTTGGAGGAAAGCAAGCACAATGAGTCTCGTCACTACCATGTCGCAGATTCTGAAGACTGCAGAATTTCTGCTCTCGGGAATGTCAGTGGGCCGAAGTGACAAATGGACATTTCTTTTCCATCTGGGGAGTTGGCAGCACGTGGACATAACTGGTACCTGATCCTTCTGCCGTGACAAACACTGGAACTATGCAGACCCATTCCCACCCCAGCATCCTCCAAGGGCTGTCTGCGTAGGACCTCAGGCTGTGTTGTGCTACATCAAAGCCTTTCTGAAAGAAGAGGCCTCCTGCTTGGAATTCTTCGTGTTGCCAAGAGAATTTCTAGGATAGCAGAGAGGAGCCAGTGTCCTGCTGCGATGGATGCTCACGTGCAAACCTCTGATGCCTGATGCCGAAAGAGACAGAAAGAGAGATGGAGAAACAGACCGACAGAGAGATGAAACCCAGGGCCCTCATTCCCTGGGCTCGATCATCACATCCCGGTTAACCCTGGAGCAGAGTTCACCAGACGATTCCGTGATCCACAATGTGTTCCAAGTATTCAGGTCTGAATTCCACAGGCTCCCGAATTTTCTCATGCTTGACTGTTGCAGAAATCCCAAACTCACCCCAGGCCGGAACTCAATATTCCGGGCCTGTGCGAGGCCTGGTGCCTGGCATGGGCCTCCCACCTTGCATGACCCCCACCCTTCTAGTTTGGATCCTAAGTCTTGGCAGTCTCTTCCCATCTGCCATGTTTCCACCTCACCCTCGGAGCTCCTGGGGATCACACAGAGCCAGACTGTTCAGTGACCTGAACTGGATATTTCTGACAATGACTTGTAACTCCTCAGTCCTCTGCATTTCCCACAGAACAAAATCCAAATTTAGCATGGCGTCACCATGCTGTGCGCGAGGCGCTGCTGTGTCTCTGTCTTCCTCTCTTGCCACTCACTCTCTGGTACCTGCTACACAGCTCCCGGGGCCTCAGCAATGCCACCACCTTTCCCACCGCCAGGCCTGGCACGGCGAGCCCCTCTTTCTCTGGTTAATTGCTGCTTTCTTCAGGTCTCAGCTCCTGTATTTCCCAGGAGCAGCACCCTGTTTCTCCCATGGCACCCTGCCCTCCCTCTCCCAAAGCACTTGTCACCAGTGCTACTGACATCTTCAGCTTAAAGAGACCGTGTCTGACCCACAGCCCCGGAAATTACCGAAGTTCTGAAGTACTCACGATAGAGACTCAAATAGCTTAAGTATACTAGACCTGTCCTGTGTCCCAAAAACATATATCAAGGAACAAGACAGGCCTGCCCTCACACAGCTCACGCTCTGAAGATAGCACACAAGTGCATAACACATAAATGCAACCAGAGTGGTGAAGAGGACCATAAAGGAAAGAACTAGAAGGCTGTCCTGGGGCATACTGAGAGAGGTAGAGCTATTAATAGAACACCAACCCGAGACACGGAGTGGTCAAGGAAGTCATCCTTGAGGAGCTGACCTTGAGCAGAGATCGGAAGCGTGAAACAGAGCCAATGATGCAAAGACCAGGGAAGTAATGTCTCCAAGCAGTAAAGTCCTGGCATATTTTAGGAGTATTAGAATGCTGAATGGTTGAACAACGAGGGAAAAGAGCACATTCTTCATACTGTCATACCCACTGACTGCACCAGACCATGGCCACTCCATCGCCTGTGGGGTGACCCTCTGTAGAAGTGGTTTCCTTCCCTCCACTGGGAAAGACACCTGGTAATAGAGGAGCCCCACACAGCATTGCCTTTTCTACAAAATATTTCAAAGCCCTAATGCCCTGCCTTCCAAACTCAGATTCCAACTCAATAAGGTGAACCAGTTTTCACTTTAAATGTAAAATTTTAACATTTTTAATTAATTAGCAACCAGCAAAGCAATGGAAATGAGATTATTGGTGGAGTTGTGTTTGTTTGCTTGTTTGTTTTGGTTGGTTTGGAAAAGGTTAGGACAGGAGAAGACAGGACTGCTAGTGTCCTTTCAATCAGGATGTGTCTCTCTGAGAAGATGAACTCTGAAGATAACCCTAGGATGAGTAGACCTCTTTCCAAGATTAAACGTAGTGACCTCCCTCAGGGTCATGGCATCCTCAGTCACCCATTTTATTCCAAGGCCAAGTTTACACCTATGTACACTGGATCTGGACTGTGCCCTGTCTGTTGCCTGCTCCTGGATTGGCTCCACCCTTTCCCTGACCCAGAACAATACCCCAGATAGATTGACTGTGAGTAACTGTGAATGACAGCAGAGACGCTGCAGCCAAGGACTGTTTACATGTCCTTCTGGACAACCTGTTCTCTTGTTCCACCATCAGGAACTGAGCTGCCTCCCTCCATTCCCCTCCTCCTCCAGCTCCCAGAGATGGTCCACATTCCTAGCTTAGGCAATGCATTCTTACTGTCCTGACACATACCACCAGAGTGGGCCAGGCGGGCTGCTGGGAGAGCCAAGCTACCCACTCAACACTAGGCTTTGGCCAAGGGCATCAAGCCAGGCCATGGTGTCATAGCAGCTAGGGTCCCTTGATAAGCCACATCGGCTCAACACTTCAAATTGATCGTGGCATTGCTGACGTATTTGATGAGGGTTACATCAGACTGTATCCCTCCAAAGCCCAGATTGAATGACTTTTCATTAAGACAGGTCTGGTGGTTAACTCTCCCCTCGCGGTGAAGACAGCTTTTAGATACAGATCTGCAGTGGGTTTCAGTGGGGACAGGGTTGTCGGTTACAGGACGCACCGTGACATAATGAGAACTTCTGGGTATGAAAAGGTTGCTAATGGAAGCTGTTGGGTTCAATTTTATCACTGCTAAATCACCACTGATTCTGAATTATTTTGAACCAATGTGCAATGTCAATGCCTTCCACGAATAGGGTTCATTCATTTTATTCATTCAAAATGTGTGTTTAGCAACCAGTGTGTGACCAGTGTGAAGCTGAAGGCCATGTCAGGAGCTCCTGGTTGAGCTCTTACCCAACCACTCGGAAATCATCCTTGCTCAGACATCTCCCCAGCAGCAGCTGACCATCGTGGTCAGAGCAGGATACAGATGCTGCTGTGACACAGCGTGGAGCCGAGGCTTCTCCAGCTCTAAAGAAGGCAGATATTGGGATTGCATGGGGGTAGCACGTTCTGATGCAGCCAGAAATATAGGCCACACAGTCTTATTGCATGACATCTTTGCATCTATAATCACGGGGTGGAAGAAGGCCACCTAATCATTGATGACATAAAGAAGATGACTGCTTATACTCTGACCTAGAACATTGCTGAGTTTTGCCCTTTTTTGATCTACATCAGCAATGTCCAACCTTTTGACTTTCCTCGGCCACATTGGAAGAAGAGTTGTCTTGGGCCACATGTAAAATACACTAACACGAACGATAGCTGATGAGCTTTAAAAAAAAAAAAGGTTGCAAAAAAATCTCATGTTTGAAGAATTCGTGTTGGGCCGCAGTCAAAGCCGTCCTGGGCCACAGGGTGGACACGCCTGATCTACATTATTGTTGGGCTCACCCTGCCCTACATTTTCTTCATCAGTTTGGCACAGACATAATTCCCTCATGACATTATCTTGTGAGGAAGCTGAAAGGGACCTTATAAACCAGAAGCCTCACCACAAGGAAGTGAACAGACTGGTGAACCAGGCACTTGCCGTGTACTCCTGCCTGCACACAAGCCTGCAGAGCCCTGCGAGGTTTTGTTGTTTACGTCACTATGGATGCACTGCGGGGCGCGGGATTCAGACCCAGCACCCTCCTTCTCCTTTTGTGAGACCCAGCTATCTGCTCCCTGCTCTGAATCTCCTCTCACCCCAACCTCCTCCCATGTCACCTCTTCTCCTCCCTCTCGGGAAAATGGGGAAAGGACACCATAAACAACTGAGAAGACAGTTATGGAAAAGAATGAGCAAAGATGCAGAAGAAATGCCTAGAATGAACAACTGCTCTCATTAACATTATGAGACAGCAAATAGCACATCTGATCACAAGGAAGATCAGGAGCAATTTTATCTTCCAGCAAGACAGTGTCTGAAATAAAGCCCTCTGGGTAGAGATCGCCTCACAGCCTCTCATAGCACTAATCCTCTCCCGTGACTTGGAGAGTGTCACAGCCCTAAATTTCACTATGCTCCTGACTCAGGACTGGTCTATGGAGATGCCACAAGCTCTTCTTCTTTGGGTGTATAAAGATGTGTGAAAACTTGTCCTCAGACTTGGCCATGGAAGCTGTCAAGATGACATGTCATTAAGATCATCTTTGTTCCCAAGTCTCTCAACTTCCCATTGATGATGATTTTCAGATCTCTTGTGCAAAAATAACATCATCAAATTTATACAAGAGAAAGACAAAAACTGTATGAAAGGTGCTCAACTGATGTTTTGTACTTCATAGCTGAGATTCGACTGTTTATGTAGGACTTTTATCTCTCTCTATCTCCATCTCCTGTTTTAAAACATGTGGATTTCAAAGTGCTGGTGAAGGAAAGAAAACTATGTTTGTGTTTACAGAGGTTTTCACGATATTAAATAGTTTTGTGTAATCCAGATTGATCAGCTCAGTCCCCCCACTCTGAACCTCAAGGTAAGATTCTCCAAACTTCTACTCTCCATCCTATTGAAAATCCAAAGCCCTCCCCCAAATTTCTATGAATCCCTGGGGAAATGGGTCACTTTGCTCAAAACTTCAGCTCAAGGCTTACAGGAAATAGAGGTGGGGGCAAGATTACATCATAAGAATATGGGCATCCAGCACTTTGGCTCTTCCACTGCCATGGCATGCTTTCCCCTGGCCACATCGCCCCTCACCCCAACCTCATGCCATCTCACTCATCTATTTTTGTATGCCCTCCTCCCATCTCACTTCTTCTCCTCCCTCCCAGACCATCCTTCACCCCTACCACTAGAATGCCAATTTGGCTTCTTCTAAATCCTGCTCCAAACTAAGCTCCAAGTCCACTTTGCATGTCCTAACTCAAGATACTCAGCTGAACAAAGGGGTCTTTCACAGGAAGCCGCTGTGGTTTGAAATAGCAATATCAATTTCTTATAAAATATTTGCAAGGCATTTTTCAGCACGGACATTATGCCAATCGTGTTTCATGCTTTTAATTTGGGTTTATTTGTGTGTGGAACACATATCTCTGTTGACTGGCCACGTAAGACCTCATTTGAAAACAAATGATATTTTACGAAACAAATTCTAAGTGTTAAGCGACACAAGAAAGGTTCAGGGATCAGAACATCTGTAAGTGACTTCTCAATTCTAATTTTTCACGAGTCTAGATCATGTACCCTGATGCCCAGGTAGGGGCATAGACAAGGCTTCAAGGAGAAGGTGCATCTGGGCCAGATTTAAAGAAGAGAGAGTATCAAGGTAGGAAGAAACAGTGTTAAAAAAAACGTTTAACTGATCCCATTTTCCTTTGCATGAATCAGAAGACTTTGTAAGAGTCACTATGAGGACTTTGAAGTTTCTGGGACAGTCTCAATTATCTTTTCCCTTTCATTACTTGAAAAATTAGGAGATTGGACTGCTGAGCTTTCCATCCTTCCTTCCTTTGAACAACCTTGACTGAGGGTCTTCTGTGTGCCAGGCACTGTAACAGGCACTGGAAATGCCAAAGTGCAGCCCACAGGGGGAAGAGTTCAAGTCCAAGGGGTGAAAGAAAACAGAAAGAAAGAAACCAAAGCTCAGGCTCAGCCCTTCAGTTCTTACACCCCTGCTGCGGTGTCTGGCCTCTGCCACTCCCGTGTGGCCACGGCGCACAGCCCCTTGTCTAGCATACCCCTAAGTCCCTTCCCACCAGCCAATGTTTTAAGTCACTTCACTGAAAGCTTTCAGGAGTCAGGATTACCCACAAGGTCCCTTCCGTCTCTTGGCTGCCCCCTCACCTTTTTCTTTGTTTCCCTAATAGTTCTTCTCCCAGGAACAACATAAATTCCTCTCTTTGTCTAACACATAGCAGTTCCAAAGGCATATCTGTCACCTGAGCATATCTGTGGGGTCACCCTCCACCCATAATGACTCCAAATGTTTCTTTCAAATAAATGCAGGGCCCTCCCCCACCCCACCCCCCAAGAAAGGGTTCTGGAGAGAGGGGACAGGGGGTCTCCATTGTGCTCAGAATGCAGTGGGTCTTGCCCAGCACAAGACAGAAGAGGCAGCCTGTGTGGCAAGACGACAGGGAATTCTGGTCCATAAAATACATTTCTAATCCTCAGTGAGACCATTCCAGAGATGCAGGGAGTTGGCCCACGGACTGGCCAATGCCTGGGTTATGTTTCAACCTTGACTGAGCGCCAGACTTGTGCATAGTGCCAACTCGCATGTGCTTTGAGGATGGCTGGGTACATTATGCTCCCCCGTTTTCATTTTTGGGTCTTTTCCCCATGTGTCTGGGGTGTTTCTTCCATTAAAATCAGCACATTTCCTCCCTCTGGGCCGCTACACAGAACCCAGCCCAAGCTGATACTCCTGGGAGATGCCAAATCCACTTTGGAGCCAAAAAAATAGAAACAATTTATTCAAAAACATACCAATAACTCCATGAAGAACTTCCGTGGGCTGTATCATCTTACTCCAGATTCTCTGATGGGAAGGAGTTATTTTGCTCGGTAGTGGTGCGGCAAGGACAGGCTGTTTCTCTAGATGTTTCTGGACACAAAGGCAAGGCAGGTCCACAGCACAGGGTGGGTCCAGGGTTGTCCCTGTCCCGGGGCTACAACATAGTGTGCGAGTCCACACTTGCTCCCTTCTGAGTCACTTCAGCCTCTCACTTTCTGTCCATCTTACATTCAGGGTCCACATCTCAATTCAGGCCTCCAGATGCAATCGCCCCCACAGACACGGCACTTCTGCTAAGACAGGCTGGATAAAAGGTTCCAGAAAGGTATCATCATTGTCCTCAAACAGCTGAAGTCCTGTCACATAGAAGAGGCAATAGACTTACTCGGTCTGGTGGCAGGGGAGAGGAATGGGGACACTAGACAGAAACTGCTGAAAGGCAAAAACATCTTCTTTATGTAAAAGATGGTTTTAGGCCAACCCTAGAGTTGGACTATTTCAAACATCTGAAGGTAGGTACTCCCCTAGCGTCCCAAGCCCCACATTAATGTACAACCATGACTTACTTGCTGGGGTTATGAGAATGTCCTGGGAAAAGAACTTGGACCGTGCCTAAACGTAGGCTTCAGGCATGGAAACATACATGGTGAACCTGGGCCGTGCGGGTAGAACGTGCCGAGCAAACCTAAATTTCCGGGGGGGAAGCCAAGGCGCATCTGCAACGGGGGCAGGAGAACACGGGTGTGCTGGACTTGCTCGCACCCCGAGGGTCGGGCGTCTGGAGAGTGAGAGTAGGGGTTCTGGGAATGGCAAGGTGGTGGCCCTGTTTTAATCTCCCCCAGTGTCAGCACCCTGGTGACCTGTGCAGAGAGAGGAAAGAGCCTCGGGGAAACACTGAAAGAGCCACGAAATCTAAGGACCCCGGAGAGAACCGTAAGAGACAGTGATAGCCCACCGAGAACAGGACACCCTTTCTGTCTTAGCAGGAAAAAAATCGCTGTCGAGTAGCTTAGGGCAGCAGGAAGCCCATCTGTGGTCCGTGCCAAGGGGGCAAGGCCGTGACACGGACCACAGACCAAGGGCAGCTTCAAAGCCCGAGCCTGGAACGTGAGAATCCTTGGGCCAGAGGCGGTCGCGGCCAGGCTCCGGCCGCGGCTGGGCCGACGCGGGCACCCACGGGAGGCAGCCCCTGGGGGTTTCCGGGGGCAGCAGGGGTCCTCGCACTACCATGAGGATCAAAACTTTGCAGCTGCACAGACGGTGACCAACCGTCTATTAAATCGTGTGTCTGCATCTTCTTTAACATTTTTCTGAAGTCGGATGTGTTGAGGTGGCATTTGCTTACAGTAAAATTGACCCCTTTTAAGTGCGGAATTGAACACGTGTTTACAAGCACGTGTGGTTGTAAGACCATCGCCACCATCGAGGTAAAGAACCTTTCCATCACCCCAGAACATCCGCTCGGGCCTCCTTGGAGACCCTGCCCCCCTGCCTCCCGGCACCCACCCATCTGCTTTGTCAGAACGTAGTAGCCTTTGGAGCCTGGTTGCTTTCCCTTCCGGAAGGCATCTGGGATTTGCCCACGATGCTGTGCAGACCAGTCCTATGTCCTTGTCCTCGTCCACTAGTGCTATTCCAGGGGGGCACACCCCACAGTCTGTTCACCCACCCCCCAGCGGATGGGCCGCTGGGTCTGATGCGTGGGCCTCCCCAGTTCCTGATGATTACGCATGAAACTGTCTCTTGGTGTGGACGTTGGTTGTCACTGGGTAGCTGTCTAGGAGGGCATCACTGGACTGCATGAAAAGCATATATTAATATTTAACTTTTTATAACAAACAGCCCAACTGCTTTTCCAAAATGGCTGGACCCGTTGGCATGCCCACCGTGTCTCTTACGGTGACCGCGTTATCGCTCAGGACCTCGGCGGGGATAGTGACCTTCCACTCCTATCGGGACAAAACTAGGACGTCAGAAATGGCAGAAGTGGGATTGGCAGCCCTTGGAAATGTGAGGGACACCCGTCCCCGGAGGCACGCGGGCGGAGGCTGGGTGACTGCTTGTCAGGGCTGTGGCAGAGGAGTCACCTTCCAGATCTCTGCCAGCGGGATTCTGGGATTCCATGAAATGACTGTCACTCTGGCCAGCGTTCTGACACACACACACCCACATGTCTTAGCGCTCGGCTCACCGGACAGACGTGGGTCTTGATGGCTGACACCTTTAGCAGTCTGAGGTGTTCCCCTGGATCGATACTTTTCATGGAATCAATTGGACCTCTTGGCAGCTTGGCCAAGAGGTGATAAATAAATGAATGGACCACCCACATGCTGTTTCTGGTTTGTGATTGTGGGTACCTTACTCAGCACCCCCATGCTTTGGATTCCCCATTGGGAATCCTGCAGAGCACCCTGAGTCTAGGAACGGCTAAGCAGCCATGTTGGTGTTTATTACTAGAAACATTGCTTTTACTTTGCCTGCTTGACCATGAGTTCTGGAGTCTGACGGGCCTGAATTCAGATTCTGACTGTTCCTGGCTGTGTGGTCCTGAGCAACTCACTAAACCTCTCTGACTCTTGGTGAAATGGAATTCTCTACAGAAGATTAGTTAATCTAGGTAGCACACCTCTCATAGTGCCTGGAAAAGAGCCCACCTTCTAGGGAGCGTGATTTTTGTTTTGATGGTCCCTGAATCTACTCTATCACCACAACTTAAGGGGGTGTGGTCAACGTGGGCTAGTACGCGTACAATGGGAAGCCTGGGGCTGCGGATCAGTGCTAGACACAGAGCGGAATGCAGACAAGGGGGTGACAAAAGTGGTGGGCAGGGGCAGATCGGGGAGCTGAATGGGAGCTGGCTGGGGGCTATGGTGACCCAAGAGAAAGGACCCATCAGCAAGTATTGAAAACTTCGTCTCTTCATCGTGAAGCTGGCCCTAAATTCTGAATTTGGACTCATTGCTTAACAGTATCTCTAAGCTCCTGGCCCAGGACATCTTTCTGGTTAATGGCTTCCCATTTCTATGTCTCTGAGGCTCCGTGCCTCCTCCCAGCCATACTGGACCTGTGGGAAAAGTTTTTCCCCCAAATTTTGGGGGGACACCAGGACCACTGGTGGTAGGCGGAAAGGCAGCTGAACAATCCCTAAATGCTTTGCTCTCACAACCAAAGCAGCTGGGTAGATCCGACTGGGCCCTGCTGATCAGTCATTGCCAGGGAAACCAGAAAATTTGTAATGCCTGTGGATTTGTTTTTAAGGAGATTTCCCTAGACCAGGACTTTGTCATCTCTGAGAACATGGGAATGACAACGTGACTATGAGCCCCTCACTGTGAGAAATGCTGCAAACAGCTCTCTGAACCAACACAGCGCAGAGCGCACTTCCCATCTCCACCCCTGGCTCCTGCCATGTCCTCCCTCTTCTCAACCCCCCTCACCTTTTCTAGGTTCAGGAGACGAGTTAATGCATTCCCTCTCCCAGCCAGGTAGTACACCAGTGGGTTCCAGCCACGAACTGTGCTGTGAAGCAGGTAAGAGCTGGGCGACCCGGCCTTGGATTGGGGCAGGGGGAGGGCAGGGGAGATGGGAGCAAATCAACCCCAGAACAGCATGAAGGGGAGAACATGTCACCTGGACCCCCGCATGTCTGAGTCATGCAAATTCGGACAGGTGACAACTCCTAGACTCAGTGTTCAGACCCTTCATCTATAAAATAAGAATAATAACACCTCTCTCACAAGATTATTTGGGGGATTAAGATTATATATATTAAGTATTTAGCACATCATAGGCACTTACTATGCCATAGCTACTTTTGTGATTATTGTCTTTCTCGTTGCTGTTGGGATAGACGACACTCCATTTGAAATTCCATCACCGATTTCACCAGACACTCAGACGTACGGCCGAGGGGCCGAGTTCGTGAGCACGGGCTCTCCTGCCGTTACTTACGGTCTGAGCAGGGGCAGAGCGGTCTCCTTGCTTTGCACCAGCTAGCCCGGGGGGCAGCCTCAGTGGGCCGGGCCGGCGAGAACTGACATCCTGCGAAGGTCACTTTTCAGCTACTTGACTTTGGAGACATCTTATTAAGGGACACGGTAGGGCAGTGGCTGATTTTCCGTAATCACTCCTTGTTGGCTAGGGACATCGTTGCTCTGGGTCCCCCTCTCGCTCCCACAGCCACCACACAGCACGAGACAAACCCGAGTCGGCCTCGGACGCCGTGTTCTGCCTCCGCCCGCCTGCTGCTCGCTGGCGATACCTGTTTGTGGGACAAACAGGGGAGTCTGGTTTCCAAGGCTGCCGACCTGAAAGGCAATCCCCCCGCCGACAAGGGTGGAGCGGCGTGTCCACGACGTGCGGCTGAGCATGAAGGCCTCGGCCCCCAGAGGAGCGCTCACATTACAGGACCCGACGGAAACCGCCCGCGTGGGGGGGCCCAGGTCACTGTGTCCCTGCTGCGGGAATCTGGGTGGGACACGGAGGCGTGCCCAGATCCTGGCCTCCGACACAGCGCAGCCAGCAAGCTGCCGGCAGAGTGGGCCGCTCCTCTCCGGCCGGCCGCCTTCCCCCTCCTGAACCCTCCACCCCATCTCCGTTTCCAGTCACCACGTTGGAAATCAAAGTCCGCTCTCCGCCAGGTCACCAGGAGTGGACCCCGGTGGGACAGCATGTTTGCAGTGCAAATAAAGCAAAGAAAAAAGGCCAGATGGTAGGAGCGTGCGGGAGGGTCTCGGGGACTGTCTTCTGCCTCTGCCCCGTGGTCCAGGATCAGGATCCCGAGGACCCAGGTCCTCTGAGTTCCCCTGACAATCTCAAGACGGAAGAGAGGTGACAGAAGGTAGCACAGGGCAGGGGGGACACTTAAAAGAAGGCTGAAATGTGGGGGCACGTGAGTGAACAAGCTATCGGCCCACTGAGGAAGCCGTTTAGACTAACCCAACAACAAAAATAATTAATTACAAAAAGAACGGCGCTGAAAGAAGGAGGCTGATGGGCGTAATGCTCTCAGTCAGACGTGGCGGCCACACCGTCCTCAGGAACGTCACCCAGGACGTTCCCCTTAGAGCTCAGGGCTGGGAGTCTGTCCCCCGCAACCGCTGAGCTGTGTGCCCAAGGCCGCACCGCGGTCAGCAGCGGAGCGAGGCTGCGGGCCCAGCGCCCCGAGGCCCGTGGGGGCCAAAGGCCCGTCCCCCACGCCGCCTCCCGGGCTGCTCCCTCTCAGAGCCACGTCCAGGGGCCTGGTGTAACTTCCCTCAGATTTCTGGCCTGGCAGATACAGTACGTGTATGCCCTCTGCCAACCAAGTTCAAGTTCTACAGAATAAAGGATGGAGCGTACGGAGAAGGCCTTACCTCTCACACTTAGTCCCGCCATGTACAGGAGACAACTGAGGCTCAGAGACAGGGGGAGCAACCACTGCCCCAGGCTGCCCCACCCCAGGTTCCTAAGAGAGCAGACTGAACAGAGCCTGGCAGTTAAGGGCCCAGCACAAACCTAAGAGGGTATCACGCAAGCAGGTAGAGCTGGTGGATCTCTTTGGTGGGATCATTTGTACTTTTGTTTTATTTTTATTTTTTGTTTTTTGTTTATTTGTTTGTTTGTTGGCTAAGCCTGGGCGGAATCTGGGGTTCTGAATGACACATGGCAAATTTCCACAAGTCCCTGTTTGGTTTGTAGTGGTGACAAGTTCAGATTAGCCCGTTTCCGTTACATAAACACACTCTTCACCACCAGGAAAACCCCAGGGATCCCAAAACTCATAAGCTCATGGTTCATAGCACCCCACCTTTCCAAAGCTGAAGTTACAATTGGGAGATAGAATAGAATTCGTGGCTCTAAGGACCAACCTCCTCAGGAGGACACGAGGCAGGGAAGGAGGAAGGGAGGAGTGAGTTAAAATATATCTCCTTTGGGAATACACGTTGGTGTTCCTGAAAAGATTAAGACCTTCAAAGGTATATTAGAGTTCTTGGTTGCAAATAATAGAAATTAGCTAAAGGTCCTTCTGCATATTTTGTCCTCAGAAGAGGAATTTAATGGAACAACATTGGGTAGGTCAACAAAATCAGCAGGAAGGATGGACAACCTCACTCTTAAGAGGGAACAGCCAAGGTTTTGCCTCAGAACCACCTGCTCAGGGTGCTGCTTGTCCTGGGACGCACCACTGCTACCCTACGTCACTGCCACTAGACCCTGGATTCTTGGGTCACCACCCCCCAGAATGAGTCTTGCACTGCCCCTGCCTTTATCTGTCAAATAACTCAAGACTCAAAGTCCTCCAATAGGAGCACCCGATATTGCCTAGCCTCCAGGATTCCAGGAGACTAGGAGTCTGACCTGTGGAGCTTCCTCTGGAGGGGTGGGGGGCAGGAGCAGAGCCCGGTGTCCCACCTAGACTCACCCAGAGGAAACACGTTGGGATGACAGGCAGCCAACATGGCGGCTAGTGTCCCCTCCCCATCTGTCAACTTATTGATTCCTCTATCTCTCGGCAAGGCTACAATCAAACCAACACTACCAAGAGTGAAATTTTCCCTCTAAAAACAAAACAAAACAAACATCCCCAGGAGAGAAAATTCCAGACACTGATTACAATGTTTCTTGACTTTTATTTTTTTATTAATTTTTTTTGGGGGGTGGTTCCCTGGCTGGGAATTGAACCCAGGCCACGGCGTTGAGAGCACCAAAGCCCAGCCACTGCACCACCAGGGAAACGCCCTCTCCTGACTTTTAGAGACAGGGATTTCTTCCTGGTATCTTACCCTGTTCTCTTCTACAGGTGGAGGCTGACCTCACCACCACCAGCAGCAGCAGCCTTTTACTGGGGTCCATTCGATCTCCTCTGACAGTTTTGAGGACCACGTCTAAGTCAGATCTACACTTACCCCAACCCTTCAAACTCCTCACCCCAACCTCTCAGCTTACTGCCTCCCTCTTGCTCTTCTGCTCCTACATGTGACCAAGCCAGAATTTTAACAAGGGCTCTGGTGATGGGGTCACACAGAGGTGTGGGGTCAGGAGTGCTGGACGGCAGGCTTCATTCTCACACCGGCCTGGACACCCCACCCCAGTGCATTGGCCTGTTTTCAACAAGACAGCCTCTGCCTTCCCTGGACACCATGCCTAACCAAGCCAGGAACCAAAACGCCCCATCCTGGGCCTTGAGCCTTCACCTGCCAAAAACACATCTTTCTAGACTGTCCAAAAGAATCTAGATCTCAGAACGGAAGAGTCTCACAGGCTCCAGGATCCGCGTGCTGGCTCATTTCTCACAGGCAAGTTGAACCCCCATTGGGAGGGAGAACTACATCACAGGCTCCCCAAACCCAATTCCAAAAGTGTTCCAGGAACCGGGCTCTGAGGAAGCCAGAGGAAGCGAAGCCCCATGGCAGAGCTGGGAGGGCGCCAGAGACCCAGAAGTGAGTGTCTGCCCTTCAGTCCGTTTCCAAGACAGCTGGGTCCCTTGCGGCCAGGCTGATTGGGCAGCACATAGCTGCCCCCCGGGGGTCCAGTGCTGGTTTCCTCTCCAAAGCTGCAGCTAGAAAGGACAGGCGTGTAAAAATGGAAACAGGACTGAGAACCTCTTTTCAGCTCTCCTTCACCCAACTCAAGTGGATACGTGGTCAACGAAAAATAGTAGAAAATCCTATCATTGGCAAACTAGACACGCAACACAGGCTAATCAATAACAGTGTTTAAGAACTAATTGTTTCTTCTTTACGTCTCTAGAATCCTGGGAAGCAAATCTAGTCTGAAGAGAAAGACAGAGACGTTGAGACTTATGGAAATGTCAGCGGGGCCTTTTCTAAAGTCTATTAATGGTCTTAACTCTGTTTAAAATATTATGAATTCTTTATTAAAGAAGCAATATCTACTTGTTGTAGGAAAAAGGTCAGAATTCAATTAAATAGAAAAGTTTTTTCCAAACGCCTTTAATTTATTTTCCCTCTCATAGGATGTACATAAGTTCCAGATTTTTTTTGTCATTTATTAATACTCTGTTTTTATAAGAATGGAATCATACATATTTTGTAATCCTTTTTCCTCTCAATATTTTATCAATAACATCTAAACCAGATTACTATTTTAAATGGCTAGATTCAATAATCTCTATTATTCAATATTTACTGTTTCCAATTTTTGATACTATAAACAGTTCTGCAATAAGGTCCCCATCTTGCCTCTACAACTATGTGGATTTACCTGGTCATTTCTTTAGGATATATTCCTAGACATGAAATTACTATATAGTATTTTATTAATTTTTTTATATATCCACCAAATTGCCTTCCAGTAGGGTTGGACCGCATTACATTTCCACCAAATCATGAATGTCTCTTCCCCCAACTCTATTATGGGTATTGTCATTCTTGTCCTTATTTCTTAACTATATCCAAGGCTTTCTTGATAACTGATTTCATTTGCTTTGATGAGAATTTCTTTACTTTTGGTTGCATTTGTGAGATAAGATCAACCATAATCACTGTCAGTTCAGGGAAAAACAGAGAGCAGGAAGGAAACGAGAAAGAGTCCATTCGAGTAAGTGAACAAGAGTTGAAAGTAGCATAGAAAGACCAAAAATTCTCCCACAAGGAGAAGAGGAGGCATAGGTAAGTAACTTTGTTTCAGACAATTTTCGTTGCCTTTGGCAGCCAGCATCTGGGACCAAGAAATCTTTGGGCGCCATCCAATGTGGTAGGAAGCTCTGTGCTACTTAAGTTGATGTTTCCCATTCAACTGATATGTATACTCAACTTGCAGATGGTGTACACTTGAGCAAAATTGTATTTTCTTGGTCTGCTGAAGGAGACCACCCAAGAAAAATGTTGGAGACTCTCAGAGAGATAGAATTCTCCTGGTTTCTCACATAACATGGGACCTCAGCGCTTCCATTGATTAGCAACTCCGTTAACAACACAACTAGAACGCCTCACCCCAAACTACTAAAGACCTGTTGGGACCTAGGTGAAAGAAATGATGACAATTTTGAAGTGTTTCTCCTGTGCCTTATGATTTCCTCTATTTTACATTTCATGTGCACAACTTCTTTTAATTATCACAACCAACTTGTGAGGTAGATTTCATTATTTTTCCCATTCTACAGAGGAATAAACTGAAGCTCAGACCACTGTGACAAAGCCAGAACTTAAATCCAGGTCCTCTAATTCCAGCCTCAGGCCCTTTACATTATCGCCTGGCAGGACGTGCAATAACACTACTCACTTCTAGGACAATTGGAGTGAAGTCCAGAGAAGAGCCCAGAAGGGGCCAAACTTCTTCCTGTTGCACAGAAGAAAGAAAACAGTCGTAGGGAGATGGATCCCAAAGTCCTTGCAAGCTCTGGGCACAAAAGAAGCATATGTTCCTTCACAGGGGAATAGACTCAGTGTTTATAAGACTTCAGAGAGGTGTGAAGAAATCTATCCCTTTTAGACAAGTTAAATCTAAATGAGTAACACCCGATCTGCCCATCCCTGGAAAAGCCCATCCCAGGCCCATCTGGCTCAGGATGAATGGCTTAGAAACCATGAAGACCATGCAGGGACACAAGATGCTAATGCAAGACATCAATCATTTGGTCTCCTTTCCATAGCAGCCTTCCTCCAGGAGGCCAGGAGGAGGTCACGGCCACCAGATGTTGCTGAGGGTAAAGAGCTGGTGCCTGAACTTTTCCAAAAGCCTACCTCTCACCCTGCCACACCCCTGGAGCTCTCTCTGACAATCCCCAGAGAGCTCACATCCAGGGTGATATCTCTAGGACTTCCAATTGTTCATCTGCTTAGGCAGCAGGGCTCAGAAGGGGTGTGACATCAAGACACAGATCATCTGGTGCTCAGTGTTGTCACGGCTCAGTTCAGTCTGGTATGCTGGTTTGAGGGCTTCTTTCTGAGACATCAAAGCAAGGGGAAAAAATAAACAAATAAGCCATCTTAAGATGTTCTCCGAGGTGGGGGAGTTCCCACGAGCAAAAGCCAATAGAATTCCATCATCCCATCCAACTTCCCTTACCCACCCTCCTCATCCTTGGTTGAATTCCCTGCCATTAGCCAAAGCCTCTTCCAGCCTAAATTAAAGCTTCTATTGATGGAGTTTTCAAGCACTCTATCTCCTGGCCTCCCCACTTTCTTGAATTTCTCTTAGAGAACCATAAAACACCACCTCTACTCCCACAAAGACAGTTGGAATGATTCCATTCTTCAGCCTTCCAGTCCTTTCTCAGACCATCCCACATAATGGAGCGGTCCTCCAGCATGCTGCTACCCAGGTGCTCAACGCATCCTGGATCCCCGGCTCTGAGAAGGGAAAACCTTCTCAGAACCTCCTTCAACCTACCCACCCACACCACCAACTGCCATCGCCACCATGCACTCAAGCTCACATTCCAGGACAGGCAGGGACCACACACGCCCCAAAGCCAAATCTGCTCATCCACGTCACACGTCACATTGCAGGAGCTCACTTACTTAGTGACCAAAATCAAGCTCAGAAATCTTGTCTTCTCTGCAGTCAATAGATTCTCTCTTCCTCGCTCGCCAAATGGCCTCATTCCAGCAAATTCTGAGACCTTCTATGTTCCCAGGACTTATAAATCCTCCTTCGATCTCCATAACAATGAGGTGAGTTAGTACCATTATCCCCATCTTCCAGGGGAATAAATTGAGGTTCCAAAAGACTGAATGATTTCCCCAGGTTCACACAGGGGCTGGAGCCTGCCTGCTGAGATCCAAACTCAGATCTGTGGAAGTACAACCCATGGCTCTCGCACTGAGAGCCTGCAACGTGAAGGACTTACCCAAGATCACACAGCTGTTCGATGGACTTAGAAACAAGGAGGACAGGAGTAGCAGGGATAAGCAAGAAGGTAGCCTTAGTGTCAAGGTAAATAGTTGAAGTTTTAGATTATAGGCATTTAACTATAGCAGCTTTTAAGCAGAAAAGCAGAACTAGGCAGGAGAAGGAAACAAGTCAGTAGAAAATACTCTCTCAAAATCGTTAGGTCTAGGCCCCTGCCTCCAGAAAAGACTTCCCTTACGCCACCCAGACTGGGTGAAATCATTTCTCAAAAATCCAAGCCACTCCATGCCTGTGTGGTATGAAACCCCATGCAGATGCCTCACCCCTCACCCCAGGCTGCCCCTCGCGGGCTCCCCTATCTCCTGCTGCCCCAGCACAGCCAGGCTGCAGCAGTGGCTCAGTGGGCAGCTCTGATTCACAGCGCAAAGCTCAGCACTGCCCTCTTGAATCACAGTTTGGTTTCTGTGGGAAAGCCGGTGCCTCCCCACACCAGACCTCAGTGCAGGATGAATTCCCCAATATTGCCCACTCAAACCTGTAGCAGGACTGAAATCCTGTGCGTGAGCCCCCTGGGCTGTCCATGGCAGAAGGCAGAGACCCCTGGAGGAACATGCTAGCTCCCCCAGCATCTGACAGTGAGCTCCTGAGTGTGCAACCCCACTGGGCACCATGGTTGTCATCCGTGCTTACCGACACATTGTCTATGTCACTGGTCAGCATGAGGGGGGCCCCACGTGGTTTTATCTGGCTCCCCTAAGCCTTGGGAGGCAAGGGTCTCATCTATTGCTTGTAAACAACCAGTAGAAATGTAAAGAGTTTGGCCAGATTTGTCATTCAGATGCACATAGTGACTCCACCCTACCGCTCTCTAAGGTTTTATTCTTCAATTGAATTGGCCAATTTGTAACTGGGGACACAGACCAAACGTGGAACCATGAAAGGTCAAGGTTCCAAGCCACCTTAGAGACCATCTGATCCAACATCTTCATTTTCCTGATGGAGAAAGCAAACCCCAGAGAGGGGAAGTCACTCACCCCAGATTGTAAATTGAGCCGAGAGCAGCACAAGAATCTAGGGGACAACAGAGGTATCTTCCCACCTGTCACTTGGGAGGAAATACAACCACAGAGAGAAAGAAGGTCCACTTGCGGGAAAGTGGGGGTGGAAATTTGGGTGCACCACAGAGGGGTGGAATGAGGACCGGACCAAGGATTAGAAGACCAGGGTCCCCCCCCCCTTGAGCCTCTGACAAACTGAGCCACCCTGTGCTATTACTTCACCTTTCTTGGGGCTCAGTTCTCTTTAGTAACATGCAGCACCCCACCCACCTCCCAGAACTGCTGGGAGGAGTAAGGCTCTCTATGTGTACAACCAAACCCTGCCTGTCTGCACAGCCCCCTTCAACCTGGGGTCCTCACGTGTAGGGACCAGGAAACAGGCAGAGGGGAGAGTTAGGCACGTTCTCCCAGCAGGTCCAAGGCCGGGGGCTTTTCTCAGCCAAGGGGGTCCAGATCACGAGGCTACATTCATGCCATGCAAGCAGGGCTCGGGTTGTGTCTAAGCAGCTTTGGTTTGAAAAGATTAGGAGGGCGGTGGTGTGGGGGGAAGTGTTGGGGAGGTGGCAGAGTCCCGCTGGCAGTGCCACACTGCCCTCTGCAGGGCACCAGGGAGAAGACACCCAGACTGGGCTAAGTCAGAACTCCTTCAGAAGGCTCAGGGTCAGGGGAAGCAATCCCCTCCCTCTACATGGTGCAAGCCCTCTCCACATTGGAGCAGGGATGGGGGATGGTCCTCACCCTCAGCAATCTCTTCTGCATAGCCCAAATCTTCCTGCTGTCCTGATGCATACCACTTTCCAACCTGCCCTCCGAGGAGCCTACAAGGCAGGCCTTAGCGTCTCTCACTTTTCGCTCTGAAGCCAGGATTTAGAAGGTTCTGAAAAACAGAGCAGCCCCCAGCTCCTGCCAACTCACTGTATCTTCTCTGCTCCAGCATGAGGTGGTCTCTGCATTCTCTGGGTTGCACTCCGGTCCTTGGGAAAAGCTCCCTGAGCTGAGGAAGTCATGGCCTACCTGAAACAAAGGATGAGCCAGGGCCCTGCAGGTTCAGGGATGAACCAGAGAGTCTGTGACTCTCCGGAACATCAGACACAGACTCCACAGCTGATCTGGGATTAGGAGGGAGACATCCGAGCCTGTCTGCACCGTAGCACCACGTGAGCATCTTCACCTCACGGTGCAGACCTTCCCCTAGCCCCGCCCGACTCTCCGTCCCTGGCTGTGCGGTTCAGAGCACAGCACCCTGCAGCTGGCCAACCAGCCTCCAGACGTGGGCTCAGGCCACGCTCCCCGTGTGCCTTTGTGTGGACCCGGCGAGCCGCTGCAGCCAGCCCGGCCATGTGACGTGAGTGATTCACACACAGAGACGCCCAAACCAGCTTCTCCATTCTTCCTCTCCCAGGCCATCACAAAAGGCACCGTCTCGGCTGCTCGGGTTGGAAACCCTTCAGCACAGAGCTGCATTGTTCCCAGGGTCAGCAGGGGCTGGAGGCTGAAGGGAATTAGGAAGACGGGGAGCCCGGGTGCAGAGTGGTTTTCCGTTCAGCATATGCCCCTCGTGCACGCCAAGCCCACTTCCTGCCCTGGCTCCAGCTCCAGAGCTCAAGTTTACATCTCCCTCCTTCAAAACCACCTTCGGGTTGGGTTGTTGGCTTCTTTTAGTTTTCACTCTTTGCACGTGTGCCTTTCTTTGAAAAAATATGCACATGCTGTTTCTTTTTTCCTCTCTCACACACCTAATTCTTGAGAGAACATAATAACATAGATCCAGAGCCCAGCAACCTTTGTTTTGGGGGCCATGCTTTATCTCTGCTCTTCTCTCCCTCCCCACAACCAGAGCCCAGACAGGTGGATGGGACTGCAGGGTGTCATCATGGGTAAAAGGGAAAGAGAAGCATCTGGTCCACATTAAAGGGGGCGAGTGTGGAGGTCGTAAGGGGACATGGTCAAGATGGGGTCTGTCAGTGATTTGGGACATTGTGCCAGTTCTCCTGCTTCTCAAACATGAAAACCTTCTACTCTGGGTTATTGAAAATAAGCTCCTAATAAACAAACACATGGACTTGAAAGGGCTTTTGGAGTGCAGATGGTCCCATTCCGATCACAGGAAAGGTAGTGTTCCTCCAAAGCAGACCAATGGCAGGCAAGACTGCCAGCCAAACTCATTCAAAAGTGCTTCTGAATATCAAATCAAAATCTGTCTCCCATGCAGTAGACTGTAAAAGATGGCCATCAGTCTTCCCTTCTCCTCGTCACCACACCTTTTGCATGAGACTTTGCAGGACTAATCTGATGGCTTGCTTTGGCCATTAGATTCAGCAAAAGTGATACCATGTCATCATGGAACCCTGTCACCACTGGGAATAAGAGCAGGGTAGCCTTCTGAGGATGAGCAAGCACATAGAAGAGAGCTATGCCATCCCAGCTTGGGTCATCCTAGACCAACCTGCCAGCTGACCACTCATGCAACAGTGAGCCCCAACCAAGTTCATCCCGCTGGCTTAGACCCGCAGAACCACCCTGCTGAGCCCAGCCCACACAGCATGCCCTCAGCATTGAGCTAAAGAAATGATTGTTGTATTAAGTCACTACGTTTTAGGGTGTCTTATTCTGCAGAAAAAGTAAAATGATGTACTCCATAAGAGCCCTCTAGAGCTATACAGAATAATCCCGATTCTTTGTCCAGGGGACAGCCCTTTAAACATTGAAATAGCTGAGTGTCACTGTCTCTAAGCATCAGAATGGCTCTTCAGGAGGTCACACAGACTCATTCCTGCCATAGAGGAAAACCATACCCCAAGGCATCCATTGCCACTCCCTTCCCACTCAGGTGGCAGCCCCAGGAGCTGCCGAAGAATCGTTTGCAGTTGACATCAGTGTCCTTCAGCAGCGTGGTGTCCACGCAAGCACTCAAGTGCCCCTGTCTTTCCGGCACATCTTACTGTCAATTAAGAAAAATTGAAAGATTGAGGTGAGGAGCATACTAAAAGCACAAGAAAAACCCTTGAGTCAATTAGGCTTCTTGAAGCCACTTCTGACCCAAATCTAAACCGTCGGAAAGCCTCCGGGACAAATGTCCTTGGCTGGTCTCCAGCGGAGCCCTGGCTCCCCGGGCCACGGCCGCGGGAGGGGAGTCAGAGGTTGCTGGCTTCCAGAACTCGCCACGTGGAGCGAACAACACATGCACTGAACTTGGTTTTGGGGTCTGGTGGGGCAGGTCACCATCGCCACCACAGGAGACAGGTCGGGCCAATCGCAGTCCCCAAGCCTAACCAGGCACGGAGGGAAGTGGTGGCGTGGGGAAGGGCGGCCCTCTGCGGACGTCCTGGCTGCAGACTCGGCTGCGACGTCTGCCAGTTTTAAACGAGCCCTTGCAGCTTGGCTTCCTGTTGTTCATTTGTGTTCCTTGTGTGTCACGGCACAATTATTCTGGAAGACCTTCTCCAAATGGACACGGTCTCCAATTTTCTTCCCCTAATAACAGTGTGGGAAATAGGGGTGAAGGAGGCACAGAGAAAAACCCCAAACCTCGGAAAAGGATGAAAACACTTCGAAACCCTGTTCGAACATGAGACGGCCAAAATCTCCACGTCACAGCGCACAGCCCCCCACTCGCTCAGTCCGGCCCCCTACTCTGGGCAGATGGGGAGAAGGAGACGCTTCACGACAGGGAGGAGTGAGCCCTGCTCTCGGGGCATCAGGAATATTCTGAAATTTCCTTCCCCGATGGCCTGAAAGTCATCAGCATGGCATTAATGGCAACAAGGTCAAGTGGCTGGTGGCAGGGTCCTGGAAAGAAGCCACCCACCAGCAATTATCTTTCAACTACCTAAATGACACTGGCTGTGACTCAAAGCAGAACAAAGAAAAGAAACTCTCTTCCAACTCTTTTCTTTCTTCCCCTGGACAAATGCCTCAGTCCCCGGATCCATCCTGATTGATGAAAGAAGTTCCATTGAAGCCCCGAGTATGCTTCTTTGAAAGGTCTTCAGAGCTATCTTGGTTTTGGATTTTGGATTAAAGATTAGGATGTGTGTGTGCACATGCACCTGAGTTCATCCGTGCTTTTATCCATGTGCTTGTGGACATGCATTTCTGTTTGCGAGAGTCCCTGCTAAGTGTGAGTGTCGGTTTACATAACTACATACACGTGTTAACACATAAACGCGGTACAAATGCCTGTGTGAGCCCCCGAGTGGGCGCACTTGCTGGCTGGCCATGCATGAAGTTCTGTGTATGTGTGCACGCATGCCTGTGCACGCTCCACACATATTTCACCCCAACATCTCCGCAGGTCTGTGTTCGAGGTGGGGTTACATGCACGCCTGCCTGTGAGGTGAGCTTCTGTGTGTGCATGTGTCCTCTGCAGAGCAGGACCCCTCGTCAGCCCCATGTCCTCCCCGCTTTCGGTGAGCCCACAGTGGTCTTTGTTCACCTCCCCTTGGGATCTGCCGGTGAGTGGCAGGGTACCTCTCCTGGGAAACAACACTCCTGTCCCCTGCTCATTTGTGTCTCATCAGAGGGCTCCAGGCTCCAGCCCGTAAATGGAAGCCCACGACTGCAACCCACGACTTTCTCCATTGCCCGTGGTGCTTGCGGGTGCAGTGCCAACACAACGGTAGCTATTAGGCGGTGGGGCTGAGGCAGGGCTGCATTTTGCGCCTGTGTGAATTTTGTGTTCCTGGGAGCTGAGAGGCCAGCGTGGGTTAGAGCCGCTGAGAGGCTGTGATTATGGCCTGGCACGGGCCTATCTTCAGCTTCTTGAGACCCTGAGGCTATTTCACCACACTCCAGAATTGCAACACCCCTAGAATTTCCAAACCAGGGCACCCCCTGGGCAGTAGCCTGCCCTATTCCCATACACATGCTTTCTCTTTATCGCTGTCTCTTCCCCCGTTTCTCATTCTTTCTTGTTCTTTCTCCTGATTTCTTTCCCTCTGTGTCGCTTTCTGTCCATCCACCTTCTCTCCCTCTCTCCCTCTCTCTGTCTCTCCCCCTCTCTCCCTCTATCTGCTTCTTGCTTTCTCCTTTCTCTCTGCTCCCTTCCTCCCCTCTCACGGCCTTTCCTCCAGTTCTTAGCTCACAGCAGCAGACTTAAAGCTGGACACTGACCAGAGAGCATCAGCACCCCTCTGCACCAGCTGCACCTCTTCCTCCTGCCTGCTCCCTCACCCTTAGTCTCCCCCTGCAGTCCCCATCCAGCCTGTTCCTCAGAGCCCAGGGTCCCACAGGGGAGACTGTTATTTACACTTATCTCCAAGTCTTGGGGGAGCGGGGTCTAGCAAGGAGCTGCCTTGTTTCTTTATTTCCCTCTGCTCCCCACCTCCCAGGAGCCCGTGGTAGCTGGCGCCCAGCCCCTTGTTTCCTGCCCTTGTGGCTTCAGCTCACCAGGGGGCAAGTGAAGACCCAGAGGCAGAGAGAAGATGCGGAGAGACCCAGCAAGTCCGGGGGAGGGCCGCAGGCGCCCACCGCAAGGCTCCCAGATCAGAGCTGAGGCACCAAACCATTCCTCCCTGGGCCTAGGTTTGAATTCTCCAGATGCAGCGTTTGGAGGAACTTGGATCAACAGCAGACCACCTGATTTCCTCCTGAGAACTGATTTCTCTCATTCAAATAGCTCTTCTGCTGAATGGGAGGCTCCTAGGTTCCCTCCCTAGAGATTCCTAGGGACTACGATAATACTGAATCTGGGTGACCTTTCCTCAACGCAAGGGGACGTGTGAGGTGGCAATCAGCGAGGCTTTCCCGCAGGCAAGGTAGTAGTCCCTTGTGTAGCCCCCTCCCTTCAGTGAACCCAAGTTTCCTTATCTATCAAAGGAGCCTCCACTCATAATTTCAATAGATCTTCCCACCAATGAAGTCTTAGAGATGAGGAAGCCATGGCATCATCGTTCCAGACTCTTCCATGGTTTAATCTCATGGGCATTAAATCAATCCCATGGGTCCCTCATCCCAGCCAGGACCACGGGAAGCTCCCAGCACAGACTCCTTGGCACAGCTGGGTGACCATGGAACGAGCAATGCAGATGCGCGGCCTTGTTGATCTCCCCGTTTTGCTCACCTTGCCAGGTGTGGGGGACCCTGTCTGACTAACTGGTGAGGAAGCATGAAAGTTTGGATCCCTGACCTCTAGCTGGGATAAACTCCGAGAAGCAATGCTCACTCCCTCATTCCTCGGTGGGGTCAGGCTGACGTTCTCCTCTCTGAATCTCGGCCTAAAATTCCAAATTTACTTTCCTCCTGCCCCTCCTCTGTCCTGCCTGATTCTCCCTCTCAGGTTTCTCCCAGGAATCCATCATGAGTATGTCACTTACACACTAATACTCATCTCAGGGGCTACTTCCGGAGAACTGATCTTAGACATGAAGAGGGCAGCCATTCTCCAGCTGTTCTTTCCCAGCGGGAAAGGCAGCCATCCTGCAAGACATCCTAATTTTTTAAATGGACAGAATTTAAAGGAATCCATGGTTTTGCATGTGATCTCTTGGTTTTTAAATGTGAGAAACATCTGAGATCATTTTGAAGACACTGTGCACACACAAAAGACGTCCACGAACTAGGTTCAGCATTCTGACCAGTGGATACCAACATCTGATCTACTGGTTCAAAGACTCCAGTGGAAAAAAAATGGCATCCACTCCAATCACCAGGCATTCAAAAGAGCAGGAAAGCATTACCCATAATGAGATCAATCAGTCTATCAAAACCAATCTGGAACTGACACAGGTGTTAGAATTAGCAGACAAGGAAATTGAAAGTATTATTATAGTCGAATTCTGTATGTTCAAAAAATTCAGTGGAGACATACAAGACTTTAAAAGACCCAAATCAAATTTGTGAAGATAAAACTAAAATGTCCAAGATGAAAAATACACTAGTTAGAAAAAGTAGGGAATCAGGCAGTGTTGCAGAAGATTAGTAAACTTGAAGGCATAGCAGTAAGACCTATCTGAAAGGACACACAGAGAGAAAAGATCATTTTAGAAAAATGAACAGAGCATCAGTGGGCTATGTGACAACTTCATGCAGCCATATATATATATATATAAAATTGAAGTTATAGTATTGAAATATTAAAAAATTGAAGTCATGGAAGTATTTTTTAATATATGAAGACATACTAGCTAAATTTATTCCAAATTTAATAAAAACTGCTCAGCCATAAATCCAGGGAGCTCAATGAATGCCAAGCAAAAGAAATATAAAGAAAACCACACCACATAACTAAATTGCTCAAAACCAGTAATAAAGAGATGGTCTTAAAAGCAGTCAGAGAAAAAGACACATTATAAGCAAGGAACAAAGATCAAAATATGAGCAGATGTTTCATTCAAAACTGTTCCATGAAAAGGCAATAGAATGACATCTTTAAAGCATTAAAAGAAAAAACTGGAATTCTATACCTAGTGAAAATCTTTCTTTAAAAAACGTAAAATGAAGATGTTCTCAGGCATAAAAAGCTGGAAGAATCCATCACCAACAGATTCACAGAAGAAGAAATGTTAAAGAAAAATCCATCAAGTAAGAGGAAAATGAAACCAGATGGAAAACGAATCTCACAAAGGAATGAAGAGCAGCAGAAATAGTACGTCGCACCATATAAAAAAAAAAATTAACTCAAAATGAATTTTAGACCTGACTGTAAAATGTAAAACTATAAAATCATATATGCAGAAAGTATAGAAAAAAATTTATGATTTCATAAATACAATTCTAAAAGTACAAGTGGTAAAAGAACAAATTGATAAAGCTAAACTGCATCAAAATTAAAAACATCTGCTCTTCAAAATCAGAAGAAAAAGATAAGTCACACTCTGTGAGAGAATATTTGCAAATCATATAGCTGATAAAGGACTTCAATATAGATTTATATAGAGAATTCTCAAAACTGTAAGAAAATACACAACCCAATAAATAAAATAGACAAAAGATTTGAATAAACAACCCCTCCAAAGAAGATACATGGATGAAAATGGCACAGGAAAAGAAGCTCAACATCATCAATCATTAGGGAAATGCAAATTAAAACAATGACATACCATTTATTAAATTAATTATACGATGAGTGCATTAGACTGAGTGGCTCTATGTAAGCACACAAAAACCTAAGGCTGTAAATGCCTCAAGATTACAAAATTGAAACTTTAGGGCAACCAATCACAAACAGCCATTGGCCTTTAAACTACAGCCAATTAATAATTTCTTTACTTTGCTTCCACCTTTTCTCTATAAAAGTCTGTCCCCAAGCTCCTATCAGTGGAGCACTCCAAACCACTTCCACTTTGTTGCTGCCTGATTCAAATCAAGTTTTTCTCAAATAAACTCTTAAAACTTTTAACATGCCTCATTATATCTTTTAACATATTGAATAACTATTAGAATGGTTAAAATTAAAAAGATTGTCCATGTCAAGTGTTGGTGAGGATGTGGACTAGAACTTCCATAAACTACTAGTGGCAGTTTCTTTGAAAAAGTTAAATATGTGTATATACCTACCATATGATCCAGCCATTTCACTCCTGGGTATAAATCCAAGAGAAATAAAAGTATACACCCATACAAAGACTTGCACATGAATTTTTATAGCGGCCTAATTTGTAATAGCTGAAAACTTGAAACAACTCTTCAATAGGTGAATAGATAATGTAGTATATCTATACAATAGCATGAACTAGTGACATGAACTACAACACAGATGAATCCCAAAATAAATAGGCTGAGTGAAAGAAGCCAGACAAAAGAGTATACGCAACGTGTTATTCCACTTACATAAAGTTCTAGGAAATTCAAACTAACCAATGGGGACACAAAGGTGGTCAGTGATTGCAGGGGGAAAGGAACAAGAGAGAAGGATTACAAAGGGCCACGGAGACACTTTTAGAAATTACAGACACGTTCATAGCTTGACTGTGGTGCTCGTTTCACAGGTACAGAACTGCGTCAAAAGTTGCCAAATTATACACCTTAACTACATATAGTTTATTGTATGTCAAGTTTCTAACAACAGTGTCTGGCAGACAGTGGGCACTCAATAAATATGTGTTGAATTAAAAACAAAAGGAAAAGAAATGGTTACAAAGAGTGAAGGGATTCTCGCCTGGACATCCTGGGGTCACTGCCGGCCACAAGCCAGACTCACAATGGTCCTGAGGTTCATTCATGCTCCCCACATGCCTTCGCAGGGAGTTGACAGTACATTTACTCCAAGGTCATTTCATTAATATTAATGAGAAAATGAGAATGTATGTGAACTTCTTCCAGAGCAGCACCAACTCTTTTTTTTTTCTTTTTATTGCTAAATGTATTGGGGTGACATTGCCTAGTAAAAATTACATAGATTCTAGGTGTACAACTCTACAATACGTCATCTACGTGGTGCGTTATGTGCTCATCACCCAGAGTCAGCTCTCTTTCCATCACCATGTATTTGAGACCCCTCTCCCTCCCCTCCCACACCCTCCCCCCATACCCTCAGATAACCACTGACCACTAAACTATGGACTGTGTCCATGACTTTTTGTTTCTTTGTTGCTTTCAGCTTTGTGTTCCACAAATGAGTGAAATCAAATGGTTCTTGGTTTTTTTCTGTCTGACTCATTTTGCTTTGCATGATGGTCTCAAGGTCCATCCATGAGCATCAACTATTTGTATTGCATAATCCATATAAAAGCTTGCCTTCTATCAAGGCATAATACCTTATGTACACTAAAAAAATAAATGCTTATTCTTTATAATAAAAGCATTATATTATAATGCTTTGTAATATAATATAATTGGCTGCACGTGTGTGTGTGTGCGTGTGTGCGTGTGTGTGTGTGTGTGTGTGTGTGTGTGTGTATTACACTATAGGCCAAATATGGTACGTGAGTGGGTTGTGACTCTACAGCCAATGGCTACTTCATTTTTGTTCGTGTATGTTTAAACCACTCCCCATTCATTGACATGTGTTTCTTATCTCGCAAGGGTTCCCACAGCACCCCTGTGGGAGTGAGTAGAGCAAACACATTATTCCTTCCTTGCAGATGAGAAAACCCAGGCACAAAAGGGAAGAGATCTGCTCCATATGACACAGCTATTCCCCAGATGGAGCTGCAGGCTAATGGCTCACATGGCTGCCTACGGGGCCACCTAGCGAAGTGAAGGCAAGGCAGCTCTGTCTCCAGCCAGCGCCTCACAGATGCCATCATTCTCACCAGCTCTGGGGTCAGAGGGACCTGTCCTGTGAAGATGTCCACGCAAGTCTCCAGGACCTGAGCATCCCAGGCTCTACCAGTCACAGAGACCGACCCCATGCCTTTACTCACTCATCAGCTAGGAGATGATATGAATCTGATCATCAAAGGGGCCAGATACAAAAGGTCCAATTTGGTTATGTCCCCAGAGCCAACAGGCAGTTTAAGTAGATCTCAAACAGCAACTGTGCTGGGAACCCACAATCAGGGAAAAACACACACCACCTACATTTAAGTTGACCAGATATACCATTTTATTAATAAACAGGACAGAAAATAATAGTACCGTCCCATTTCAAATAGTATATGTGCTCAGTCTACTCTCACTGGGCTAAATTCAAGGTGTCAGTTGGCGGACCAGACGTACCATTTGAAATGGGACAGTACCGTTGTTTTCGGTCCCGTTTGAAACAGGATGTCTGGTCAGCCTGCTACTTTCCACCACCTGCAGACCTGCTGCATGGGGCTGGGGTCTCAGAGATGGGAGGCAAAGAGGGGTGGGGCTTCTCCAGGGAGAATGGAGGGCGGGTCTCACAGCAGGAGCCCTGGGGATGTCATTCCAGCATTACGGGCTCTGTCCCCCACAGCCACCGGCCCAAGAGGTCAGTTACAATGCCAAAGACGGGCTATGGAGTGTCAGAACCCTTCTCTCCAAATAGCCTTAAAATCAACCAGTGACACACCAATCGGGCTCTGCTGCTCCGGAACTTGAGACAGAAATTCAGGACTCTGGTGGAATGTGGTGGCAAATTAGACAATCAACCATGATGTCAAATAAACAGACTTTCAGGCCCAGCTCTTCCATTTCCTACCTGTGCAAGCTCAGGCAAGTTACTTTGCCTCTCTGAGCCTCAGTTCCCTCATTTGGAGAATGAGGATGATAGGAACGAGTATTAAATGGGTTAAGGCACAGAAAGAGCTTACTTAGTAAAGTGCAGGGTACACCATAGGTGCCCACTAGCTACTAGTTACTGTTATTACTCTAGTTCTGACTGGAGACAGAAGTAGAAGAAGCAGAGAGTCCAGCCTGTTGAAGGTTTGCAGGATGGGTCTTCATGGAGGAGGGGGTAGATGAGGACTCAGGAGACCTGAGGCACAGGGAGCCAGGACAGAGCACGTGGATGCTAAAAGTGGACGCAGGAGGTCACCAGATCCTCCACATCCTTCTCCTGTTGTCTAATTATTGTTCGCATTTGACAGATGATGAAATTGGACTCAGCTGGCTGCGTGGAGGACTTTCCCCTCCCCCACAGCTCTAGTTTCACCATGGGCCCTGTCCTTGTGTTCTCTCCTCTCTTTGTCGAGACTGGGTCCCTTCCCATCTGGAGAGCCACTGGGGACAAGATGTGCCCTTCCACAAGCCTCTTTCAGCACAGCTCAGAAAACAGCTGACCTGCTAAGGATCACGCCTGGCCTCGGCACCACGGCACCTGTGGACGTGTGTCGGTGCTGCACCATGACACCCTGACGAATGCCACTCTGCCATAGGGACGGTCCTCGGGCCCAGCATTCCACCCTTCTAATGCACCTTGCATTAGAACCTCAGACCTTCCAGCCTTCATCCCACCTTTGTATGTAGCAAGCGAGACCCGGCAGCTCAGTGCCAAAGAAGCACTCGGGGTGGAAGTGTAGAAAGGCACACAGGCCCTACTTATCAGGAGCACACACACCGCCCAAGTCACAAGGTCGGCTACCATGGCGTCTTGGAGGCCGGGGCACAGACCAAAGGCTCTAGGAGTTCCAAGAAGGGAGTGGAGCCTTCCAGCTGGAAGGCAGGGAGCAGGCATTTGACCCAGGTGGCATTTCTGTGCCCCAGACAGCCAAATCCACGGGGATTTAGCTCCTGACTTTCCCTCATGAGACGTGGGAACAGGTGATGAAGGCGGCTGGGAGCACGTCTCTGAAGACCTTGAAGGGGAGCCAGAGCTGAATCGTGGGCCCCCTCCTCAAACCCTGCTCCAGCCTTAGGCTCTGAGGCTTCCCCTGCCAGCCTCCCTGACGCCTCCCCTCCTCGACCCCTGAGAGCTTCTGAATAGAAACCGTGGCTGGGTTTGCATGTGGAAGTCTCACTTGGGTCTGCGGATGACTGGGGAGCCAGCGTAACTAGGAGAGAACTCTGAGATCTCATCCCCCTCTGCCCTCAACTCACCGTGAGTCCTTGGGTCCTGGGGGAACCTCTCTAGTACCTCAGTCATTCAACGGTGCCCCTCTGCGCCCAGCCCTGGGACAAGTGCTAGGAATTCGTTTGAAGGGTGGGAAGGGATAGGGTACACAAGACTGGCCTGGAAATTCAAACTTCACCTCTTCCTGAAACCTCTCCTGAATGACTCCAGGCTCCTTGAATCTCCTTTCTTTCTTTAATTCATTCACACATTCATTTATTGAACAAATCCTTATTATGCCCTAGCTCTCTTGCTAGGCCTGTGGTCTCTCCCTCCTTTCAAAGTTTACTGTCTTTGAGGTGGGTTGACCCTCACAGCAGAAACATGAGGTGGTTATAAGATAGGGATTTCTGAATTTGCTCTCACTCCCACCCTCTATTGCATCAGAATCTCACCAATAAAGCTGGGACTCCAGGCATACCCCAGTCCAACTCCTGTGCGTGAGACCCGTGCAAGCACATGAGGTCTCTTAGCTCAAAAGGGCCCCATGTTGGGTTTGATGCTCTACTTGTCACTGTCTTGAAATTCTTAATAACCATGTGTTCATGTTTTATAAGTGATGACCAATGGGACAGGTGTGCACATGAGCTGAGCACACACAGTCATTACACTTGTCTGCCACTCTTTGCTTCCCATTTGCATAGAGCATTTGCCATTCCCACGGGTACAGAATTCCAGGGGACTCATGGCACAGGGCAGTTCAGCCAGACTCAAAGCAAGTACAAGGTAAGCACATTATGTCTACGCCTAGCAGTGTGGGATCTGACAGCCTCCACAAGCTACATTTTCCATCCAAACCAGAACTTACTTTGAACTCAGAAAGAAGGAAATGGCTTCTAGGAAACATGAGCAACCAAGGCAAGGGGAAGATGGCACAATTCAGATTATAGATCTCTTTCCTTTCAGTCTTTCCTTCCTCACCAGGAAGCTGAAGGTAGGGAGGTGTGCGCATCAATACGAGAAATCAGAACAGTAGACTTCATCTTGTGAGAGTTTCCCCTACTCACACGCGGGCAATGCAAAACGACGATGTCATTTCCGCGGCTGTACTGTTAAATGCTCCTACACTTCCATCCCAAACCGGCATCGTACAGCATGACAGTGAAATCCATGCTAATTATTTAATTTTTAAATTTTCACTGATTTAGAACTACAAAATAGCAAATTAAAAACCCCTTGAGAGACCGTGGAGGAGAGGAGAGGTTTTATGCTTTGGTGGCCTTAGTGGCACTTTTTCCCTGCAGCTGCACAAGGAGCCTGCATTTTCATCTTGCACCTGAGCCCGCAAATTTCATAGCCAGCCCTGGGTGCCCCTGTATAGCAACATAGCAGATGACTGTTGGATAACCTTCCAGGATGACCTGGACTACAGCAGTAGAACGTTCTGGGTGCCAGAGTTAGAAGAGTGGCGTGCTGGGCTGGCTCTTATGACTCACACCAACTCTCAACAGTCGACATGGCATTTCTTTTCCAGTCTGCCTTCAACGACATAACATCATAGCTTGAAATCCACCGTAGTGGGAGTATTTACATCACGGAAATGAGCAGATGCTACAAATCAAGGTGGTTTTTTTTGTTTGTTTCTGTTTTTGTTTTTGTTTTTCCAGAGGGCTAGTGGTAAACTTTTACAGGCACATGACTGGTCAGAGGCCCTCTAGCTCACCTTCCTCGTGATAGGATGACCGAGGGGGACATGATCGTCCAAGGTCCCACTGCCATAGTCTCTTCCTGGGCTCCTAATGTGAAAAAGAATGATCCTGGGAGAGTGCATTGGAAACCCAGGGCCAGAGTCCTGGCAGATACCCCTGTGCCAGGTATGATGGGGGCTCTTCTGGGACACTATAGAGATTCACTGAGACTGATTGTGGCCTCCCTGGGTTGTCCTGTCACCAGGCAGAAAGAGTGACCTTGGCTTATAAATGCTGGGTCTCACTCCAGAACATGCCTCCCAGCCCACAATCACTTTCAGAGCACGCTGTTTCCACTTAGGGAAACCTGAGCTTCCTTCCAAACATCACTGGGCATGACCTGAAATTACATGTTTGCCTTCCGAAATGGACACACAAGTCAAGCCCACTGCCCTGGAGTCTCAGCAGACTGAGGTGCAGGAGGCACTGGCAGGGAGCTGGCTGGAGCAGGAGAAGCCATGGTGCTGGGTAAAACCCAACTGGAAGCAGGGAAAGGGCCTCCTGCAGGTTCAGCCATTGTTCGTCCCGTCACCACCCATGCCCGGACCCACCCAGGGTATGACTCTGCAGCTTGGGGCAGGGGGGACTGATCAGTGTCACACTCTGCCTAAAGTCTTCATTCATTAATGCAAAACACATCTGCCAATTGCCTAGCACGTGGCAGGCCTTGGAGATGTAACTCGGAATGAAATGTTGATCCTGTCCTTACAGGCTCATGTCTGGTGAGCAAAACAGATATCAAAGCAAATAATCACAATTTAAAGGAGACTGTGATGTGATCCTTGAGAGAAAGAGAAAACACAATGTGATTATTTCCGGCCCATGGGGGAAGGGTGGGGTCCAGCTGGTGTGACAGAATTGATACTCTATCTTGACATCAAAAGACTGGAAGGATTGAATCCTTTATGGTTTCAAAGTCCTTGCATGAACATAAGCTAATTTGATTCTCATAACCATGCTATCACATAGAACAAGACAGATACTATTAGCTCCACTTTCAAGAGGTGAAAATTAGGGTTAAAGACGACTTGTCCATGAATATATCACTAGGAAAGGAGAGAAAGGGCTGATAATAGAACCTGATGAGAAAGGAGGTTAGACATTAGTTCTATGAAACAGGAAGAGAAGCCCATCTTAGAACTCTGTGAGAGAAGGCTGATTCTCATTCCACCCAATGCGAACACAGGGGTGTCTACCATTTTCTTCCCACTGGGAGTTATTTCCCCTGACCTCTCACCTCCCTGGCTTCTCTTCTCCACACATGCTCACCCAGCTTCTGGCCACTGGCAGCCCTTGATTCCTGAGTCTCCAGCAGTCCCATTGCTTCCCTGGCCCCACCTCATCTCCACAGGCCAGCACCAGCAGGCGTGACGTGTGGTATATGGATCTGGGTCCTGGACAGAGAGTCTGGGGGCTCTTAGAACATAACCCCAGTAGTTTTGTTGGCTCCAGCCATAGGTGTTCCCTGTTTCTCTGGATGCACAGAACCACCTGGAGAACTTGTGAAGTACAGAATCCCAGGCCCCCCAACTCTGGTGATTCTGGTTTAGTAGTCTATGGTAGAGCTGGGAAATTTATATGATTTTTAGAGTTCCCAAACTGAAAACAAGAGTAGTACAGGTGCTTCTAATTTTCTCTCTACTGTTTAAGCAATACCTGTAGGGACAAGATAGTATTTTGCATTTTAATTAACATAAAAGGGGAATTTAAAAAACTGCAAAGCTCTCCAAGTGATCTGATGTACCCAAATTTGGGAACTAGCTTTCAAGGCCCCTGGGAGTCATTTCATCAGTCATCTCTCTCTTTAAGTACAACTGCCTTTTAGTCAAGTCTCAGAGACTGAGACCATGGCCCCCACCCCATCCAGAACTCTGGCGAAGAAGTAGTGATGGCATTCCCTATCCCATTGGTCCCCATCATCTCACCTCCCTCCCTGACAGATGACCCCTACCAATGGCTCACCTACATCCCACCTACTGCACTTGCAATAGTTATTAATTGACCCTTAACTCCAACGAAGAGCTCTTTTTCATTTATAGTCCAGGGCAGATAGAAGCTTGCCAAGTTGAAGGCATACACATGACAATAAAGTTTTTAGATGAAAATAATATAGAACTTTGAACTGACCTTGTTAGGGTGATACAGGAGTGAATGTTGGGGGAGAGGAAGAGGGGAGAGAGGGATTTTCAGTCAAGATGGCAGAGGAGGTAAATGCTCTGCTTGTATTCTCTCATGGCCACATCAAAATTACAATGAAACTGCAGAACAATCATAACTAAGGATCACCTGAAGCCTAGTTAAACCTACAAATAAAAACATACAGAAGAAGCCACCTCAAGATTGGTAGGAGGGGCAGAGACAGGGAACGGGCCTAGATGGAAAATGGGCTGATCCCAAACCCACATGTGACTTTTAAAAATCCAGAGAGATATCTCTGCTGCAGTGGTCCCCCCTGAGAAACAAGGGGTCCCAGCCCACCAGGCTGACCAGCCTAGGGATCCACTGTCTGGGAGAGAAGTCCCCGTAACTTCTGACTATGGAAACCAGTAGAGATTGTGGCTGAGTGAGAAGAGAGCGGCTGCAGTCCCAGGATACTCTTAAAGGACCCGCCCACAAACTTACTCACTGACAAACTCACTCACTCTGAGCTCCAGCACTGAGAGAGCTGCTGGATAGGCACCAGGGACATATGGGGAGGAACCGAGTTGTCTGGCTTCAGGATGAGGGCTGGAGGGGCAACTTTCTCCCAGAAGGAGGAGCTGGAGGAAGCCTTTGTTTCTTTGTTGAGTTCTCCCCACTGCTGGTGTGCAGATGCAGACAGCCACCATATTTGAGTGTCCATCAATCTGGCTAACATGGTTCACTTGCCCTGATTCCCTGAGACCCACCCCTCAACCCAACTTTTGCACACACCAAAGCTGCTTCCAGTGGTTCTTCCATATAAACAGCTTGTCTTTGCTCTTGCTGCATACTTTACTAAAATCTCTCAAAGGTTCAAAGAACCAAAAAATTCAGCATCTGGCTCCAGTATGTCCCATACATCTTGCTGAGTAGCTCCCAGCATGGCACTAGTGGCAGCCAGGCTCAGTTTGTGGCTTGATCTCTCAAGGTATTGGTGGCAGCCATCTGCAGATTGCTTTGTGGCTTGTGCCAGGTGGCCATGGGGCTGACACACCTGTGGCCAGCTTTGAACCAAGCCAGAGCAACACCCAACCACCTCCAAGGATGACACTCTCAACAGGCAGACTAAGCAGGCATCAGAGCCCTGCTAAAGTGAATTTTACTCTGTAGGGTCAGCCCCTGAACCACAGCTCCTCCACTGTAGTCACAGCCAGTCCTCACAACCAATCAGCCTAAGGGTCAATCCCTCCCAAAGACATGCAAAGAGCAACCAAGTCTCAACTATAACGGGATGTCAAACACAACCCACACAAGAGACACACCTAGAGCTACTAGCTCAGGTGACTAGGGAGACTGCACCACTGAGTCCTATAAGAAGCCTACTACATAAGGCCACTCTACTAAGACCATGAAGCATAGCACCCTTACCTAATACATAGAAACAAACACAGGGAGGCAGCCAAAATGCAGAGACAAAGAAACATGTCCCAAATGAAAGAAAAGAACACAACTCCAGAAAAGGAACTAAACAAAATGGAGATAAGCAATCTGCCAGACACAGAGTTCCAAACACTGGTTATAAAGATGTTCAATGATCTCAGAGATAGGAAACATAAACATGGAGACAGAAAACTTTAAAAAGTCAGAAACAAAGAATACAATAACTGAAATGAATAATACATTACAGGAAATCAAAAGTAGATTAGATGAAGCAGAGGATTGAATCAGCGATATAAAGACAAGGTAGCAGAAAAGACCCAAACAGACCAGCAAAAAGAAAAATGAATCCAAAATAATGAAGATAGTAAGGTGCCTCTGGGACATCATCAAGTGTACCAACATTTGCATTATAGGAATACCAGAAGGAGAGAGAGACAGAGAGAGAGACAGAGAGGAAATGTAAACCTATCTGAAGAAGTAATGACTGAAAACTTCTCTAATCTGGCAAAGAAAATAGATATACAAGCCAAGGAAGCATAGAGTGTCCCAAACAAGATGAACCCAAAGAGGCCCAAACCAGGACACATCATCATAAAAATGCCAAAACTTAAAGACAAGAAAGACTTAAAAGCAGCAAGAGGAAAAGCAGTTAGTTACTTACAAAGGATCTTCCATAAGACTGTCAGCTGATTTCTCAACAGAAACTTGGCAGGCCAGAAAGGATTGGCACAAAATAATCAAAGTGATAAAAAAACAAGGACCTGCAACCAAGATTACTTTACCCAGGAAAGCTATCATTTAGAATTGAAGATCAGATAAAGAGTTTTCAGACAAAAGAAAGCTAAAGGAGTTCATTACCACCAAACCAATCTTACAAGGAATCTTAGAGGGAAAAAAAAAAAAAGATCAAAAGGGTAAATAATAAAATGGCAATAACTACATGTCATCAACAATTATTTTAAATGCAAATAAATTAAATGTTCCAATCAAAACAGAGGGTAGCTGAATGGACAAGCAAACAAGATCCTTACATATGCTGCCTACAAGAGACTTACGTCAGATAGAAAGACACACACAGACTGAAAGTACAGGATGGCAAAAAATATTTCATGAAAATGGAAACTAAACAAACAAACAAAAAAAAGCTGGGGGCAGCAATAGTTATACCAGACAAAATTGACATTAAAACAAAGTTATAACAAGAGACAAGGACCCAGAAACCCAAAATGCTACTTCAAGGGGACAGGTGCATCCACATGGTCACTGCAGCATTGTTTACAGTGGCCAAGATGCGGAAGCAGCCTGGTTGTCCATCAATGGATGAATAATTAAAGAGGTACACATATAATGGATTGGGCATGAAAAGGAAGGGGTTCTTGTCATCTGCAGCAGCGTGGATGGACCTGGAGGGTTTGTGCCGAGTGGAGTATGTCAGACAGGGAAAGACAGATGTGATGTGAGTTTGCCTATCTGTGATGTAAGAACAAAAATGAACAAAAAAACAGAAACAAATTCATAGATACAGAAAACGTTGTTATGATTGCCACATGGGAAAGGGTTGAGGAGGTGGGTGAAAAGCGGGGAGGGGTTAAGAAGTACAAACTGGTCATTACACGGTAGCCATGGGGTGCAGGGTACAGCATAGGAACACGGTCAGTAATACTGTAATCACTACGTATGGTGTCAGGTGGGTGCTGGACTTACCAGGGAAACAGAGGGGAGGGGATTGGGGAGCAGGATGGAAAAGGGGATTAAGAAGTATACACTGGCACTTACAAAGTAGTCCGGGAGTGTAAAGTACGGGAGTACAGTCAATAACGTGGTAATAACTACGTATGGTGCCAGGTGGGTACGAGGCTAGTCAGGGGGGCACTTCTTACATTACGTGTCTAACCACTATGCTATATGCCTGAAGTTAATATAAAACAATATTAAATGTCAATTGTAATTGGAAAATTAAAAGAGAGAGAGGTGAAGGGAAATAAGAGGTTCAAGTTTCCGGGTACAAAACAAGTAAGTCAGGGGGATGTAATGCACAGCATAGGGAAAACAATCAATAATACTGTGACGGGATGGAACGGTGTGAGACGGTGACTGGATTTATCACGGTGATCACTTCTTTAGGTCTATAAATGTTGAATAATCATGGTGTACCCCTGAACCTAATACAATATTATGTTGGCTTTATTTTAATAAAAATCTTCTTTAAAAGAAGGGGAGAAGAAAAAAGGAACATCAATTCTGACACCTCCACGGCGAGAAGAGACAGGAGACCGAGGACATTAGTCTCCTTGGGCTGAAGGCTAGAAATCTAAACTCAGAGGCGGTTCCTCTGAGGGCCCCAAGGGAAGCACACATTCCAGGGCTCATTCCTTTGCGTGCAGGAGGCCATCCACACATCCCCTTCTCTCTATGTACGTCTCTGTGTCCAAATGTCCCCTTTGCACGAGGATATGGATTAGGTAACTTCATTACCTCCGTAAAGATCCTATTTGCAAATCAGGTCCTATTCTGAGACACAGGAGGTTAAGACTTGAACATATGAAATGGGGGTAGGGGTGAGGGCAGCGAGGGGCCCACACAATTCAACCCATACCACTCCAGTACACTCTCACCGCTTCTGACAGCACTCAGTGACCCAGCGCCTCTGCCTGTTTCACAGAAAGGCAAAACTGAGGCCCAGGCATGGCGGGCGGCCTGTCCACTGAAGCTGCAGTGAGTCACCAGCAGGAGCCAGAAGCTGACCCAGCAGCCTGGACTCCCAGCCGGAGTGGTCACCACAGGCTCCTGCGAAGCCAGGAAGCAGAGGCTTCGGAACTGGAATCTGAGTGCATCCAATACCGTGCGGTTTGTTCTCAGAGCCTTTATTTACTTTAAAAAACAGACGTATAGAGAGCTGCATGCCCTGTAACATATGTGAAACAGCCTCGGTTCAGATGATCTCCAAAACCCCAAATTGTCCCCATTAGGTTCCCAGGAACCTCTTTGGCTGAGCACAACAGGACCTCAAACCCCACTGCCTGGATAACCTCCAGTTAGTCATTCCGGTCACTCTGGAGTCTGAAAGTCCCTCACGTGACCCCCATCTCTGCCCCTCCTTTGCCACATCCTCAGAATTCACGAAGTCCACACTCAGTTCAAGTTCAAAAATGCTTTTTTTCCTTTTCTCAAGATCCTGAATTATCTTCTATATCACAGAGGACAATCACATCCCAGGTCCCCCAAGCTGATCTGACAACTCAGGGACAGGGATAAATAGACGGGACACAGGAGAGAACGTCCAGATGCACCCGGCGTAGCTCTCACAGCTCTGATCAGCCTCTGAGCTGGACTGCAGTGGGCTCCTTCTATAGGAAACTCTGAAGTTACTCCTGGTTCTCTCTGTGGCTCAACTGACCCCCTAAATAATGAACTCCATCAACTTCTGAAGGATGCCCTATGCGGGCATGAGGGCATTAAGACATGTCTGCAGAGAATCAATGCATTCCTCCAAGGGAGCAGGACTTCTCAGGGATAGCCAGCAAATCACTGTCATCATCAGTCCTTTGTGGGGAACGTTAGGGTGGGACACGGTGCTCTACTTGCAGATGGGAATTCTTGGCAGACACGGGAATAAACTGACCCTTCAGCCCCAGTGCGTTGGTCATTTGCCTGTGTGCCCTCAGACCCCGCTCTCTGTCTCCTCGCTGCGCTGCACTACCATGCAGAAAACTACAGTTCCCAGGCTCCCTTGCCCCCTGACCTGGAAACAGCACTGATATGGGAGGCATGAGAGAAGGCTGAAGTAGGAAGAAGAGGCCCTGCTATCTCTGCCCTCGCTTCTGCTTTGGGCAGCATCTCCAGAAGTGGCGGCCTCCAACCCGTGGCTCTGGCTGCCATCCCGGGGGCTGCCCATGGTTTTGGCTCCTGCCAGGTGGCCCCATTTTGGTTGCCAATAATGCCACCCCTTTATCCCTCCAGCCCTGGGATGTCAGGCGCTTCCTCTCCCGTCTGTGCCCAATTCCCTGTGTTCAACTCTGTCTCTGGAAACTACTCGGAGTGGTTTCCGTTTTCTGTCGGAACCCCGACGATTCCAGCAAATGACAGACATCCAATTCAGACCAGCCCGGAAAGGGGCGCGCTGCCTCGGAGTGGGGAACCGGACGGCAGGCAGGGCCGCGGGGCAGCGGGGTGTCAGGAGCGCCCGCATCCGGAATTCTCTCATGCTCGTCTCTGCTCCTCGCTGCAGGACAGCTTCCTCCCCCAGGGAGGTTCCTCCACGTGCCCTGGAGCGGCCCCCAGCGGCTCGCAGACTCGCATCAAGTTCAATGCCAGAGGGAACCAATGAAAAAGATAGCAGCGAAGGATTTTGATCGGTCTAGCTGGGGACATGCACCCACCTCCATGACCAAGGGTCTGGGAACTGCTTGAGTCACATGTTTTGGGGGGTATCTAAGAAAACGAGGCCTGGCGTGCACCTTGAGTGATCAGGCCTATTGAGAGGTAAAATCTCAAGGCAAAGAGAGTGCAGGGAAGGGAAAGTAAGACAGGGGGAAAGGAAGTGTGTCACCAAGTTGCCTGCAGCTTCACAAAAGGCCACAGCCAACTTCTCATGCACAAAGGGTGGCCTGACACAACCTTGGCGTGACCCAGGTGCAGGAGAACACCCCATCGGAGGGACAAAGAGAGACAACTCCGTCTTCTGCTTCCCTCCTCTCCCCGTTCTCCCCAGAACAGGGTGGGGGCGGGGGGGAATGAGGGCCTCTGTGGGTCAGGTTGGATCAGCCCCACCATGGCAAGAGCGAGAAAGGCCATGGCAGAGCCCAGAACTCGTCCCAGGGGAGGGGACGGCTGGCAGGAGCTGTCGCTGTGACTGCAGTAGGTCAGGGTCTCCGTGAGCAAGTGTTGAGGTCTGAGGAGAGAGGAAAGGCCAGCCACGCTGAGGTCATGCAGACATTGTAAGGCAATGGGGACAGGGGCCCAGATCCCAAAAGAAGGAAGCACTGTCCCAAGAAGGTGGGGGTCCCGCAGGGACAAAACAACAGGTCCCAGGATAGAGAGGTGCTGCCAGGTTGAACCACAAAAACGATGCACCAACTCTTTCCATTACAGACAGGTCAGGGGCATGGAGAGAGGCGTGCGTGGTGCAGAGACGGGTGCTCTCTCATCCCTTCCCCTCTCTGAGCACCCGCTCTGTGCCAGAGGCCACCGCAGGTGACCCGCACATGCTCTATGCCCACACCATACCTCCGAATGCAAGCGCCAGGCCCCTGCTCCGCCCTCCCCGAGCCATCCTCACGTCCCCGCCATCTCCTAACCCCTCCCCACTATTCTGTCTCTGCTTCACTTTAGCCTCTGCTTCACCCAGCAGTCAGACGGTCCTTCTCAAACTCAAGTCAGAGCGTACTTGGTGGGTCCCCTTCAAATTCCCCACTTCTGTCACGCTTCACACCAAAGCCCCTATAGGATCTGACCTCTAGGCCCCTAGCCTCCTGCCTACCATCCTTCCCTTCGCTCACCCCAGTTTCAGCCACACAGGCCATTTTGCTGTTTCAAAGCCCAGCCAGCATGTGCCACCTCAGGGCCTTTGCTCCTGCGAGTCCCTTCCCACTGGCCCCACTCTTCCCCCAGACATCACCTTGACCCATGCCCTTGCTGCTTTCAGGTCTCTGCTCTCAGTCACCTCCTCAGAAAGGCCTCCCTGATCACCTTAGACAAAGCAGCACTTCTGCTTCCATCCCTGTCCCCTCAACCTGCTTCACGATTCCTCATACACTTAGCACACACTGACATCACAGTGCGCATGCACGCATGCTTGTGTGTGTGTGTGCGTGTGCATGTGCATGTGCATGTGTGCATGTGTGTGCGTGTGTGTGTGCGCATGTGTGCATGTGCGTGCGTGTGTGTGCATGTGTGTGTGCGTGTGCACGTGTGTGTGCACGCATGTGTATGTGTGCTTGTGTGTGTGTGCGTGTATGCGTATGTGTGCGCGTGCGTGTGTGTGCGCGTATGTGTATGTGCACGCATGTGTGTGTGCGCGCATGTGTGTGCGTGTGTGTGCGTGTGTGTGCGCGCATGTGTGTGCGTGTATGTGCGTGTGTGTGTGCGCATGTGTGCGTGTGCATGTGTGCGTGTGTGCATGTGCGTGCATGTGTTCGTGTGCGTGCGTGCATGTGTGTGTGTGCGTGCGTGTGTGTGTGCGCGCGCGTGTGCGTGTGCATGTGTGTGTGCGTGCATGTGTGTGTGTGTGTGTGTGCGTGCGTGTGTGCGTGTGTGTGTGTGTGTGTGTGTGTGTGTCTCCTCCTTCTCCCTCCCCACTGCAATGTAAGCTTCATGCAGTTAGCGGGTGGTCAGATTCCCTGCTGTCACTAAAACACCACCTGGGACTACCAGACTCTCAACAAATATTTGTGCCATGAATGGGTCAGTCTGCTGGGGGACAGATTGAATGCCATGGGCTGACAATGCTAAAGGAGATGTAAGATCAAGTGGTCATCGTCATGAAAGCCTTGGGTTTGGTTCTCCAGCCAGAGGGGTCCAGGAAGTCCCAGGGCCAAAGGCAGCTGGGACCCATCCCCCCTGCAGATTTCAAAGCATTTCAAGGATGCTAGAAGACACTGATCAGAGATGTCTGACAGAGAGGAGTCAGACTACTTCCAGGGCAAGCCACCTCAGGATGAGGACAGTGAAGACCCTTAGGGCCTATGCTTAATACACTGTTTATTGTCTATTTTAAAAGTGTTAGCCGTAGAATGTCAGGGGATCACCTAGATCAGCTCTTCTGTATTACAGGTTAGAAAACTGAGCCTCAGAGAAAGTAAATGACTTTCTCCAAGTGACACAGTGAGTTGGTAGTCAAGCCCATTGTCTGGATTTTTGGACACTCTCAGTCTCTCAACTGCTTGAAGGATTTGGACCTAGAAACATTCCCTCCTTTAAGAGAAGTTTCTGAGAAACATTCACACCAGTTCTCACTAAGGGTAAACTTGGCTACTAAAAAGAAGCTTCATTATATTTAAATATAAAGCAACAGAGAGCTTTGTCAGGAGATGGAGGATTTTCTTACTCTTTAAAAAAAAAAAATAGGTTTTGGAAACCTCACAAGGGCCAGGACCGCACTTGTCTGGTTCACCATTGCATCGCAAGTGCCAACCGGGTGCCGGGCACATGGTCGGGACTCAGTAATTACGGTTGACTTAATTGGTTTGGGAGACAGGGAAGTAATTCCTCTGGAGAAAAAGAGCCAAGCACAAAATTTGATATTCTCTCCATTTCGCGTTCCTATGGGGCAAAGATGCAGGGAGGCTTAAAATCCACACTGGTGAGGGGAATGTCACCAGGGCCAGCCAGGGGATGTCCCTGATTCGAATAACTCAGTTACAGATTAAAGAGCAACAACTTTCACCACCCAGCACCTCTGATGTTTTTCTCAATTTAGAGCGTCGGAAGAGTTGGTATGAAACTCGGGAGTTATTCATTTGAGCTCTGTAGAGTTGGGCTTCAGTGAGTATGTCCCAAGGAACAGCCTGCGAAAGGTCCAGTGATGAAATTACCAACATTGTCCAAGTGCCATCGGTATTAGGGAAAAGCTACTCATCAGACAGAGGGGCAAATCAGACATGGTTTTCACAGGGCCCTGCTTGGGGGCGTCGGTCAGTTGTAACCGAGGGCCCCCACTGTCACATACCTCCCCAGCAGCTCACTTCTGAGGACAGGAGCAAACTCCTTATATGGTGAGTCAGCAAATCTAAACACACACCAGTCAGTGAGAGTCCCAGTGGGAGCACCCTCAAGAGTCAAGGAAGAGGGGTCCCCACCCCCAGCCTTTCATAAAAGCCCTACCCCGGTCTTCCTCTGGCCTTGATATTCTCCACAAAGCAAGGATCTGCGGGGCAAAGGGAACAGGCCGGCCCAGAGTTCAGTGCTTCCTCCGGAGCCCATTCTGAGCACCTGCACGGCCTCCACCTGGGGTCTCATCCGAGACTGAACCAAATCCGGGCATGCCTGCCCCTGGGCTGGAGACGGGGCGCAGCATGGCGCTGAGGGCCACTGCCGCAGGGCCCGAGCCCGCAACCTCGGCACCCCACTTCCACAGGACTCACCCCAGGAAAGGCCCCACCGAATCCAAGCTTCCATCTTCCTGTGACCAAAAAAGAGTTTCTCGGGGAGCACAGTGAGCTCCCAAGGTCCCTGCCGTTTAATCAGCCATTTCCGAAGAGGAGAGAGAAGGAGCTGGAACCAAAGAACTCGTCTTCATTCAGTCACACGAATGTCTGAACACTAAGCTGTACAGCTGAACACTAATACGAGAGGGGACCCCCCAAAACAGGAATTATCTTCTGGAGGGTGGGCCCCTAGGTGAGTGCTCTAGGACCCCATCTGCACAGCGTACCCGCCGGCGGCGGCGTGAGAGGCAGCGCTCGCTCCGGTGCAGTTTTGCGGAGACGCTGTGAGTGCGTTTGCCCGTCTCACGGCGGGTGATGTGCGCCAACGGCGTGCGGCCTGACAGCGCACCTGCCCACACCGCGCTGAGTGCTCAGCGGTTTCTGACCAACAGGGGTGAGCCCCCCAACCCCGCCCCACACCCCCTTTCACCCAATCTCACCCCAAGTGACTTATTTCGTTTGTTTCCCTAGATAAAAAACGTTCTCAAAGGGAAATGTTTTGCTGATGTGGAAGAGGTGGGACAGAAAACAGCGGAAGCACTAAAAAGCATCAAAACAGATGAGTTCAAACATTTCTGAGCAGTGGAAAGAGCGTCTTTGGGGTACACGGCATCCAGCAAAGAGTACTTTGAAGGTGGCTGAAGTTTAAACATGTAATAATACATACACAATGTTTTATAAATAAATTCCTGTTTTTTGGGGTTCCCCCTCATATAATATTGAATGTCACCTGTAATTGAACATTTTTTTAATTTAAAAAAAATAAAGAATCTGTGCTGGGGGGTGCTAAAGGGACTGTGGCAGGGCCCAGTGATGTCACGCTCCCTGGCGCGTGGTCCTCCACAGCTCGGAAGGCTCCCGAGAGACGGAGAAGAGGCCACAGGCGGCCCTGGTTTTCTGGAACCTCAGAGCCAGTGGCTGAAGGAGATCTGCACAAGGTGACAGTGGGGGCCACCAGGCCCAGGGGAGTTCTCCAAGCCCTGGAGTCCCACTCAAGGCTGTCAGGGCTGCTGTCACTTACAGTGGAGGGCCCACTCCTCTCTCAGACTCTATGCCAGGACCTACACTACCAGGAGAGGCCCTGAAAACTATTTTTATTTTAGTTTTGTTTAATCTTTAGACAAAAATTAATATAATAGGAATGAATATATAACCAGGAATCCAGCCTGAATTACATTTGTCCTTATGCCAATGAAGTCCTGAAAGCAAAGTTTTTATATTTTTCTATGGAGGAGGAGGCCTACCAGTGTGCAGTGCCCCCTCCCTGCACAAGTCATACGGGGGCCCCAACAGCAAGGGGCCCTGCAGGGGCTGCAGCCCCCTGAGGAGACACTGCCCAGAGCGGAGGGCCTCCTCAGCGCAGGGCGACTGCCGAAGCCGGGAGAAGCAGTGGCGGGCTGCATGAGGCGTGTGAAGCCCTGGGCAGTGGTCGGGCACACGGCCAGCCTCGGGAACCACTGGGGATCGCTGGTGACTGCGTGTCCACTGGCTCCAAGAGGTGGCCAAGCACGCAGTTTGGATCACAGGCTTGGAATCAGAAAAATCTAGATTCCAATCCCTGCTTTGCATCTCACCAGAGGTGTGACTTGGGGCAAGAACCTCCGTTTCTCCAGCTCTGAAATGTGGATGATACCCTCAGAGGGCAGCACGGAGCCCCACGCGTCCTAGCTGCTCAGTTCACGGTTATAACGAGCAATGGCCGCTTGAGGCCCAGAGAAGAGGCAGGTCCCTACCAGGTAAATGAGGGCCACCTCCCACCCCAAAATATCTCCCGCCTTGGTCTGTCCTTGGTATTATCAAAGCTGCCATGCAAACTCATGTTTGTGAAAAGGTAGACGAGAATCTCAAGGGCAAAGCGGGACCACGAGCTTAGCGGGGAGCAGTGTGAGAACAGTCACGACGGTGCCTCACGGGGCCACCAGGTCAGCATGCAAGGCATAAAAAGCACTGAGTGAGGGTCCCTGGAATAATCCAGTCCAGGACCGGAGAGGAAGAGAAGGAAAGCACCGAAACGCACCCCACGGCGCCCCAGGGAGGAATAGCCTGCGGAGGCCTCCGCTCTGGCGAGCAGTCAGCCAAATCGGTTGGTTCACTCCCTGTTTGCGACGACATGCCCTCCCGAGGTCAGGTCATTTATCCCTCTGCCTCGGGCAGGGCTACGAAGAACCCCCAGGGACAGACACCAGGGGACCTTGCTTGCTTTGAAGGTCTCCGTGCAAGTGGGACATGGCAGCCCCTTCCCCTCCCTCCCTGCACATTTTAGACAGCTTACAAACACGTCTCGGAAATGATATCAAAGCCACGGAACTTTCTGGTGACGTGAAATCCCATGTGGGCCTCTCCCTGCCCCGCTTCCTTTCCTGCCACCTCCCACTCTTCTGACTTGCACCTGCAAGCTCCCACCTGCAGAAGACCCTCTTCCCCCAAATTTAATTCACAGAGACCATTTTTCAAACATTTTTATATAATGGCTGTTTGTTTTTTGTTTTTTTTACCTTTTTTATGTTAGGGTAAAACCAAAACTCAGCTAAATCCAGACCAACGACCTGTCTTTCTAAAAAATCGCTTTATTGGATTAACATCAGCCAAACGTTTTGTTTTTAATTGCCCAAACCAAACAACATGTGTGGATCCAGGCCCTTAAGTTTTGTAGCCTTCTCCCAACCAGCTCATCCCTGACGCAGAACACAAGGCAAAGCAAACAGACGGGACAGAAAGGGCGGGCAGCGCCAGGCTCCTGCCTTCAGGGCCAGCTGCCTGATTTCCATGAGGCCCAGCCTGAGACCCTGCCACATGGCTGATTACGTCTGGAGGCTGATGGGACTGCCCGGCATCTGCAAAAGCTAGAACCATCTGATGGCTGCCCGCACGTGGAGGGGAGCTGTTCAAAACAAACAGACGAACAAACAATTGTATCTGGAGATTACAACATCCATCAGCCAGCGGCAGGGCTGTGTGTAAAGAACCTTAGAAGCGGTTCATTCGAAAGGTCCAGCTTTAGAAATCAGCGCGCAGGTTTGGAGAGATAAAGCACCCTGACTGGCAGGCGGCAGGGCAGGACTCATCCCAGCCCGGGCTGGAATCCAAGGGCTGCCACCCACCCCAGCCCTAGGCAGTTTCCATGACATCACTCTCCTCCACCACCCCAGCTGAGACTCCACGCAGCCAAGGGGAAAGTTCTGGGTCTCAACCATGCTTGCATTTGAAGTATCAAAAATAAGCAGAGTGCGGGTTGCCTTCCCCACCCAGCTCCTTCCACTCACCAATGGCTAAATGAACTCAGCTGAAAGTTTCCAAAGAATTTCACTTTGGGGCCAAGCCCAGAGATGGAAACTTTTAGCCGGGGAAGGGAATTTAGCAGGAAGCAGAGCAAGTGAAAACAGCAGGGCGGAACCAGGAGGTAATGGAGGGGCATGGCAGCTTCCACACACCCGGCCCGCGAGGCCCGGCACCACGCCTGGTCCAACCTGCGATGGTCCCCAAGGGAGCGGCCCGGCTGTTGAGTGGTGGGCACGTGTATGGTGCCCTGGCAGATCGGCACCAGCCTTCTCCTAGGGCCTGGGTAACGCGAGTCCCTGGCCTTCGTCCTGCGTACATGGCCAGCTCACCATCTTTCAGACACATCCCTGAGAGCTCTGAGCTGGGCTCCCTGCGGGTGTGTGCTGACCAGGCCTGATCTTAATGTGGAGGTTACTGGGGGCTGCAGGTGAGGGTGCCAAGGGGTCTACACAGCCTCTCACTGGGCCCAGAGGACAACGATTAAAGTCTCTCAGGCTAGAAGCCTATTAGAATTGGAGTTGAGAAAGCGGGGAGAATGTGCTGGAGAGATGTCTGGCCCACCCAGGCTGATTCTTGTGGGGCCTGAGAAGCTGAGGGGCCCAGAAGGGAGCTCGAGGGGACGGCTGGTTGAGAGGAGAAAGGGTGTAATTCTGAGGCCAAGAGGACCCCTGGATGGGAAGCCCTCCTGGCAGCCTAGGTTTCTGCGGGTCCCTCTTGCCTTGGGAACCACAAAGCCAAAATGTAAAGGAATCTCTTCTCTAAGGAAAACACATACTTATACATTCTGAGTAATTTCCCGTGGAACTAGGAAAAAATAAACACAACACCCCGAATGGTTTTTCGCTTACAAATGGTTTCAAGCACAGAGAAGTGGGAGAAGAAAATAGAGGGTCTCCGCTCGTTCCAAACCTCAGAAACAGGCCTGAGGGGGTTGGAGGGAGGAGGGGGGACGGGGTGTGAGAGAGCTGGGAGTGAGGGCGAGGCGCCCAGACCCGGGGCCTGCGGGCTCCTGGTCTAAGGACCCCTTGCCCACCCTCAGAGGACGGATGCCTTGCATCCCACACACGGAATGGGGCTTGTCAGCCGGAAGGGGAGGTAATGGGACCATGTGGCTGGGTCCGAGGGCCAAGCACACTGGGAATTGGCCACACAGGGGCAGGGTACAGGTGAGGATGGGGGCCATGTGGCCGTGGACTGGACGGTCAGGGAAAGCACTACCTTGGACTTCCCTGGGGTCCAAGCAAGGACAGTCACCTGGTGGGCTGCCGATCACGAGCCCCGCCCGGAAGAAACCATGGGGGAGGAAATGGTGGGTGGAAACCAGTAAAATCGTGGACAAACCATTTCACCTTCCTGGACAGCCTCCCCTATAAAATAAGGGGCGCACGCGTTGATTGCTAACATCCCTTCCGTACAATTCCGCATGAGACAGGGAGACACTTAGCGGGGAAGATTCATGGAATTGGGGGCAAGGGTTTGGGGGCCTGGACCCTAGGTAAGTGAGAGCCAAGAGAACTTGGAACTGCTGAGCGCCCATCTGCACTGCAAATCAGACCCAGGGGAACGTCCTGGCTGGCAGGGGTCCCGGCTTACTGCAAGTTTGGCAGCTTCCGAGTTCTGAGCAGCTGGCCTGGATTTGCCCAGCAGGAGATGAAGATCATGTGGGGGTTTCCAGATCTCCAGGGCCCCCAGGGCCCTATCTGCCTGGGGACAGCCTGAGAGTTTGCATTTCCCCAGCCAGTGGAGACCTACATGCTCCATCTACGCAGCACTTCACTGGTGACAAGCCCCCCAGCCTCCCTGACGTCATTTGACCCCCACAGCAGCCTGGTGAGGAGGGATGACTCCTCATTCCCACTTTATAGATGAGGAAACTGAGGCCTAGCAGAGCCAGGAGTGAGCCCATGTCTCCTGCCTCCTTCCTAGAAGTAACAGCACGTGGGTCCATGGATGGGTGTCACTGTCCCCAGTGTGTAACTGGTTGCGGGGTGAGGGGGCCAAATACAAGGGCAGGGACCCTAATTCATCCCTGCATACCTCCCACCTCTCTTCCCCAGGGCCCAGTGGAAGGTGCAAGAACACAGCTCTGGGGTCCAGAGACCCATGTCCAAGGTCACCTGCCCTTGAACACATCACCTCACTTCCCCGAGCCTCAGGTTCCACATCTACAAAATTAATAATTGCTGTAGGTTAGCAGTTTGCAATACGTTAGACTCAGATCCTTGCTTTTCCCCAAATGAATTTTCCTCTAAACTCCAACCTCAAACAGAGAAAGCAGGGCCATTCCCAACGGTCAAGACCGGACTCCTGGCAGGGCTAGATACGCCCCAAACCTCCATGCGGCCCCTGAGGCCCCTCCATAGGACCAAAGACGATGCAGAACACAGTTTGAAACCCACTTCGTCCTGCTCCACAGGGGCTACTAAGGGGTAGAACTTCTAGAAGCCTGATCCGGGCAGCGTCTCTCTTCTTTGGCCTTCCTAAAATGCTCGACCACCATTGAAATGCCGTCAACTCCCAAATGTTAACTGCGAGGCACGACAAAAGCCTACCCAACACCTCTTGGCTCTCTGTGTCAGTCGTCTATAGCTGCATAATAGCAACTTAAACGCAATGAACATTTACTATCCCCCAGTTTCTAGGCGCCAGGAGCCGAGAAGCAGCTTACCTGGAAGGTTCTGGCTCAAAGTCTCCCGTGGGGTGGGAATCAAGCTGTCAGCTGGGGCTGGGGCCTTCTGACGGCTTCACTGGGGCTGGGAGACCCACTTCCAAGATGGCACACTCACACGGCTTGTTGGCTGGAGGCCTGTCTTCTTGCCGTATCGACGTCTCACGATGTGACAGTCACTTCCCCTGAAGGGAGTGACCTAGAGGAGAGAAACAAGGCCTAGTCTTAGAAGTCACATACCATCATGGTCACCACAGGCTTTATCACAAGCAAGTCACTAAACCCAGCCCACCATGAAGGGGAGGGGCATCAAAAAGAACTCAGGACCAGAGAATATGAAAACCACTACACTGTTCAGATCTACACTTACGAACCCCTCTCCTGAAGTGGTCCCATTCACCTGGTGCCTGTCGGAGCACCTGGTACCCAGGACGCACGCCTGGGGCCTGGGGCACCTCCTCTCCCATGCTAGTATCCCTTCAGATGTAATCAAACCCCAAGTCTTTCCATGCTCACCCCCTGACATCTGGCCTGCACGGAGCAGCCAACGGGAGCTTTGCAAAACACGCTCTGGCTCACGTCCAACACCCACCCTCCACCACCACTGCTTCAGGAAAGCTCCCTGGCGCTTTCAGGATAAAGGAGAGCCTCACTCTGGCCAGCAGGGCCCTGCACGACCTCACTGCAGCCTCCTGTCACGCACGGTCCCCTCTCTTCTTTCCAGGTAGTCCCCGGACACACCGTTGTCCTGCTCACCACAGGGCTCTGCCGTGCTGTCCCCCCGGCAGGAAAACACGCCCTCTCTGCCCCCACCTTCACCCATCCACACAGAGTGCAACCGTCCTTCGGTCTCACCTCAAGGACACCCTCCCTGACCTCCGAATCTCCCCAGAACACACACACGCCCCGCTGCCATCATTGATCAGTCCCACTCCCTCCCCCTGGCCCTGAAGCCCGTGCAGACAGACCACACCTGCCTTAACTCGCCGTGTTTACCCAGCTCCTCGGCCAGCGCCTGGCACAGGGGCCAGTGCTCAGAAACTGTTTGTGAAACGAGTAACCAGAATGTTCTCCCAGGTACTTGCAGCAAGGGTGCCAAGACCCGGGGACGGCCAACAGACGAGGACCCGCCCTCCAGCGCTGGCCTCCTCGTCGCTCGCTCTGAAGGGGACGGCTTTTCAGGTCGCCCCGCAGCCGGACCACCCCTCACGCCCTGCAGCCTGCGTAGCATCAACAGACACGGGGCCCCTCCGGGAGCACCACAAGGGGGGCTGGCTGGGCTCTCGGCACCTCCGAGAGGCTGACGGATGGGCTTGCCCACGCCCTCCTCGCGGGGCTGGGAGAGGCTCCCACTCGCCTGGCTCCCTCCAAGCTCCATTTCCTGCCAGTCCGAACCCCTGGCCTTCTCAACTGCGTGCCCTGAAACCGGGGTCAGAGGTCACATGCCCGCTCCCTACCCTTTCCTCCTTTGCTCAATGGCAGCCACATCTTGGGACGTGCTGTGCCCCCAGCTCTTCCCCTGGGGCACTGGGACGGGTGGCAGAGGGCAGCGGAAAGAGAGGACCCTGCGGGCTTCCGACCCTCCCGCCGCACTTGGCCTTGGGCGGAGGGGGGGTCACTCTTCCGCTCTGAGAAAATCCTCCGCCCTCCCCCGCCCCTGCTTCCTCCCCACACTCAGGGACTCCTCCTGCAAACGCTGGATACCCCACCTCCGCGACCATCTCCACGTCACTTCCACGTCTCCCCCCAGATGTTCTCTTGACGCTAGTGACACCCCATTGCCCAGGAAGGTCTGCTCCTCCCTGCAAAGGCCACGCCGTGGTTCTGAGCCGGGCCCACGGGGAGAAGAGAGCCCGTCTCTCACGTGCGCCCCAAAGACCCTCAGTGTCCCCCCTGACCTCCACAGCTGCCCTCTGCAGCCGTCCACACAGCTGAACTCCTTGCTGGGGGTCTCTCCGCGCCCTTGCCTGCTGCCAGTGTGCCCCATATGAGCACCCCGCCTGGTCCCGAATGCCTGAGGCTCTCCTGTTCCCACCAGCAGCCCACCCTGTCCCAAGTCCCCGAATAAATCCTAACAGGACACTAGGAGAGAGAAGGGGTTGGAGCCCGTCCCCCAGGGACGCAGTGCCCACCGGCCTGGGGGCCTTCCCGTGCCCCCGCTCGTCCTCAGCCCGCCCTGGCACCGGCCTGGGAACTGCTCCGTGGGCCAGAACCCTCGTCTCACTCCGGTTCCTGCTCTTCCTCTGAGGCCCAGCTGGCAGGCACCCCTGATCACCTGAACTTCTGAGGGTCATCCGCCCCGCAGCCCCTGGATGTGGGCTGAGCCCAGCCACCGCGATGGCTATCATGCTAGCCCGGCCCCCATCCCCTGGCCTGGAGCAGCGCCTCCTGTCACCTGTCCTCCGGCCTGGACCACCCACGCGCACCGGCCGCCGCCAGCTTCCTCTCTGCTGTGGGATGACCCAACCAGAGTCCCCAGAGCACCCCTCACCGGGTGCTTCCAGGACCCCAGAGACAGCTCCGACGCGACTCTCGGCTCCTTTCCCGACATCCTCGGCGCTCAGATTGCTTCTTCATTCAACAAACTTTCTTTGCTCACTGCGGACGCGTCGGTGCCTGTCTTTATGTCATGCACTGGGGTTGAAGCCATCAACAAAAGAGACAGGCAGCCCTGACCTCGTGGCCTTTGCATTCTAGTGAAAGCCCAGCAGCGACGGGGCCAAAGTTCAAACGGAGAGGCTTGGCCTGACCCCAAGGCCCCTCAACTTACCGAGTGGAGCCACCCCTTCTAGGCCGCCATCTTGAGTCCCAAAGCCTCAAGCCCCTTACTGTCTACTCCTGTCCTAGATATTGCTCTGCGTGGTTTGCCCTCCAGGGGAAGGACAACAGTGCCCCCTGGGCTTTTCTAATGTCCCCATTGACATTTCTTCCTCCTTCCTAGCAACTAGTCCTCTCCCTGGTCAGAGCCATTACTCAGTCGTTTATCCCAGCGGGCTGCCCGGCCGTCCCCTCGCCCCCAGCGGGCTGTCTGTCTGTCCCCTCGCCCCCAGCGGGCTGTCTGTCTGTCCCCTCGCCCCCAGCGGGCTGTCTGTCTGTCCCCTCGCCCCCAGCGGGCTGTCCGTCCATCCCCTCGCCCCCAGCGGGCTGTCTGTCCGTCCCTTCTCCAGTAACCTGTCTCCTTTGTTTTGTCTCATCAGCATGGCTAGCCTGTGATGCCCACTGGAGTCCAGTGACAGGGGAGCCAGGCATGTCCCAGTCCGTCGCCAGCCCTCAGCAGAGCTTGGCCTGGGCCCAGCAAGCATCTCAGGAGACGAAAATCAACTTTCCTGGACGCAGCCCCCGGCTCTCCGTGACAGCCACAGTCGCCACAAGCCGCGGCCCAGGCTCTGGACAGGACACACCGCGTCCATCCGTCCCACAGCCTGCAGGCCCCACCGGGCAAACGCCCGGCCCTTCCCATGGGGCGGACCTGTGCCCAGGAACTCCCCTCCCGGCTCCCGTGAGAACCTGGAGCGCACCTGACCTCTGGCCAGGCATGGCGCTTTGGGAGCCCTGATGCCCAGGGAGACCAAGGGCTCTGAGGTGGTAGCAAAGACTGGGGCCATGTCCCATTGGCTCTTCCCTCCACGCAGGGGGCTCCCCTGTATGGCTTGATCCCCCAGCAAGGGCGTATTTTCTCCCTTCCCCCCACTCACGTGCTCAGAAAGGGAGGAACCTACCCTCCCAGCCAAGCAACCAGCCTGATGCCAGCTGCCCGCTAAGTGGACAGCTTGGGCCAGCCTCACCGGAGTGTGGCCTTTTGTAGGCCCCTGCCCTGTGCCCGGGGCCCTCCAGATCTCCACTTAGAGCATCACGAGCATCCAGCCCCCCTCTGCAGGGGGCTGAGCCCCCGTGCGGGTGGAGAGGACCGCCTGGGCAGAGGGGGTGGCTCCCCCAGTCACGAGGACGCCCTACAGGCGAACACGCTGTGCCAAGACGAAGAAGGGCTAATCCAGAATTCTAAGGGGACCTTGGGCACTGGGGTGGCCCACCTGAGCCCCACAGGAGCAAGGCGGTGGGAGGAGCAGGTCCTCCCCCAGCAGGTTTCTCGTTCCCTGGTCGGAAGAGTTTTGAACGGAAGAGCGTGGGTTAGTTTGGGTGCAAAGGCGCTCAGAGCTGTAACTCAGGGTAACCCTTAACGGGGAGCTAAGGAGGGAAGAGGGGCGTCACGGGGCCTGTACGGAGTGGACAAAGGAAGCAGTAAGTTCGTGATGGCCCCACTGGCCATGGGAACCCGATGAGACGCTGAGTCGATGCTGGGGAAAGGTATTCAGAGGTCACAACCGAAACGGTGGTGGCGAGAGCGCTGGAGGCACTTCTGCAGGAGGCAGAGAGGGGGTTCAGGGGGCCTAGTGAGCAGGTATCGCCTTCCCTGGAGATCAATGCCAAACCCAAAGCAAGGAGGAAGAGAACCCCAAGTTCCAGATTCCAGACTGGGGTGGGGACAGGGATGGGACGTGACTCTGAGAGTCCTGTCAGTTCTGCCCTCAGCAGAGAAGGCTCTCCCATGGAAATTCTAGAAAGGAGTGAGGACCAGCTCAGGACGAGAGCATCCAGCCAGCTGCCTGGCTCCTGCCTGGAGAGCGTAGGTCCTGAGTCTCAGCTGCCTCCACCCCCGAGCAGATATGCAGGAATCGGAGCCATTGCACCAAGAGTGTAGACAAGTGGGAGGGACCTGGGGACACGGCTCCGAATGACCTGCCTTGCCTAACAGGGAGGGGTACTTCAACCAGAACGCTTTACTTTCATCTATTTCTTTCCCTCTAGTGGGGTTCCATGTCAGCTCTCATTTAAGGGGCAGGACTGATGCAGATCTCCAGACCCGATGATGCCCGAGGACCCTTTCATCTCTGAGGCGTGCCATCTCACCTCTGCTGCCCGCTCCCCAGCCTCCCCAAGGCCTGGGGGTAAGAGGTGGCCAGCCATGCTCCTCCGGGGTCATCTCTCTCCACCCTGGAGCAGGCCCGCTCACCCCCTAGCATCTTCTTTCACTGGCCACCATTCCCATCCTTGAGTGCTGACGCAGCCTCACAGACCTGCCAGTCACCCTGGGGAGACACCGGCCGCTGAGGCTCATGGGAGCACAATGGGTGCCCTTGGCGCAACCCTGGGGCCAAGTTTAACCTGCTCCCTGAGCTGGAGCAGATGCCTTCTGATCGCGAGCCCCAGCCGGTTCCCAGTGATGTCAGGAAGGGGACCTGCCCTTCTCTTTGGTCATAGAAGTGAGGGGTTTGGATTGGCAACACCCCCCAGAATATGCTCTGAGGCACTCTGCTCCCTTCAGGTACTCCACAGAAAGCGCTTTCTCTGGACAAATAATCCCGGGAAATTCTGCCATTGCACCAACCCTCTTGGAGCTCCCGGTGGCCCTGAGCATAGCTTTGAAGGTCCTGCAGTGACGAGGAGTGAAAAGCAGGGGGGCTTCACGGGGTGTTTTATATTGGCTTCGTGCAGGGGTTCTGTCCTAAGTGCTTTATCTCAAACCCTGTGGGGGAGAAACTATCACTGACCCCATTGTATAGAGGAGGAAACTGAGGCACACGTTTTTCAGATATGAAGTGGCAGGGAGCTAGGGTTTAGACCCAGGCAGTCTGGCTCCGAGCGGGAGCTCCCACCCCCCACCCTACAACGCCTAAGCTCTAGGGTGTCGCATTGTGCAGTGGGACAGACGTGGCCGGCACAATGCCACCTGGGGTCAGGTCTCTTTTCCCCAAACAGGAGGGCCTGGACTTCACGTAGAAAGTCCTTGCAACGCTCCAAACTCTAACATTCTCTGATCTTATCCCGGTGGCCAGGCTCTGGGATGGCCCTCGTGGGAGGGAAGTTTGGGGACAGATGGCCATTTCAGCACCTCTCAAATTAGATCCGAGCAGGTGACAGCTTCGTTCTCTTGCTCACCGTGTGGCTCTCACTAAGGCTGCACAGATATGGAGAAAAGACCCCAAAACGCCCCTTTGATGACAAATGCCCTAGACAGGGGTGAGGGTACAAACCCACAGATAGGGAGGAAAGTTGTACCTTTGGGGGACCCCATCCACCGGCCCCAGCTCCATAGGCCTCTGCAGCAGGTGGTCTGGGCAGGAGCCAGGGTCGGGGGTCACGTGAGTGGTTTGGGGAAACATGCTGGCTGAGAGAAGGGAGCATATTTAGGGTCACTCCGGGTCTCCGAGGTGACCTGCCCAGCCCCCTTCCCTCCCCAGGGCTCGCCTAGTCCTCCAGCCTCAGTCCAGCAGCCACTCCCTCGGGCAGGGCCGGGGGCAGAGACGCCCCAAGGCCCCCAGGAGGGCTTCCTCCTCCCCCCAAGCCTCGCCCTCAAACCAGGAGGGAGGAGCGGGTTGAGCTCTGCTTCCTCTATGGAGATTCCTCTCTCACAAGGCAAGGCCACTGCCAGCTTCAGCTTGTGGATCAAAACACACATTCACAGGGGGTTCCGGCCTGCCCTGGGCTCGCCGGAGGGCCCTCACTCACGCCACCTGCCCCTTCTCCGTCCAGAGCACGGCTGCGGCGACAAAACTGACCTCGGCTGGGTCGTCTCAGTCCTGGCGGCCCTCTCTGCCTCCCTCGCCCTCCCTCCCTCCCTCCCTCCCTCTCTCTCTCTCTCTCCTCTCAGTGTCTCTGTGTGTGTGTGCCTCTCTCTCCCTCTCTCTAGTGTGACAAGCCTGTGTCACGGTAAGGCAGGCATCTAATCATTCCCGGAGGTCCTCCCGTCCACGTCTCTACAGCTGTGTTCGAGGACACTAACAAGTGTTTCAGGACGAGTGACCCAGGTTCAGACCTGACCTTGGGGAGGCTCTGGTCCCAACAGAGCAGAGCAGAGCCACACAGCCGTGACACGTGTGGTCGCAGCAGATGGATGTCTGCACAGTGCTGGGCCCTCCCTTCCTCCTCTGCACCCTTCTGTTCTTTTGTTTGTTTGTTTGCACTTTCTGTTCTTTGTTTGTTTGTTTGCACCTTTTTATCCGTTTGTTTGTTTGTTTGTTTGCACCTTTCTGTTCGTTTGTTTGTTTGTTTGCAGTTTTCTGTTCTTAATTGTGCAACACGAAGCGATCCTCACAGTGCCGACCTTGGAAGGGCGCCGTGCACTTTAAATGAGATCATATGAAGTCACTGAGCACCTAGCACTCCATGTGAGCTCTGATCACCCCTCAGATGTGCGGCAAAGGGAGGCTTCTAGGATCCCCAGGGAGATGCGCTTTCGGGGTCCGGCCCCAAGACAGCGAGGAATGGTGGGAGCTTTGGGCAGGTGAGAGAGATGTGGGCCCCATCACCAGGCCGAGGGGACACTCTCGGGGGCAGAACCTCCGCCATCGCATTTCTGCAGATCAGGAAACTGAGACAGAAGGGCCACCACCGCGACCCCAGGCGCCGAGCCCAGCGGTTTTGTCGCTTCCTCGAGGCAACTTGGAGTTCCGCCGGTCACCAGGGGGCGCTGGGGAGCAGGGAGGGGAAGGAGCATGAGGGGTTCGGAACCCCGCTCCTCCACCAGCCCGACCCCAGGGGGCCTGGCTTCCGCACGGACCAGTCCTGGAATTCCCCGGATTCGGGTTTTTCCAAATTCTGCCTCTGCCCTTCCCCCTGCCCCCGGAAAGCGATCGCAGGCAGGCCTCCCCCAAGCCTGTTTACAAAATTATAAGCTTCCTTTGTCCCCAGCCTCCTCTGGTTACAATAATACTCCCTGGCTCTCCGGAGCTTTGGGGGCATGGAAAATGTGACTTCACTCTTCAAGGATTCTCAGCTTTAATAAAATGGCATCGAAGAAAGAAAAGGAACATCTCTGTCCATCCCGATAGAAAAGGCACCAGCACTCAGGACTCCCAGCCCAGAGTCAGGACCAGCGGCCCCCAGAGGGTCCCGCAGAGACCAACAAGTGACCCTCGTGTCCTCGCAATTTGGGGGGGCTCTAAGGGGAGCAGGGATGGAAAGGGTCACTGAAGAGAAGGGTCCAAGACAGAACATAAACGCAGCCTGCCTTGCCATTCCCCGATCAGACTAATTTATTATCTCAGTGCTTAGTTATTTGCTCAATCAACCACCTCCTTACTCATTCTATTGTAAGCTCTTAAAGTGGGGGCTCTGCAGTCTGGCCAAGTGGTTGATTATCCTGGCTGTGCCACTTGTAGCTTCCTCACTTTGGATAATGGACTTGACCTCTGCAAGCCACGGTTTTCTCATCTGTAAAATGGAAACCAGACAGGACCAACCTCACGAGGCAGATGCAAGGACTCACGAGACGCACGCGGGGCTCTGAAGCACGCCCTGCAGACGGTAAGCACTCCGCGAACGGTAGTGATTCTCGTGGTCATTCATTCCAGCGAACCTGTACCTGGAAGACGGATGCGGGACTGATCGCAGGGGCGGGCAGCCTGGAGACCAGGCTGGGACTGTGCTGCCCACGGCCCTCGCATTGGGCCTGGAGCAGGGGCCGGGCTGGGCCTGGCTCACGGCGGAGGAGAAGGGCTCGGGGAGCATTTGCTGTGGACGAGGCTGTGTGGGAGCCCCAGGAAATTCAGAAACAGCGACTATAAATCACCTCCACAATCTCAGGTGTGCGATAAATGTCATTTCTAAAAACGTCTCTGAATCAAGTCACATCTGTCACTGAGCCTCCATGCTACCTGGACACAGGACATTCAGTCTCCGTATTAATGAGACGCCTGCCCAACCTCCCTCTCACCAGTACCGCCGGAAGGAGAGCACCTGTGGTCACTGGCCACTTGTCCCCCCTGGTTACTGCTGGGACCCCGGGTCCACCTGGGGGTCCTGCCTGCTCTGGACCCTGGCGGGGAGAGGGCACAGGGCCTCAGGGACTCATCCCTCCAAGGGCTCGCTTCTCAAAGAACTCGAGCTTCCAAAAGAGAAAAGAAAACCCAGAAAAGACTGGCGTCTGTGAGCACTTCCTGCCCCCGCCCTGCGTCACGAGCTTCTGGGAACAGAGGCTCCCACAGAAGCAGACTGTCCACACGGGGGCCGGAGCAGCGCAGGCAAAATGCAGAGGGACCAGCGACGAACCCCGCCTTTGTCACACAGGCGGATGACGCGGCCCCACCACCAAAGAGGTGACTCCCGCGGGACACACCATCCCCACCCCACCACACGCAGAGGAGCAGCAAGTCAGTGGGGACGTTTCAGGGGTGACAGAAAGCCAACACTCTCACGGTCCCCTAAACACAACGTCCTGGAAAGGGATCAGCTGACCGACCACCGTGACCTCATCGAAGTCAGGCTCACAGGCAGAGTAAGCTATGATCAGGAAGCAGTGACAAAGGTCCAGCAAGGAGAAGGGCCAAGGTCACAGAGACACACAGTCCGATAGAGCGGAGACGAGAACACTCAAGCAGTGTTTGATCACAGTAGCACCACCACGACTTATGTCACTATTATTACTCCCATTGTACAGATGAGACCCTGAGACAGCAATTAAATGACCAGTGAGGACGGGGAGGGCTGACCCTGACGCTTCAGCTCTTCACCCCGTCATTGTTCCCCTCTGGGTGAGGGGCCCTTAGTGGGAAAGTCCCAAAGGTTCTGAGAATTCGGGCTGGCCCAGATTCCTGCCAATGAGCAGGAAGCCCCATCCAAGGGCACTAGTGCCTTTGCGTGGGGCTCACAGACTCAGATGACTTTGAAATAAACCTGTTACTGAAATGACAATGCAGGTGTTTAAAGAATCAAAGCAATGCTTTGGGGCACAGACGATAAAACCTCTCGCCTCCTCTTTCTCTCCTCCCCACCCTGGCCCCCGCCTCAAATCAAGGGCCTGGAATACTTCTTTCTTTTAAATAAGCTGAGGGACTTCTAAAGAGATGGCCCCGGGGTGCTGAGCGACAAGGGGACACAACAGTCAGAATGGAAAGACCCCTTCTTTGCAGATAGGACAACTGAGGTTCAGATAACAGGAGTGACTGGCCCGGGGTCGGCACTGAGGACACACCTGAGCACACACGCGTGCGCACACACGCAGGCCATGCACGCTCTGGCCCGGCCCGCACAGCCCACACGTGCCCTGTGGCACGTACACATCGCCTCAGCCTCTCCGCGACCCACCCCTCACCCTCCCTGAGGCGTCCACTCTGCCCACACGTGGGTAAGGACTGCCCCCTGGTGGGCATCGGAGCCATCTGCAGGCCTGGCATCCTGAGCCTTTATCAGGTCCTCCTTCGGAAAGAAGCCCGCGTCCTAGGGCCAGGATGGAGACTCCTCTGGGAACTGAACTTCGGCTGGTGTGGGTCAGGGGTCTTAGGACCAGGAAAGAGCAAAGTAGAGACTTGGTGTGCCATGTCAGGGTCCCTGGAGGCAGACTACAAGGTGGAGATGAGCAAGCAGGAACTTAAAGGGGGCATTCTAGGGGTCAACGCGTGGGCCAGGGGGATTTTGGCACAGTCACTGAAGGCTTCTGACCCACTCACCCTAAAGACCAGCTGCCCCTTCGGAAGCACCAAGCTAGAAACTCTTTAGGAATGCTACTAGATTAAAGCAATTAAAAATGTAGGCTGCCCAGTGAAACTGGAATCACAGCTAAACAGTGAATGATTATTTAGAGTAAGTATGCCCCGTGCAAGATGAGGAGGGCGGCTGGGCCAGAGCAGTGAGAGTTGCGTGGCAGCCGGGAAAGAGATTGGTTACATAGAGAGAGATGGCACAAGTAGGGAATATACTAAGGTTGATGGGAGCCCAGGTGCGACCAGAGATGGAAGTAGGGAATGTGGGAAGACAGAAATCAAAAACAAGCCCCGTGAAATTGTAGATATTGGTGTGAACTCAGCTTTCAATATATAGAGATACAAAAATAAATATCGATGTAAGTGTGTGTACATGTGTTTGACTACAGATACCATGTTTGTATATATGTGTGAGTATACAAATGTATATGTGTGTGTGTGTGTGTGTGTGTACACACACACACAAACATACTTTGTTTGAATATTGTTAAAAGCTAAACTGAGGCACCTTAAAATTTTTCAGGACTTTATCTGATCATACATCAATACAACTTGGGCAACCCCAAACTAAAAGTGGTCAGGAATACCCCACCAGCAGGAGCTGGGGAGAGGTTTTGATAGAGCAGAGGCAGGCACAAAGCAAGGAGACTATTTTATTGGCTACAGCTGCCGTATTTGCAGAAGCCTAATTGGCTGTTTGTGACTGGTTGTTCTTAAGTTTCATTTTCTCAGATATGAGTGCATTGACCCAGGCTCAGGTTTTGATTTGCTGTCATAGGCTATACATTACTTTAACAATGTATATACATATATCCCCCACCTCCACTGAGAAGGCTTGCGAATAGCAGCCCTCAATAACAATAATATTTACCACGATTCCTAAATACCATCTGTGCTAAAAGAAAGCAGAGCTCCTTGTAGAAATGGCCTCTTCTAAGACGGCAGCAGAAAAAGCACTGTCCACCCCATGTTAAAACATCCAACTGCATGTAAGTGCCTGACATCAAGTGGTTGATTGCCAAGGCAGCCATTTCAACGACCCATCCCAGATAAACAGCTGCATGACATAGCTATTAGCCGTCAAAATTAGTTGGCATACAAAGAATCAGAAAAATGTGACCTATTCTCAGGGGAAAAGACAATCAACTGGAAGTCAGTCCTAAGAAGAAGCCGATGTTGAAATTTTCAGATAAGGACTCATATAACTTTGCTCAACTAGGTACATGAAAATCTGCTCAAAACAAATGAAAAAGTCAGACATTTCAGCAGAGAAATAAAAATAATTAAACTAAAAAGAAACTATCTCAAAAGTTTATTACCTGAAATAGAAAATTCACTAGATGGGCTTAATTGCACAATGGAGATGACAGAGAATAGAATCGGTGAACTTGAGGAAATCACCCAATCAGAAGAAGGAGGAGGGGCAAGATAAAATAAATAAATGGGTAGGGCCACGTGGAACAATTTCAAAAGGCCTAACATATAGCACTAGAGTTCCCAAAGGAAAGAAAGAAAGAATACCACAGAAAACTATTGAAAGAAAATGTCTTAAAAACTCCCCAAATTTGGTAAGAACATGAATATGTAGACTTCAGAATTCAGCAAGCACCGAACAGGGCAAATGCAAACAAAACCATTCCTGGTTACACCATGATCAATATGCTGAACCCAGGGAACACAGAAAGTAGCTAGAGAAAAACGAAATATTCCATTTTTGTTTGGTCAACAACAACGTGATCACCCAGATACCCTGGGGGGTCAGAAAGCAGAGAAACAAACATAACTAAAGTGCCAAAAGAAAAAACTACGCATCCAGAATTCTATATCCAGAGAAAAGAAATTTCTAAACTAAATACACAATACATTTTCAGATAAAAGCAGAAGGATTTTATTGAGAAAAGACCCATACTACAAGAAATGCTCAAGGTCAATTTTTCTGGACAAAGAGATACCAAAGGAAAATGTGTATGTTTAGGAAAAATGAAGAGTATCAGAAATTGTAAATATCTGAGTAAACATAAAGATCAATTTTTTTCTATTCATTTCTTTCAAATATAGATAAATAAATTTCAAATAGATATGAAAATTATGAAATTGTCTTGGGCTTACAATGTAGGTGGATATAATACAGCAACTATTATTGTAATGTAAAGGTGGGTGAGGTTGTAAATTGATCTATACAGTCACAGGCTCCTATGTTGTATGCGAAGTGGTACAACTGTGATCTTAAGTGACTGAGAAAAGTTAAGGATGTATTGTAATCCTTAGTGCAGTGGCAAAAAAGTCAAAAAGTAAAGCGGTATAGGTGAAAAAAATCAATAAATAAATGAATCCAAAAAATGCTGAAGCAATTCAGGAGGAGCAAAGGAACCAAAACAAGGCAGGATACACATTTAAAAAATATTTTATGGAAGACCTAAGTCCAAACCTACCAATAATTACATTCCATGTTAGTGGCCTTCTGCGGTCTGAATATTTGTGCCCTGTCCCTCCCCGCCCCCAAGTGATGAGGAAATCCTGGTGTCCAAGGATGGTATCAGAAGGCGAGTCCTCTGGGAGCTGATGAGATCATGAGGGTGGGGCCCTCTTGACTGGGACTCCTGCTCCTGTAAGAGACCCCGCAGAGCTCCTCGCCCCTTCCACCACGTGGGGACACAGCAAGAAGGCAATGGCCATGAACCAGGAAGAGGGCCCTCCCTGGAACATGCCTTGCTGCTGCCTGCCCTCGTACTTCCCGGCCTCCAGAACCGTGAGATGTACATTGCTGCTGTTTATACGCTCCTCACGCTGTGGTACTTGGCTGCTGCAGCAGCCCAAACAGAACAGGACGTGGCCTACACATTCCAACAGAAAGGCAGAGGTTACAAAAATGGACTTAAAAACAAAATGAGCTAACACACATGAAATACAAATACAGGGAGAAGTTTAAGTTAAATTCATGGAAAAAGAAAAGCATGCATAACCATAAGAAGGTCACAAAAGTTACATGACAATCTGATAAAATAGACTTTGAGATACAATGTTTTCTACAACAAAGAGGGATGTTTTAACAATGACAGAAAGATCAATTCACCAAGAAAACACAATATCATCAGTGAGTATACACCTATCAACAGAGCCTCAAAATACATGTAGCAAAAATTAACAAAATTAAAAGAAATAGAAATAATTTCACAACCTTAACAGGAGATTATAACACTCCTTTCTCAGCAATCGGTAGAGTAACTAGACAAAAACATCAGTAATATCTGTAAAAATAAAGATACCCAAGGATCTGAATAATCGTATCAACCATGCTGACCTGACCGTTAGAGAACTCTGTACCCGACGACAGCAGAATAAACATTTATTTCGAGCACACATTGTCAGTTCACCAAGACTGACCATTTTCTGGGCATAAAAACAAGTTCAATAAAGTTAAAGAATTGAAAACACACTGACTATTTCTCTAACCACAACCAAACTAAATTAGAAATCAGTACTAGTAAGACAGCCAGAAACAGACAAAGCACATGGGAAGATTCATCACACACTCATCAGAATTTTCAGAATTAAAAGGACTGACCATACTAAATGTTGGTGAGGACGTGGAACAGCTGGAACCCCCATGCACCGGGTTAAATGCTACAGCCACTTCCCAAACCTGTTTGGCAGCTTCCTAGAAGGTTACCCAGGCACCTACCCAGCCCGCTCCTAAGTGTTTACCCAAGGGAAATGGAAACGTAGGAGGTGTGATCAAAAACTACGGTGACAGTGACTGCCGCCACCCAGTGCCATCCAACGGAAAGGCAGGGAACCTCGGTACGGGAAGCGGCACACCGAACCTTAGTGACGGTGTGTGACAAGTTTCAGCTGGTTCCGTGCGGTCAGTCGGTTGTGAGCTACAGTTGAGAGAAGGTGTGTTTTAAAGTGTGCCGTCAATCATGGGTCACAAGCAACGCGTTAACAGGAACTTCCATCAAATAAAAACATTGCAGTGTGCCCTCCTCCTCCTCATGCACCGGCTCAGGCACCGCGTGACTTCTGGCTCTTCCCCCAAGTCAAAATGACCGTGAAAGGTCAATGTTTTGCGTCAATTCAGGACATCGAGGCAGCCAGGACAGTGCAACTAAGACATTCACGGATGAGGGTTCCAGAACGTGGCCAGGCGGTGGGACACGTGTGCTCAAAGCGAGCGGGAGGATGGGGGTGCTTAATGGCAATGTGTGCCTTTTACCGTAATAACTGTTTTTAATTTAAACCTTCACTGTATTTTTTATCACACCTCGTATGTCCGCAATGAGACTGGGGCATAAATGTCATAGCAGCTTTATTTTTAGTACCCCAAAAAGCGGCAACAGCCTCACTACGTGTAATTGAAGGGAGTGGATAAACAAAAATCGGACACATCCGGACAAAGGAATACTATTCTCAACTTACTGGGGAATCGAGATGGATTTTTATAACTTACGTAGCACGAAATAAAGGTTCCAGCATACATAAGGGGGCATGAGAAGTACAGGGTAGCAAGCAGCAGCCAAGGAAGCGGGTGAAACGACTTAGCTCTTCCCTGTGACAGCAGCAGGTGACTGCAGAGTCCCCAAGACCCATCACGGAGAATCACAAAAACACAAAACGTAGAGCAGGACGTTAATACGGATGGGCCGCGGACTGGGGACAGGAGGGGCCGGCACGTCTCCAGGGTCAGGGGCAGCGTTTCGGCGCGTGAACCGAGCCGCGGCCCAGGGGCCTGCACGCAGGAGGGCGTCCTGCTTGTTTCCGCGTCCTGCTCTCAATGCCCTGACGTCCTTGACGAGTTTGTCTTTGAACTTGGGTTCTGTAAGTGAAGTCCAAGGGGCCGGCGGAACATGCCTATGAGCAGGGAAGGGGCTGCAACAGGCTGCTCTGCTGTTCTTTGCCGCCTGTGCCCCTCCAGCTGCGGCACGACACGTGGGGACTTCGCAGGGTGAGGTAAGGACGAGGCAAGCTCGCCACACTCAGGACTGGGTCAGGGGGCCCTCAGAGGCCATGCTGCCCACGGGAACCAGAACGTGCTTTCAACTCGGCCAAGGGCAGTGGTGTTCTCAGAAACACAAGCCACCAAGGAACCTCTCACACACTCTTCCCTGCTGGTGTCACCCTGCCGTGTCACCTGCCGCGTACACTGAACATGGTGGCAGGGAAGGAAAGAGAGAGATGGAAGCCGAGGCCCCCAACGGCAGTCTTCATCTCTGTCCCTTTCTGTTTGATTTTTCCCTCCGTTTTCATCTTGATTTTGGAATGACCCATCTGCTCATCCATGCAGCAAGTCAGATGAACCCCCAAAACACCTTGCTAAGTAAAAGCAGCCAAACTCAAAAGGCCACGTGCTTTGGATTCCATTTCTATGGCATTCAGGAAAAGGTCCGTGGTCGCCAGGCACCAGGGTGACAGGAGAGGATGGACTATAAGGAGAAGCAAGAGAACTTCGGGGGCGATGGAAATATTGTACGTTTTTATTAGAGGGGTGTATACGTCAGTGAAAATTCATAGGCCTGCAGACCTAAAATGGTGAATTTTACTACATGCAAATTATGTACCAATAAGCTTTATTAAAAAAAAGAAACATAGTAAATGCCTGCCATTGCACAAACTCCGTAAGAGCTCAAACGTACGTAACGGACAATATTGAAGGTGGGAAAGACGGACAGCAACGGGGATTCTCTTACCTAATTGGTTCGCATGCCCATTTCTACAAGAACTTCGGAAAAATTCTTTGACGATATCAACTATGCACACCCCATGACCCTGCCATTTCACTACTAGGTTGACATCCAAAGAGAAGTTTGTAAGAATAAACACCAAGAGACACCTTATCGCCCCAAAGCCCCCCCCCCCCCACAGCACGGAGCCCTGAATACCACGGCACTGCCTCCCCCGCCCCCTGCTCCTGCGCGTCACGCACAAAGAGAGCCGGACCCATAGGAGGACCTCAAAACGGGGTCATCATGTACCGTAGAACTGTACACCTGGAGCCTGTGTCATTTTTACTAACCAGTGTCACCCCAATAAATTTAACAATAAAAACCATATCTGAATTATCCAATGGCAGGAACTTCATATCTATCAGTAATGACTTGAAATGTAAATGAATTAAATGCTGTAATAAAAGACAGAGTGGCTGAACGCATTCACAAGGCCTACATACACTGCCTACAAGAGACTCACGGCCGATCGAAAGGCTCACACAGACTGAAATCCCCAGTAAAAGATATTTCATGAAAATGGAAATGAGGGGGTTCCCTGGTGGTGTAGTGGCTTAGGCTTCGGCGCTGTCAACACTGCGGCCTGGGTTCGATTCCCAGTCAGGGAACTACCCCCCACCCCAAAAAAGCTAGGGTAGCAACACTTACACCAGACAACACAGACTTTAAAACAAAGGCTATAACAAGAGACAAAGAAGGACCCAGTAATCCCACTTCCTGGGTGTTTATCCAGAGAAACCCCAAATGCTACTTTGAGGGGACCTGTGAGTCCGTACGTGCACTGAAGCAGTATTTACGGTGGCCCAGATAGGGAGGCAATCTGGGCGTCCACCAGGGGATGAGTGGCTAAAGAAGAGCACATTACTCTGTCACAAAAAAGAAAGAAACCTTGCCATCTGCAATGATGAACCTAGAGGGTATTATGCCGAGTGGAGCAAGTCAGACGAAGACAAATGCCACATGATTTTACTTACATGTGGAATCTGAAGGACAAAATAAACCAACGAATAAAACAGAAACAAACTCATAGCTACTGAGAACGCCGTGATGGCATTCAGATGGGAGCGTGGTTGGGAGAAAGGGTGAAAATGGAGAAAGGACTAAGAGGAACAGATTGGCGGTGACCAAATAGTCACGGGATGCAAAGTACAGCATAAGGAATATTGTCAATATGCAATAACTGTGCAGAATGTCAGACGGGCACTAAATCTACCAGTGATGATTTCATAAATTATGTAATGTCCAATTAGCATGTTGTGCACCTGAAACTAATACAATCTGATAGGTCAAGTGTCGTTGAAAAAATAAAAAAATTATTTAAAAAGGAAAAAGTGGTTCATCAACTGGGACCACGTTGGGCTACGCTGGTCATCCACTGGCTTCACAGTGCCACCACATGGCCACAAGAGGGAGACATCCCCGTTCCAATGTCACAGTCTAAAAATCAACCCTCACCCAGGGCCAGGGCACAGGTAGGAAGAAGGCAGAATGCAGGCTTTCCTCTTCTAAAGGATTCTGGACCAGGTGACTAGCTTCACGGGCCACAGGCAGCTGACTCAGACTCTAAACTGAGCCTGTCCAACCCACAGCCTGGGGGCTGCATGTGGCCCGGGGTGGCTTTGAATGTGGCCCAGCACACGTTCATAAACTTTCTTAAAACATTATAAGGGTTTTTTGCAACCTTTTTTTTAGCTTAGTGTGAGTGTATTGTACGTGTGGCCCAAGACGGTTCTTCTTCCAGTGTGGCCGAGGGAAGCCAAAAAGTTGGACACTCCTGCTCTGAACCATGACATTCGGTGGCTCCTTCCATCCTTCCCAGCATTCCCTTGAAACATTCTCTCCTGTTGAGCCCAGGAGTATCCCCAGCCCCTCCGGAGTCAGGGGAGGTGACCCCTCCCCTCAGAGCTCTCCCAGCTCTGGGCTGGGCAGGGGGCCCCCTTTGATCCTCTGGCTGCCCTCCACCCCACTCCCCCTTTGAGGGTGTCGCTGCTGCTCTCCGTGGTTCTGTTTCCTGTGCCACCAGTGACCAGGCCCTGGATTCTCCCCAAGTGCATGCGGGAGACCATCTCCAGCCTGGTCAGCCTCTTAGTGACTATTCTAGAATTTTCTATCACTGGATCTTCAGACTGGCCAGACTCTTAAGAAATCAAGTGACTTGTGGACAGCCCCTTCCCTTCTCTGAGCTCAGCTGCCTTGCTGGCAAAGGGCCTGGTGACACAAGATGGTGCCCAGTTGTCAGGAGCCCTGAGCCCCCTCTCTAAGGCCTGTCCCTGCCGCCTCCTTCAGGTCTTGCTCCCCTCTGACCTCAGAAGGACTCCTGCAGGGTCCTGCCTCCACCCCAGCTGCACCTTTCTAAACAAGCCCAGTCTTTAGAAGCAGATAGATGTGGGGTCAAACCCTTTTGCTGGCTCTTACAAATGGAATTGTCACCTTCTCTGAGCAATGGTTTGCTTATCTGTGAAGTGAGGGTGATGAGGACCACCTCATTGAGCTGAATGTGAATGACACCCTGAGCACCTCACACAGGGCCCAGCACGTTGTGCATAGCCAATAATTATTACTTCCCTCCTGATAACCCACGTGAGCAGCGAGCTAGGCATTCTACATATGGAATCGCTAATATTGACGTACCCTTGTCAGGTAGTCATTACTATCCCGTTTTATAGATAAGGAAACTGAGGCACAGAGAGAGGCCAAATAACTGTCCCAGGATCGTGAGCAAAAACTCGGGCTCAGCTCGCAAGTTCTTAAGGCCCCTCCTCCCCACGGTGTCCTCCGCCTCCGTGTTTCCCGTGCAGGTGAAGGGCGAACGTTTTCTCGCCTTTGTTTCCCAGTTGGTTCCATCAGTGCTTTGGCCCTGCCTCTGCGGACGCCCACCATGACTCCCGTTCGGGGAAATGAGGACGATTCACTGACGCATTGTTATTTTCAGTCAGATTCAGCCTCTCTTCCGTAAAGACTGGGGGTCACTTTGGTGAGGTCGGAGGCCTGAGAGACCCCGAGAGCAATGTGGATGTTCATTCTCACGCTCCACGTGAGGCTCACCAACTTGGAAAAAGAGGGAAAGTAAACTAACCAAGCGCAGGGGGTAGAGATGCCCGCACTTCCTGGTCCTCAGACCCAGACCCCCAGGACGGAAACCCCTGTTCCCCATCTCTGTTGGGGTGGAACCTCCAGAAATGTGCTGACTCAGCGGGGGAGGCACAGGGAAAGCAGAACAGAACTTGCAGGGTGCCGGGTCACTCTAAGGGGCAGTGGAAACGTAGGTGAGATGCCCACCTGCCCTGCCAGCGTAAGGGAGAGGGCAAGCAGCAGGCCTGCCGCAGCAGGGTGCACAGGCTGGCCTTGCAGACCCAGGGAGTAAGACCATGACATAGGTTGTGCAGGACCGTGAGAAGGCATCCAGGGACATCACTGTCCCAGACGCCCACGCTAAAGGAGCGGATGCGGAGGGCTGGAGAGGGGAATGCTCTTGGCCAGCCCCTAGTGTGCCCAAATACCCTTGCTGTTTGTCCAGTGCCCCTTCCACTGAGCCACACCCTGGGGTCAGGGCCTCACTGGCTCTTGCTACCAGTTGCCACCTGCTGGTCATTGAGGAGCTCTGGACCAAACCACCAGGTCTTCGTCCCACCACTTCCCTGGAGCTTTTACTCAGCAGCCTGCCTCTAAGTGCCCAATTACTCTCAGCTTCCAGCTTGCAATCACCGTGTCTCTCAGGCCCTGAGAAGTTGGCACAGCCTGCGGCCCACCATGACCACCTGCTTCCGGGAGGCACGACGAGTGCCTGCAGTGCCGCCCGTGGCCAGCGGAGGGAGCCTCGGGCCCGTCCCTGCACTGGGAAGCCACCCCGGCGCCCACCTAGGGCTGGAGTGGAAAACTACAGATCCCAGAACCCCAGCCCTGTCTGGACTTCCCCAAGGTCCCCCCTCAGGTCTCCCTTCCCCAGGCTTGGGCCCCATCCGCTGTCCCTGCACTCCATCCTCCACGAAGGACCCCTGGCAGCCGCTGCAGCCTGTAGGCTGGAGACAGAAAGAGAGCAGAGGTGGAACAGGCCAGGACAGCCAAGGGGGAAGGGAGCGGGACGGAGCCAACCCGCGGAGGTGGGTGCTGCCTCCTCTGGGCTGCCCCCTGCAGGTCCCAAACACCCATGGAGGGACGGACGCCGTCCTGGTGCCTGCGCCCCGCCCGCCGTGGTGCTTGGAGGCCGGGCCGAGCCCCCGAGCAGGAAGGAAGTGGAGAAGAGGAAGTGGGTGAGAGACTGTAATGGATCGCCGGGCGCACACAAAGGCGGAGGCTGCGGCTCTCACCTGGTTCTCGCCTCTCTTATCTGCACCCGGGATAGAGTTCGGCGGGCTCTGGGGCTCTGAAGGAGCGTCTTTCAGAGCCGGCCGCTCCCTCCGCAGCTGACACCTGCTGATACCGCCTCAGGAAGGCCTGGGGTCCAGTGTCAGGCAGCGTCTTCTCAGCAGCCACCCCCAGGGGGCTTCAGGTTTCCAGGCAAATCGCCTTCTTTCGCGATCGCCGCCTTCCCGCTCCTGGTTTTCTGCGGGTGAAACCCAGGCCAACGTGACCACCTGAAAACAGAGAGCAGAGCGCAGGGAAAGACGTCCAGGTGCGTCGGTAGCAGTCAAGGTCTTCGGAAGAGCTCTCCCCACTCGCTGTCTCTCACTACCTGTGAGCCAGACCCTGTGCCGAGCCATTTGCTCGACCCTCTGCCCCCAGCACCCCACTGCCCCTCTTTTCCAAATGAAAAGGCAAGGGTGACCTCCTCGTGGCCAATTTCAATGACCTTCTCCCAGGACTGGTGTTGGCCCTCACCTCCTGCCCCTGGAGCCACAGGGCCTCTCCTTCCTGCTGGTGTTGGAGTGGGAATCAGAAGTGACCAGTTGCTCCCAATACCTACTCTCTTCCTCTTTCTTTAGTAGTAAGTCCCCAGACAACAGGTTCATGGTTGCACAGCATAAAGATGACATTTTCCAGCAGCTAGCTGAGGCCACGTGACCATTTGGGCCACTGCAATTTAAGCAGAAACAATGTAAACAATGCATTGCATCCTAAAAGACAAGGGCATGACTTTTCCTTCCTCTTTTCCTGCTTTCCACTGACTGGAATGCAGTTGCAAGGGCAGGAGCTGGTGCAATCGCCATGGACCACATATTGAGGATGCCAGAGCAACCAAACTGAAGGACCCAGGGCTCCTGAACAATTTTACAAGGAGCGCAATAAGCTAGAGTTTACTTGAGAGAAAAATAAACTATCACATTTAAGTGTTTGGCAATGTGGGATCTCTCTTATAGAAGCTGAAGCAGTACCCTAAATGATACAGCGATAAGAGATCTTAAGTTCATGTCTGTAGCATTTTGCAGCTATGAGATCTTGGGAAAATTAATTAATCTTTCTAAGCTTTAGTTTCCTTAGATGTATACCTATTTTCCAGGGACACTTTATAAATAAATAAATGAGATAACATTTAATAAAACACCTAATACAACATTTAACATATAGTTGAAGTTCAATAGATGTTGAAATGGACAGCCCAGTCATCTTTGCAAAATGCCATCATGATCCCACAGTTCTTGAGTAAGAACCTTCAAAAACATTGACTTTCTCTAGTCCGCAAAGATATACGTACCCCAATGTTCATCGCAGCCCTGTTCATGGTGGCCAAGTCATGGAAACAACCTAAGTATCATTTGATAGATGACCAGATAAAAAAGTTGTACATATACACAATGGAATATTACTCAACCACAAGAAAAGATGAAATATTGCCATTTGCGACAACATGGATGGACCTGGAGACCATCATGCAAAGCGAAATGAGCCAATCAGAAAATCCAAGAACCATATGACTTCACTCATAAGTGAAATATAAAACTGAAAGCAACAAAGAAACAAAATCTCATGGACACAGTCAATAATTTAGTGGTTACCTGAGGGCCAAGGGGGAGGAGGGTAAGAGAGGAGGTGGGGGAGTCAAATATATGGTGATGGAAGAACTGACTCTGGGTGGTGAACACACAACGCAGCATGTAGACGATGTGTTGTAGAATTGTACACCTGGAGCCTATGTAATTTTACTAACCAACGTCACCCCAATAAATTTAACAATAAAAAACCCCTTACAACAAACACCAAACCCTTCACATGAACAAAGAAGCCCTGCCTAACTCACCCACCCTCTCTAGCCCCATCGCCCCCTACCCACAGGCTCCCTGTGGCTACGCTGACCTTGCAGTCACCTCACTCCTACATACATTGACTGGGGGCGCCCACATGCCAGACACTGCTGGTGCCTGAGTGACAGACCTGGGTCCTTGCTCTTGGGGACTTTATAGTCTAGTGAAGGAGGGAAAAAAATACCAAATAAAGAATAATGTAGCGAACACTTACTGAGCATTGACTATTGGCCAGGTGCTGCCCCAAGCCATTTTTACAGGTGTACACACTCTCATTTCCTATAAGCCCTGAGTTTGGTACCATCCCATGTTTATAGATGTGGAAACAGAAGCAGAGCAAGGTCACGCAACATGCCCAAGGTCACACAGCAAGCAGGATGGAGCCAGAATTTTAATCCAGGCAATCTGACACCACAGCCTGCGCACTTAACCACTACTCTACCTGGCCTTCAAATGGATGTCAAATTATAACTGTGAACAGGCCACCCAGAGGAGGCACAAGGGTTTCAGACCTGCCCTTTCCCTCCTGCCCCTGGACCTTAACACGTGCTGTTTCCTCTGCCCGAAACACCCTTTCTTCCGTCTCTGCCCGTTCACTTCCGCTCATCCTCTGGACCCTAAGATTTAGAAAGTGCCCCTTCCTAAGGGACACCTTCTCTGCTCTCTCCAGAGCCTCCCTATCCACCTACAAACTCTTGCTACATGATGTACCTTTCTTCCAGGACACGCATCACACTGTAGTTACATATTTGCTGATTCTTTATGTGTTTTCCCCACTGCCATTACACCTGAAATGCTGCAAAAGGAACAAAGACACCAGCCTTGCTCAGTGCCAAGCACAGTGCCTGCACACAGCAGGAACTCAATAAATACCTGTTGAATTCATTGATGAGACCAATTGACTTACCTCAACATAGCGCTAAGGCTCCATGGCTGTGAGGTTTTCCCCATCTGTGCCTGGTGGTCCCCTGCCCTCCTCAAGGACTCCTGCCCCACACGGCTCCTGCTCCTATGTCCCCAACCAACCCGAGCCCCCTGAGGGAGGGACCCTAGTGCTGCCAGGTCAGAATCTGCTCATCGTGCAGGATATTGGTCTGAGGGAGGCAGGAGGCTGGCGACCTTACAGACAGACACCCCCTAGTTTCCCAGGACCGACCTGGGAGTCAGGGAATGGGAGGAGGGGGCCGGACCCCAAACATCCTGTCTCGATGGCCAGAGATGATCTTTCAACCCCATAAAAGCTGGAGCCGTGGAGGCGGCAGTACCACCAGCCCCAAGCGCTGTGGTCTGGAGTCGGGAGCCAGCGAGATCAATATCGTTGGGGAGGCGTTCGGCTCCAAGTACTTTCTGCTGCCAAGGCTCCCCGGCGGCCCGAGGAAATGGTGCGGAGGAGGCAAGAGGCACGAGAGGAGGAAAGGAAGTGTGTATTCCTGAAGGGCCTGCGGCCCGGCAGGAGACCCAGGACGTCCTCGGTGCCGCGTGCTCTCAGCCCTCACGCCAGCGCTCTGCGGCAGGCACCACCCCATTTTACAGATGAGGAAACCGCAGCTCAGAGAGGGGAAAGCTTTCCTGAGGTCCCAGCAAAGCCAGAACCAAACCCAGCCCTGCCTGGTTCTGAGTCCAGCGCTCTCCAAGGCAGGTCACACATGAGGAGACTCGTGTCCCATTGGTCGCAGGGCCCAGCCACGTGGAACTCTGGGCTCAGGAAGAGGCACCTCTCCTGGGCGGTGCGAACAAGCCGCACCCAGGGTGGCTAGGCAGGGCCTTCTGCAGGCCTTCTGCAGGCCTTCTCGCCCATGCCTGCAGGGTCCAGGAGCTCAGTCCGCCCAGAGCGTCCCTCCCCATCACCTCTAGCTCCCCACAGCCCGCCCCTGTGACAGTGTGCAGCCGGGAGAGGTCGGGGATCATCCGACAGCCAGTGCCCCATCCTCCCGTGCCTCCTTTTCTCCAAACGGAGCTCTCCCGGGTCCTTGAGGCTCCGTGAGGCTCCGTCTCACTGGCCCTTTCCCCTGACCCCAGCTTGGCCACTCCCACGGCCAGTGTGCACCAGGCCTCCCCGTGGGTCTGATCTGCAGAACTATTGGGGTGCTCTCGCCCCTCCTCTGATGGTGGCACTCTGCTAACTAGTGCAGCCAGGGGTTGGCCCACTGTGACAGCAGTGACTGGTGTGATACCCCCGGGAATGAGTCAGCCAGAAGGTTTGGTGGGAAGGAGGCAGGATAGGAGAGGACTTCCATTGGGGAGACAGCACAGCCCTCCGGGCGAGGTCTCCAGCGTGCGTGCGTGCGTGTGTGCGTGCGTGTGTGCGCGTGCGTGCGTGCGTGTTTGGTACCTACTCTGATGCTTTTGAAACCAGCCCTATCTTTTCCATATTCTAAGCTGCTTAGAGAGTGCTGAGACTAGTAAACAGTCATTTTTAGCAGCCAGTGTGACTCCTCACTGGTTCTTTGAAAGAGGGGGGCAGGGTTTGATTTAATGCCCAGGGGGAGACATTTCAGCAGTGCTGGCATTGGATTTTCTAGGTCCTCCCTTTCCCACCTTCGTGTCTATGGGTTCCAGGTGGCGTGTCCCCTAAAAAGGCTGTGACAGCTCCCCCTTCCTCACAGAGCTGTGCCGTTGTGACAGGTGGGGCTGGACCCCTCCTGGATGCAGCAGGGAGACATTTGGACTCCGCTCTGAGGGGAAAAGACAGCATCCTCCCACCCTGAGGAGGAGGGACATGGGTGGGCTGGCTGTGGGGATGCCCAAGCCAATGTGCAGGGGACATCTTCTCCCAGCCTGTCTCCAGGGGGACCCGTGAGCATGCACACACCCTGCCATGAAGATTCAATCTCAGCAGAGTTCTTCCATGGCCCTTCTGGGTCCTGACTGCCCACAGAGACCTGGGGAGAGATGATAACCCCAGTGCCTGGCTGGACCTCACTTGGCATCTCGGGGTGAGACCTCGGTCTTTTTCAGTCCATTTTGAGCCCAAGTGAGAGACGCCTCATCTCTGGTCCCCAACCGCATCCCTCTGCCCCTCCTGCCCTCACCTCAGCAGGTGTCCCTGCCTCTTCCCAGGTTGCTCTCTGCTCACACTCCGCATGCCTGCTACAGCAGAAGTTGCAGCCTGCTGCAGCACCGGGCCTTGCAGGACCTGGTCCCAGCCAGCCCCAGACAGGCCTCTCCAGACCAGACCAGAGTACTCCCTCCCCTACTCACTCGAGGGGTACAGAGGCAAGTCCTGGGCTCAGCACCTCAGCCCCTGGGGTCCAGTCCCAGCTCTGAGATACTCACCCAGGCTGCTCTGACTTCAGTGCTTGAGCAGCCTTCCCGGGGGGCTTGTTGACATGCAGATTCTGATCTGCAGGCCTAGGGGTGGGCAATGCAGAGGTTCTGCCTCTCTAATAAGCTCCAGGATGCCGCTGACACAAAACAATGAAAGGGTCCCTTGGGTTGTCTGTGCCATGACCACTCACCTTCCTGACCCAGAGCCCTCTTGCTGTGGCCCCAGTCCATTTCCTACTGGAGGCACAGCTGACCCCCACCCTCCCTGCCTCGCTGTTTAATCCCCTCAAAGCCAGGCTGGATCAGCCTAGCCCTCAGGCCCTAGCTCATCCCCTGCACCAGACTCAGCTGAGGTGTCCGCATCATTCCACATCCCTGGGTGGCATCAGAGGGTGACCTCCCCATCACATACCAGGAGCCCTGGTTCACTCTCCGGGAAAACAGCCCAACTGCCCACCCTCCACGGCCTTCAGCTTGGTCACCCGCCTGCCCATCATGCATCGGAGTCTCTTTCTCTCCTGAAGCAAATCCTGAGAGCAGAGGCCAAGGCGTGAGCTAGGGAGAGCGTGGACTGGAGGTCAGCTCGCCTGGGTTACCAGCTTTGTGATTCCAAGCCATCTCTGAGCCCCTTCAAACCTCAGTTCCTTTCCCTGTAAAATGAGGACAAGGACAGCCCTTATCTCACTGGGTGTACGTGCACGGGAAAATACACATATGTGCTCAGCGCAGTCCTGACACTTAGGAGGTCTGCCAAATGCCAGCTGTCACCAGTAGTGACAGGCACCAGCTCTGCTCATTAAAAGCGATGTGACCGCTCACCGCCTCAGTTTCCCTATTTGTCACACATGTGCTTCCTGCACCGCAGGCAGGTCTGGGCGTGTGTCTGCGCATCCCTCACAGCAGCAGTTCTCGAAGTACAGTCTGGGGAGGCCGGGGGTCCCAGAGGCCCTTTCAGGAGGTCAAAACTGTTTTCTTAAAAGTACTGAGCTGTTATTTGTCTTTTTCACCCTCTTTTTCTCATGCGTGTACAATGGAGTTTCCCGGAAGTACCTGTGTGGCATCAGAACGAAGTGGATGGAGAAGCAGACAGGGGAACCCAGCTGTCTGCCGGCACGAGAGCGGCTTTTTCAAAACGCCAAACGGTGCTCCTCTTGGCACCGAATTTCGCGCACGCCCTTTCCCGTTGCAGTGCCACGGGCACGGGCACGCAGTGAGCTTAAAACTGCTATGCGTGCCAAGTGACAAACATTTCGCATGTTCTCGGTTTTCATGTACAATGTGGTAAATATGGAAAGACAGAACCCACGTGAGCAAACGCTCTTGGGGGCCCTCAATGGTTTTTAAGGCGCAGAGACGTGCTGAGGCCAAAGCCGTGAGAGCAGGCTGCCCGCCGTTCCCCCGGTGCCCGCGGCGCTCAGCACACGCGGACTGCAACCAGCCCTCCGAGCCGCCCGCCCTGAGGGCTCGGTGGGGAGCTGGAGCTGTGTCATGTGAGTGTGTCGGACCCCCCAGGGCACCCTACACTGTGCTGGGCGTGCCTCAATAGGCAGCCACGCGAAATTCGCTGGATTGCAAGGAATCCACCCAGCATGGCCGGGCCTGGGTACCGGCGAGCCGCGCACCGGCCCTCTGATGGGCGTGCTCAGATTCTGCCGGGCAGCCTCTATCCCCCTCCCCCCGAAAACACATCCCACCCTTTCAGGGACCAGTCACTGACCCATTCTCAGTCTCCGTGGTTCAGACCGTGACCCAGACCCAGACAGAGGGGCTGGTTCAGAGTTAGTCACATGACCCAAGCAGGGTCTGTCAGAGCCAATGAGCTTTTGTCCCAGATTTTTGTTGAAAACACTTGAAAGGAAGGACCACCTTCCCTACTGGGGCTGCCATACTCCAAGATGAAAGCCTGGAGGAGCTGGTGCCATCACGTGGGTAGGACTTGCCTGAGGATAAGCCAACGCAGAACCAAGTCATGGCGACAAGGTCCTGAATCTACCATCTGACCCCCGGGTCCAGTGGTCCTGGACTTCTTGGCCATGTGTGCTAATAAATGCCCGTCGATTCCTTAAGCCAATTTGAACTGAGTTTCTGTCCTAGGAGAGAGAGTCCAGATGAAAACTCAGAGTCATTGGAACCAAGACCTGGACCGTGGGGAAGCCGCGGCATGGACCTGGGGCGAGTCGTCGGCAGCGCACCCCCGAGGCCACGGGTCCCTCTGCCCCCCGGAGGCCACGCGGACCCCTTTCCCAACAACATAGCTCGGTGACAGCCTCGTTTTTCTTTCACTTTATCATTTATAAAGCCATACAATGGGTCGCCAAGAAACAAAGCAGCTGTACAGGAGCGGGACAGCATCAGTGTACAATACATTCATACCAGGGTAAGTGGCGTACATCGGGGTTTATACAAGGCAGCAGAGGTTATAGGCACGACGATACAAAACAGAAAGTCCATTTCCATCTATATAAATACACAGCCAGGGAGACGGGGTGAACGGACGCCGGGGTGCTCTCTTTCTCCTGCAGAGGGCCTGGGAAGCAGAGGTAGGGTGGGGGGGCGGTAAGGAATTTCTCACGTTTGCTTTGAATGACATGTCAGAGGGAGGGGAGAAGTGGGAATCGGAGCACGCTCACACGGATGCAGCTCCAAACACGGACACAGGAGAGTCTCAAACTGCTTAACACTGATGAGAAAACAAACTGGGGACATCTCTCTGCAATGACCTCGCTACTGGGAAGAGACCGGTGTGGGAAATGCACAGAGGTCCTCCAACACCATTTCGGACATCTGAGGGCAGAGGAGCCTCACGCCTTGTGGTTAATCCTTCCATCACCAACAGTGAGATGCCACCAGTTGGTGCCCACACAGGCCTCACCTCCTGATTCCTTTTGCCACTGAGTGGCACTGAACTTGACGTCCTATTGCCCACCTACTCCTCCAACTCAACCCCTAAGTTCCCTAGAGAGATGAGCACAATACGCACACACACACACACACCCCTGACACCTGCACACGCGTGCACACACACGTCCCGTGTTACCACTGGCCCGGGCACGCCAGTCTCAGGATTCCGGGGTCTAGACCTGGGTGAAGAGTGGCTCCAAGAACCCCAACCATGGGGAGCTGTAGGGGCAGCCGTTGGTCAGGGCATTGGCCCACTTGATCTCCCCAGGTCCCGAGGCTATAGGAAAAACCAAAGGAGGGAGAAGACCCAGGAGGCAGCCTGGTGGTGACCGTCCGGGGCACAGGCATCCCTCCACCTGCAGACCTGCCATGCCCCCATGTAGCATGAGGAGCCTTCCCGGGCCCTGCTCACACCCATCAGCGTGGGACAGAACGCCCTGTTCATCTCCCTCCTGGGAGCCCCTTTATGGAAAGCTTACACTTGTCCAAATGGCTGCTTCCTCTTACAGTTACATGGCCACCAGGTCCCACCACCCGTGTCCTGCCAGTCCTAACACACCCAGGGACTCCTCAAAACCCAGCGGAGAAGGGATCCTGGCAGACGACAAGCTTTCGGGGCCGATGGAGGATGGGCTCCAATGAGGACCTGGGCCAAAGGTCTTTCCCTAACCTAGGACACGATGTCTGTCCTTCAAACACCTGCTGGACAAGGGAGCCAGAATGCCAGGATCTCAGAGCAGGGGACTCTAGTGGCCCTGCAGCATGATCCAGCAGCTCACTTCCTCCCTACTTGCCCTCTGGGGTCATCTCTTTATTGTTCCAATGCCCTGTCCTCCCCTCTTGCTCCACCTGGGAGAAGCCACGTGGGCTGCCCCGGGCCTCTCTCCCTGCGGAATCAGAGGGCTGGCCTTGGAGTCCTGGCTGGACAGCTGGGGGTGGGGGGCCTGGGCCTGGGGCCGCATGGCTGTGTCACACGCTGACCCCGCCTCTCCTGCTCTCTCTCTCCAACTTCTCCCAGACCCTTTGCCACCCCGCCCCCAATGCCCCCGCCAATTCTCAAGACCAGACAGCACTCTCCTGGCTAACAAACAGATTCAACACCAAACAACAGCTGAGGGAGGGGGAGAAAAGAAAAGGATAAACATTTACACAATAATAACAATAATTATTGAAAGTGCTTTCTTTTAAAGAAAATCTTTGGCAAGAATATACTGCAGTGGTGTGTGTGTGTGTGTGTGTGTGTGTGTGTGTGCGTGCGCACATGCACATGGTGCTTGGACCTAACCTGTGAGACACAGCAGGGCTACAGTGTCTAACCCAAAGGTGGGGGCTACTAGGGAGACTGGGGTGCCCTTCCCCATCATTCTTCTGGAAAGGCCAAACTCTAGGAAACCGACCCCTTCCAGAGGGACCCCAGCACGTGAGGTGATCAGCTTCCCAGCACGCCCGAGGCCTGCTCACAGGGTCACACAGCTCAGGCGTGAGGCGGGCGGGCCGGTCATGCCTGGGAGGCGGGCCGTGGTGGGCAGTGGGCAAGGACGTGAGAAGGCTGACCCCGGGTCTGCCGGATGGTGTGCCGCCCTGGCCACCTCGAGGGCAGAGAGGATGTCCGGACCGCGAGGAGAGCATCCCCGGGCCGTGCAGTGGGAGAGCGAGATGTGCACAGGGGGCAGGGGCGGGCTTCCCATTCCGGGAAGCGTCCTGGAGGAGGCGGGCGGAGGAGAGGGACACCCGGGGGCCTGGCTTGAATTCCGCAGAAGGAAGAGCACTTTGGAGGAACCTTGGTCACCAAGCACAAAGGTTTCCATCTTTGGGGAAGCGGGGCGCTGGCCCCCACCTTCTTTAGCCGCTCTCCTTCCCAACTCCCTGAAACAGACCGTCCTCACTGACAGCTCCTCGTAGGGGAAACACGCAACAGGCACATGTTGCCCGTGAGCCCTGCGGGCTGGTCAGGGCCAGGGGGCGGGCAGCGCCCTTCTCATCTCTGGACGGCAAGCCCCGGGCTTGTCAGGAGACGATGGGGCTGAAGGGGGTGGAACACGTGATGTGCACCGCTCCCCGCTGAGCCCCAGAGTCTAAGAAGGCCAAGGCCAAGGCAAGGAGACCCCTGACTGCTCCAAGCACAAAGGCCCCTGCATCCCGGGCTTCCCTTACACGTATCAAGAGGGATGGGGACCGGACTGTGCCCGAGGAGGCACAGAGCACTACGGGGAACAATAAATACCTCTTGTCAATTTCCCTATTCTTTTTTTTAACCTTTTCTTATATTTTATTAGCTTACAGATTCTGTCAGTTATGTCTCACATATATATTATATATATTTATATATCCGTACAAAGCCTCTCTCTAGGGGACCCCCAGAGGCTGAAGAAGCCCCTCGAGAATGGAATCCTAGTGAATTTTCCATTCCTGCTTAGAGTCCTTGGGTGGAGGCTGGGGGTGTCCCAATGGCCCAAATGGACTCTCGGCCCCTTGGCCTCAAAGCGTGCCTCCGCCCTCTGCTGGTGGGCAGCTTGGCTCTGCTCGGGAAACTAAGGCAGACGTGGGTACAGCAAGGCTTTGGTATTGTAGGTAGGCCACGTGGTATACAGGGAGCAGCCCCAGGGCTCTGCAAAGTCACCCCAGACAGCCCAGCGAAAGCCAGACCCCAAAACACTTGCCCAGGGGAGCACAAGGATACAGGCATCTCCCCTGGGCCTCGCCGAGCAGGGCTCTTGGAAGCAGTCCCCCCGGATGAGCCCAATGTGGGGACGCTGCAGGACAGGGCAGAGCAGGGCAGAGCAGAAAGGCTCGATGCCCCGCACCCAGAAGGCCACCATGCAGATAAGCAGGTCTGAGATAAGGCCGGTCTTGGTGCCAAACCCAAGCGGGGGCTGAGGGCCGGGAGCTGGCAGCAGCCACCTGCCGCCTCGATGCTGGCCACGCACCTCGGGGAAGACGCCTGGAGCTCCACAGCCCCCAATGCTGGCAGGTCTCTACCCCAAGGCTACGGACAACCGTGTCCCCATCTCTCCAAAACCAATGCCCCAGCCTCCTGGTCGAGGCTGCTGCAGGGTGGCTGGCCTCACTCCCACTGGGGTCTTCGTTGAGGAGGAGGGGCTGGCAGCACCCTGAGCCACCAGAGTGCAGGTGTGGGGACCAAGACAGGGTCTGTTACCCATATTTCCAGGGGCTCCTGGGGAAGACTGACGTCCCTTCCTGCTGCTGTCTCACGCCACCTCTAACCTTCTTTAGACGGTGTGCACGTGTGTGTGAGCACATGGAACACAGACTAGCTGAGGGGCGAACATTAACCAGTGTGTGGGGTGCAGGACGGACAGACACACACCTCCCACGTGCACCCACACAGACTACACACTGGAGGTGCCAAGGTTCTGTCCCAGGCTGGTTTTTTGGTCTGGTAATTGACCCTCGAGGTGGCCAGGAAAAGATTTTCTCAACTCGATTTCTCCTTGCAAAGCAGTTGGGGCTAGGGAGACAGAGTTTTTCCACTTCCCCCCAAAATATGGGTCCCCCAAGGAGGTTGGTTCTGCCTCCTTGGAGGAGCCCCATCCTCTGGGAGCGGGAGGGGGATTAGGTGGACCCGGTTGGTCTTGGAGGCTTTCGGGGTTGCACAGTATCCATCTGCCCAAAGGAATCTGAGTTCTCCTCCTTCACCGCTTCCCTTCTTCTCCCCTCCGCACCCCTCCCCTCTGCAATTCACTTCCCTCTCCCCATGTAGCACTTTCTTCTCTCCTTCCCCAAAATTGGCCCAAAGTCCTCCTTCTGGATTCAAAGGTGGTCCCCTCCCCACATGCCCCGTCCCCACGGCCCCGGCCCTGGGCAAGGGGTGGGTTCATCTCTTCTGGCCGGCATTCATCATGACCTTGGAGACGAAGTTGACGATGGCGGAGGCAGGCTGGTTGGGGTCAAGCTCAGCGAAGAGGTGACAGGCGTTGTCCGTGGTGCTGCCCTGCTTGCGGGCCACGAACCCGAAGAGCCTGCAGGGGCAGGAGAGGGGTGAGAGACATGAGAGGGGGCAGGAGGGAGCCCAGGCTGTGGGGAACTGCCCAGATGAGCCAACTGCTCTTCACGCCAACCCCTCTGCCCCGCTCTCCACAGCTCCCCAGGCATGGGGCGGGCGGTTTGCAGGTGGAACATAAGAGAGAATCCTCTGTCTCTTCCACCGACAAGAAAGCCAAGGGGCCAGTGTCACTAGTTTCGGGGTAGACAGAAATTCCTCCCCCCCCCCCACAGCAGGGAGGAAGAGCTGCAGGCAAACGATGAGCCTGGACAGTAAGAGGTAGGCATGAGGCCAAAACTAAACTGGGGACATTCCTAGCTGAGCTCTCAGTCCATCTCGGCCCCGCCCCTACCCAACTAGTCTTAACATGTGACACAGAAGCAAATGAATAAAATGCTTTTGATGGTCCAAGGGCTCAACCACCTCGAACGCCAGGAGGTCAGGGAGACAAAAAGGGGCCACCCCACCACCACCACATACACACATTTCTCATGGGCTCCAGACAATGGGAGAGGGAGGGGGACCCCACACTTGTCTCCCCCAATCCCCACTCCCTGCACCGAGACTGGAGGGAGCTGGCATTCTCTCTGCGCAAAACAGAGTTAAAAATATGAGAGCAGAGAACAGAATGTGAGTCCAGGTCCCCTCCCAGCCAGCAGGATGCTAATTAGAGCGAGATGGGGAAATCAGGACAGCTGGGGATTCCACTGGAAACCCCTCTCCCTAGGACTGGGCCACAGTGGCTAAAATTAGCCAAGCATGGTCCAGCTTGCAACCGTGCGCACGCATGTGCACACACACACACACACACACACACACACACAAATACACACTGGGCTTCCTACAGCTGTTCCAGGATCTTGGAACAACCGGGCCAGAGGTCTGGGGGAATGGTCTGCCCAAATAGTGGGGAAGCCTGAGTCCATGGACCAACTCCAGGACCCCCTGTCCAGGCTTGCCGGACTCTGTGGAGCTGTGGAGGGCGTGGAGGGCACAGGGAGGGAGTGGCTCCGAGCTGCCGGCATGATGGCGTGCCAACTCTGGCTGCCAGGTTCTGCCAGGATGGAGAGTCTGCCAACCTCGTGGCCTAAACGCCACCCGCCTCCCTCCCCTGCTGTATACTTCAGCTCCAAGACTTCCAGGCCCAGTTCAACAAGAGCCAAGTCCTTTCTCTGCTTAGGAAAGGGGATCCAGGCAAGAAACCTCAGCCCCCTAGGGCAGGGACCTGAGAGCTAGAGCCTCCTTAAATTCAGGGCCGAGGACACCTCACCCCAGTCCCGGCCCCAGGCTGGGCTCCCCTGGGCCTCTGCAGGAAGCTCAGCACAAAACCCGTTCCTGAATCAGAGAATGATTTCCAGGCCTGAGACCCGCCCGCTCCTGTCCCTGACCCCTTCCCGTGGCAAGGGAGCAGGAGCTTCCTCAAACATGAAGCTCTGGCCTCCTGGTTGGGGGCAGGGACACGGAGACCCTGATGCCCTGTGCGCCCAGGCGGCTGAGGCACGTGTAGGGCGACCTTTGGGGTACCTGGACACCTGGGTCCTCCATTTAGCTGGGCTGCTAACTCTTCATGGGACCTCAGGTTAGGTGAGGTCACCTCCATCCCATAGGACCCTGCTGGTCACCCCACCACCGTTCAGCGATCATGCCAACTGCTGGTCAGTTCCGATCATTCATGACCAAGGTGGCCTCACTGTGCTTCCCCATCATGCTCCTCTTCCCCACATCACCCTCATTGCTTCACTCAACAAACACTTATCACCCCCTGCATGTGACAGACAGTGCTGCCCTCAGGGAGCTTGTACTCTGGTGGCCATGCCTCCCATTCCCTTGGAACAGCCGGGCTCCTCACCCTGCACCCATGTCTACCTGCTCAAATTGTGCCTGTCCTCTAATACCCATTTTTAAATGTCAAGGCGGGCTGATCAATTTTGCCTCCACTGTAATACTTGTTGGTACATTAGACATATCTGGATATCACCGGTTCTGTGCAGTCACATGGTCTCTCCCCTCCATCGCTCTTGGCCGTGCACACACAGATGCCGACATGTCTCACCCCGTGCACGTCGACATGGGAGAGTGTTCAGACATTCGGGTCAGACAACACGTGCTGTCACTGAGCACTTAACAGCGGAAAAAGTTCTTCCAACTGAAGCTCACATTCGAGTGCCACCTGCTTATGGGATCAGTGTGTGGTGTGAGCACAGTAAGACGCTGGGGGAGGTGGTCCACGGATGGAGAGTGGGACAAGCAGATCTGAGTGACAGACCACAAAGTGGGAGACCTGTGACTGCAAGTGACCCCTTCGTCAGGACCACAGAGCATACCCACGTGCGGTGACTTTGCAGAAAAATCATTATGCGGCTTTGGAAACAAATGACGTAGGTAGGTGTCTTTTTTTATTTCATTAAAACATCTCTTCCCTTTCATTTGCTATTTAAGTGGAGGCAAAATTTATCAGCCCAGCCTCATAGAGGTTTTTCCCCCGAGATTTTCCCGATTCTCTCCCTGCCTGTGTGACACCCACACACGTGAGCTGTACCCTCCTGGCGTGCAAACAGCAGAGATTTGGGGTGGGGGGGGTTGTAACAGTGAAAATCTCTTTTTCTAAAGCCATCTGATATGAAGTCTGAATACATAAAGGTGACAGCAGTCCCTACAGCCATAAATGTATCAGGTCACCGCCTAACACCCCATACTGATTCATAGCTGCAAATTCTAATAGGGTTTTTTCCCCTTCTCGCTTAAGATCCCACTTGTAACCTGAGGATCTAGGGTTCCTGGGAACACGGAAAGGCACTACGGCAAGCTGGTGCTGTCTGTACATGGGTCCTGACCACTGTGCCAACGTCAGGCCTCCTGGTGGGTCTGCATCCTCCCAGGGCTGAGCCCCTTGGAGGCACGTAGGCAACGCCAGATGCAGGGAAGCCCCAGGCCACCGCCAGGAGTCAGCCCTTCTGGGCATCCACGTCCTGATGAGGGGGCCTGGCCCGGCCCCAGTACTCACGAAGCCCCCCAAAAGGGCACGGGCAGGAGTGAGGGAAGCCGGGATTGGGACAGAAAAGGTCCCTTCAACACCCCCCACCCGGCAGCCACAGCCTCTGATAAAACTCAGCCCTCTGTCCACTTCCTCAGATCCCTGCTATTCCAGTCCTGGGCGAGGGGAGGTGACAAGACAGGAGGCTGGCCTTGGCCTCTGGGCCGGAAGCCGGAGGCCAGAGGCCTGGCTGCCTGGTCAAGCCTTTATCTAGAGCGCAGCGATGCCCACCGCCCTTCTCCTCCCCGCGCCCCGCTCCTGGGTTCCGAACAGCCCCGGCCCGCTGGGCTGCGGGAGAAGGCACACTTACTTAGCAGGGGCTCCTCCCTCCGTTTTCGTCCACCTGCAGGGAGGGAGACGGCACAGCATAAACCGGGGAAGGGCAGAGGAGGCCCACTCCAGGGCGGGGGACGCATTCATGTAAAGAGAGCACTGTGGCATGCCTCCCAGGGAGGCTTCCCCGGGGTGGAGAAGACAGGCAGAGTCGGGGTCCGGGACATGGAAGAGGGGGTGGAGGCTGGCACTGGAGTCCCTGGGCGGGTCTCCAGACGTGTCATGGGTAAAGCCAAAGATGCCCCACGCAACTCCTCACACTCCCACGGACACAGGCAGATCTTCACACACACGCACTCACACACGCATGCATCTGCACGTCTGCACACACACACGCATGCATCTGCACGTCTGCACACACTCACACATGCATGCACACAGACTTCAGTGTTCCAGAGCTGGATGGGACACCAGGTATCTACATGAGACTCACTTCCTCTCCTGTGGATCCAGGTCACAGAAGGTGACGGTGTTGAGGGGGTAGTGTCGTCTGAAGAACAGCCTGTGGCACAGACATCAGAGAAACAGAATGAGTGCTCAAGTGACAGGTAAGGGCACCTTCCCACCATCTGTGGCTGTCACAGTGCAACACGGCCTCTCCCTTTTGAGCGAGACAGCCTGGGACGCGCATACTGGGGACATAAGCTCACACTGGGGACATAAACACGAGAACAGATAGGTGTGTCGTAGAAACATGTCTCAAATGCTAGAGATTAGGAACAGAAGGAAGAAACTGGCGTTGAGGAATGAGAAACGGGGGGACTCTGGAGGAGGAAGGGACGAGGCTGGGGGAACGGGTGTGGGGGCGCACGAGAGCAGGGCCCTGCTCCGGAAAGCAGGTACTTTCATCGGTCGCATTTGCAGCTGGACACCCCACGCAGGCGTATTTGCGGGTACATGGGTAGATGGATGGAAACATAAATGGGAACAGGGATATATGGGTGTATAGATGGAGGGTGAATGGATGGATCAACTGGTGAATGGACGAGCAAGTGGACGGATGGCCGGATGGATGGCGGACGGACAGATGGATGGATGGATGGGAGTTGGACGGATGGATGGATGGGTGCAAGGGATGACTCCGTTGTAAGTGGGTGGGTAAGTGAAAGGCTAGATGGGTCACAGGAGGAGAGCCCAATGCACACACAGGCAGAGTCTCACTTTCTCTGGTTGTCAGTCAGTGTAATTCCCTGGGCAGAAACTTTGAAGTGAACAATGGTGGCAGCTGGCGTGGGGTCAGCAGCCAATGTCTCCGAAGTGGCTTTGGAGATGGCCTGGGGCCCAGTGAGCGACTCCATGTCCACAGAGTTGACGAAGAGCACGTTGCAGGCTGGAAGAGACCCACCCAAGGAGGAGTCACGGGGGCTGCAGTGAGTGGGGACAATCCCCAGAGGGAAGGGAGCACATGAATTTCAGGCAGCCTCAGGCCGAGGCATGTGCGTGCAGAAATGCGGGGCGCCCACCCAGAGACATGTGGGTCTGGGAGAGATGTCCAGCCCAGCCTGCATCTGTAGGAGGGGACAGGGCAGGGAGGAACACAGGCCGGGGGGTTGGGGAGTCTGGCATGGACTGGCTACTCACCTGCCCCTTGCTTCAGCAGGTCAGCAGTTGAGTTGGCAGGGCCCGAGTTATCTTTTGATTCATCTGTGGGGTCTGAGACAAAAATTTAATTCAGTTGGTAATTAAAACTCCAGAGCTGGAAAGAAACACAAGCCTGGCTGGGCCTAAGGCAAGCTCTGCAAATGCTTTGTGCAATGGATCTGCCTTCCGTATCGGGCCCTGGCAGTCGGCACGTGCAAGTTCAGTTGGAATCTCAGTAATTGCTCTAAGTGTCCAGCACACTGGTTGGGAGCCTGGAGTCCCGCAGAGCGGGGTTCAGACCCTCAGCCCAGCGTGCGCTAAGTATCTATAAGGCAGAGACGATGATGATGCTGGAAGTCATTTCATTCTGAGACGGTCCATGACAGTGTTAGCCCGTGCTTGGCGTAAAGGACGCCTTTGCGTGGCAACTGGTGGTGGTGTTTCGCACTGATGTGCCTGTGTACGTCAATAAATGCCCGCGTTGACTAAACCATTAATGCAACACTCCTGAAATTTCAATATTAGTAAGAAGTGAGTATTGTTTACACCAGTGTTTCTCTGACTTTGGCTCATTAAAACACAGACTGCTGGGCCCCCCCCAACTTTCTAGTTAGGTGAGGCTCGAGAACACCTGCGTTCTCAACACGTTCCCGGGGCCGATCCCGATTAGGAACCACACTCTGAGAACCACTGGTTTATACACCGTGAACACCAACCAGGACTATACTTGCTACGTAAGTGGCCAGAGGCGCCTCTGAATACCCTATTACTGAACAGAGAGGGTAAGGAGCTGGCACCTTAGCTTCTATTTCCTAGACTTCAAGTTCAGGGCCAAGCTAGCGTGGTCCCTTCCTGTGGGCCCTGTGTACTTGGGGACTGGGGTACAGCAGCCTGTGCGGTGAAGAGTTCTGGGGGCCCATCGGCCATCCTCCAAGGCTGGGACACCTCTCTGAGAGAAGCTGGAACCCCTTTCGCCTGCGGCAGTGCCTCGCTCAGATTCTCGCCCTCTATGTCCTGAGGCCCCCGGGTTGCACTGGAACTTCCCACAATCCAAAGGGGGGTCTGTTCTTCCCCATCGTCCCCTCACTCAGGGAACACCCGCTCAGCCACGCACACTGGAAACTCCAGGGACATCTTGCCCTCCCCTTTCCGTCCCACACCATGCGGAGCCCGGCTGCCCAGCCTCTAAGAGACCTCTCGAGCGTGCCCTATCCTCCCCACACCAGCCCGGAAGCCCGCCATGACCTCCATCGGCCTCTGCTCCTCCTCCGTTCGGCCCGCCCACTGACGCCCACCCATCCTCCAGCCACTGTCCCTCCCAGGACTGTCTCCTACCTCCAGCGCCTCCTCTGGGATGAGCCTTATTCTGAGCACTCAGCCTGAATTTCTCTAAGCCTCCAGAGAATTTCCCAGAACAATCTGGCAAGTCAACTATGTACGTTCCTGGACTTAAGCTTTTAATAAACTTCTTCTTTTTTTTAATAGAAAAAAAGGGGGAGGCGTAGTGGTTTAGTGTTTCCCCAGACTGGCAAAACCACCCGCGTCCTCCAACCCTGCCCCCGTTCGGCGCGGCTGGCAGGGCCGGGACACGAAGGAGGCCCGCTCAAGGGCGCGCTTGGAGAGCAAGAGGTGTCAGGTTCCTACCTCGGTTTGGAATGACCAGCTTACAGGGCAGAGCCAGTGGGGTGATGGAGTGCTGGTAGACCAGCGCAGACAGAGATCCTGCAGGGAGGGAGACAGCCCGTCAGGGCGGCGTTCCTGGGAGCAAGCCCGGGGCACCGCGGAAGCCCAGCCAGCCCACCTCGCTCCTGCTTCTCAAAGGCGCATTCTAGGGGTCATAGCGTCACCTGACAATTCTCCTTTACAGAAAGTTGCTCCCAACATCCCTCCCAAGTCCCTCCAGCTGTCACGGCCCCTCTCAGGACATGCAGCAGACTCAGAGTCATGGGATCAAATCCCAGCTCGGTCACCTATCAGCCTGGGTTAAGTCAAACTTCTATGACCTTCAGTTTCCTCACGTGTAAAATGGCACAATGGCACCTACCATGCAGGACTGTCATGGGGCCATTAGGAACATAAGGGATCTAGACCATGACTTGCACATAGTAAATGGTCAATCAAGGCAGCTTTGGTACAGTTGTTGTTCAAATGAGCGCATGACCAAGTCTCAGTGGGGTAGAACAAATGGAGAAAGGAACTGAGCAGAGTGAAGGGGCCACAGCTCAGAGGAAGGGAAGCCAGTGCACATTGTCTCCGTTGCATCTATGACAAGGGGTCCTGGCAGAACCTGTGGCAGGGGGACCGGGACAGGCCTGAGAGGGCACCAGCAGACTGTGGAGACGGAGGTGCGGGGAGAGCTTACCAAAGTTTGGCTCGTTGGGGCAGCCCTTGAGCTTGACTCCTCTGGGGCCGGTCTCTATCAGGAAATGTCTCACCAGCTCATGGGTCAAGTCCCCTGGGATACAGAGAAAGAAATGAGGACTGGTCACTTTTCATGGCGTCTTCCCACCAACGTCGCTTTGTCACTCGGCCTGTGTGCGGGGCGACGATGGGAGAAAGGGTCGTAGAGGGAATACGGCCAGGACCCTGGACTGGAGAGACCACCACTCCTCTCTCACGCCTCAGGCAAACAATCAGAGTCCCCAACAATCTGACTGCCCTGTTCGCTGACCCCAACCATCACCATGCCCACACCTCACTCTGTGGAAGAGTCTGATTTAGCAGGGACCAGCTCCCGTGAGAATGAGAGACTTGCCCAGCCCCCAGATCTTTCCGGAACACCAGGGTTTGGAGGGATCGTGCAGATCACCGAGTAGACGGTGTTACCTTTTTTATTCTGCTGCATGATGGTCGGAGGAGGAGAAGACACCTTCATGGCCAGCCCATAGGCGCCTCGGAAGGAGTGACTGTCGCGGATAATGAAGGCCCCTGGCTCCTGGTCCTTCAGGAGTGCGATGGCTGGGTGGGAGCGGGTGAGGAGAGACAAGACGTGAGAAACTGAGCCCTGGCTTTACTTAATCTCGGCAGGCCTCTCGAACCTCACTCTTTGCTAGGTGAGAGGAGGTCCTTTCAAGTTAGAATTCAAGCACTCCCAAGGGTCCTGCTATACTGGAACTGGCAAACTTTTTCAGTAAATGGCCAGAAGTAAACATTTCAGGCTTTACAAGCCATGCGGTCTCTATGGCAACGACTCTGCCATTGCATCACAAAGGCAGCCAGAGACAGCATCCGGACAAACAGATGAGGCTGTGTTCTATAAAGCTGTATTTACAGAAACAGGGATTTGACTATGGGTCGTCATCACCCGTGCCCTTGTCCTACATCCACCACACAGACTTTCCTTGGGGACCTGAGGCGGGGCTCATCTCCAGTCCCACAATCCCAACTCTTTATTCTGCAAACTGTACAGAAATATCCCAAATTGTGCAGATGGAAAGCTAAGGTTTCTTAGTATGTTTGCCAGCTTTTTACTTTGCCCAGAAAACCAAGACTTCGCTGCTTTTAAGGATCCTGAAAAGATGCCCCTGCAACCCTGCTTCTGCGCCCCCACACTTGGCCACAGGTGTTACTCAGTCTGACCCTGCTCCCGCCTCTGTCCGTGAGCACCACCCGCTACTAAGAGGAAAGAGTCTGCTCATGCTCCCCGCCCAGAGGAGACCCAGGTGTACCCCAGTGCCCCCAACACTCACCCTGCTCTCTGGAGATCTCAGGCTTGTACCAATACTTGGAGGTGTCCTGGACAAACTTCACTTTGGCCCGGGTCTCGGGGCTGTTGTCTAAAGGAGAAGAGAAAGAGAACGGAAGTGTTATGGGTTGAAGTGTGTGCCCCTCAACAGCTGTGTTGGAGTCCTAATCCCCGTTACCCGTGAATGGGACCGTTTGTGGGAATAGGGCCTGTGCAGATGTAACCAAGTTAAGAGGAGGTCATGGTGGATTAGAGTGGGTCCCAAACCAACGTGACTGGTGTCCTTGTAAGAGGAGGGAAAGGGACACCGAGACCCAAGGGGAGAGCGCCATGTGAACACGGAGGCCGAGGCTGGAGAGGTGCAGCCACAGGCCGAGGGACAGCAACGATTTCCAGGAACCACAAGAAGCTGGGAGAAGGGCCTGGACACATTCTCCCTCAGAGCGGCCAGAAGCAACCAACTCTGTCAACACCTTGACTTCAGACTGCTGACTCCCACCACTGTGAGGGAGCACATCCTGGCGTCTCAAGCCACCCAGGCTGCGGTGCTTGGCCATGCCACCCTAGAAACCTAGCAGTCAGTCTCCTCAAATGTCATCGGAGTACTGCGCAAAGGGACCTGGAACAGCCCTCCAATCCTCTCCCTGTCTACTGTCACCCACCGTGGTCACCAGCTGCTCTGGTGAGCTGCCCTACTTCACCCCATCTCCCACTTTCTCTAGAAGATTCCGTCTAAACCCATCTTGCCGCTTCTCTCCCACAGGCTAGGGCACCCCACCTCCAGCCTCTTCCTCCACTGGCTCAATTCCCCAACTTTATCCTAATGGCCGTGAGGACGGGGCGGAAGGCGCATGTCCGTCCACTTCTCCCCCAGCCCCGCAGTCCCCACGTGGAGAGCTCGTGTTCTGCGTCACACAGGGCAAAGAAATCAGCCTGCCCTGGGACACAAGGCAAGGGGTGGCCCAGAATTCAGAAGCCACCTACCCCACTTCTCTGGCAGACACCTCCCATCCCCTTCACAGACCACAGGTGACTTCACAGAACTTTAGATCCTCAGAAGGAGCTCTGAGCGCATCTAGTCCCACCACTTAACTTTGCAAATGAGGGGAGTGAGGTTCAGACAGGGGAGGAGCCTGCCCAAGTCACACGATGGTTTAACAGGAAGGCTCTTGTAAGACCTTCCCAGGGAAGGAGATGCAGGAGATACACCGTATCTTCCCGGCTAGACAGGAGGATGCTCTCCTACCTCTTCCTTCACCTTTCGGCACTAAAGGAAACAAAGGCGGGGATGGGCGAAAGGGAAGAAAGGATTATTGCACTTCCTCCTGTTCCCTCTCCTTTCCGGAGGGAGAGGCTGGAGCAGAGGGAGTAAAGCTTGGGACACAGACCAGACAGGGGCTGGGTTGTACATCCAGCGCTTAGTCCATTTCAACGTGTCTGTCACTTTAACTGTGCTAGGCTTCTGGGACCTGTCTCTGGAGGACACTGAGGGGGCAGGTCAGCTCCCTTTCCTGGCAGCTGTGCACCGAGGAGGGCCTCTGGGTGAGGCAGCTGGACTACACAACTGCTGCAAGCTGCCTCTCTCTGCTCTGAAGCCCCAGGCCCCCGCCGATGCCGGGCCTGTGTAATGAGCTGTCAGAGGTGGCTGCAGCCCCATGTGCCTTCCTGTGTTGATTCCAATGGCTATTTTAAGCAGGGAAGATGATGGGAAACAGGAAATGTCCCAACTACTAGAAGTTCTGCATCCTCCAAGGAGAAGGGCTGGGAACCAGATGTCTCTGGTGGGCAGCAGGAAGCAAGGGCGAGCAGGGTCACAGTAGCTGCCTCGAATGCCTCGGGACCCCAGAGCCACTCTGCGCACAGGCAGGTTCCAGGTCAGCTGAGAAGCTGCAGATCAGCTGAAGCCCTGACCTCTGTGTTTGGATAACGAGCCCTCTAAGTGGAAGCAAAGAGGCCCAGTTCTGGTGATGAGTGAAGAATTCAAATGAAGCCGGGTCGGTAGAAACGAGACGCCAGTGAAATACCCAACCCTTGGCCTTGTCCCATATCACATCTGGCTGCCAGATCTTACCAGTGATGTGTGCACAGGGGGATCAAAAGGCGGGAACACAAGGCCTGGCAAGGGGAGGGGAGGTCCCGGTTTGGAAGGCATATGGTCGAGGTCCTCAGGACAGGAAACATGACAGAACTCCAATAATGCTTTAGGACCACTCGTTTGGAGTCTTTGGGGCCTGCAGGGGCTGCCTGGTCCTGCCATTTAGAGCCTGGGCAAACGCCTGAGCCCTCCAAGCCTCAGCTGCAGTGCGTGTGGCTGTGAGGATGCATGAGACGGCATTTAGCTCAGAGCCTGGGGCACAGCCTGTGCTCGACCAGCAGCAATGGCTATGATGGTGACGATAACCGTAGCAGTCACACTATGGTTACTGTTTACATCGTCATCGTCATCGTCATCAGCATTCGCCTCGTCCCTGTCCCCAAAGCCACCACGACCACAGCACACTGACTTCAGGACACTCCAACTCCCATTAGACAGCAACTCCCAAGGCAATGGAGGCCCACACGTCAGGGATCCACCCACGGCTGTCCGCCAAGAGGGTGTCAGCCCCGAGCGCGAGGCAGCTGCCCTAACCGGGGGACTCAGCCTGTCGGGGGGAGGCACAGGGGCGGGAGGAAAGGCCCACCTGGCATGGAGTACTTGGAGAAGTCGGGCAGGGTGTGTGAGAAGGAGACAGTGCTGCCCCCGCTGGGACTGGACATGCCGCTGGCGACGGGCGAGGAGGACACCTTCCCATTGATGGTGGTGTAGTTGGGGAGGCTGCCCGCTCGGTCGCCCATGGACATCCTCCGCTTCTCCGGCAAGGCCGGTGTCGGGCTCCCCTGCCGGAAGGCTGCCGGATCCGGTGAGGGGGAGGTGGCGGGGCTGCTCAGGCCGGGGTAGTAGGCAGGGGACACAGGGAAGGAGGGCGTGGAAGGCGCCTGGTAGCCAGATGCACTGCTCTGCCGGGACAGCGTAGGTCTCCGGTCCTCGGGGGTGGAGTAGCCACCGTAGGCCACATGCCGGTCCAAACTGGGGCTGCCCGGAACCACGGATCCAGACCCTCCCAGGTGACGGCCCAGACTGGGGCTTCCAGGGCTGGCCACTGCGTTGCCATGGAGACCGGAGGCTAAGTTGCCCTGGGGGGCTCCGGGGTGCCGGCCCAGGCTGGGGCTCCCTGGAGTGGTGGCCGCACTGCCATGGAGGCCTGAGGCCTGGTGGGTTCCGGGGTGCCGGCCCAGGCTGGGACTTCCCGGGGTGGTTGCTGCACTGTGCTGGGGACTGGAGACCGCGTTACTATGGAAACCAGTTCCTGGTGGGCCCATCACCTGGCGGTGGCTCAAACTGGGGCTGCCAGGGGCAGCCATGCCTGGGTTGACAGCTCGGCCACCAAAGCCAGGACTAGGGGGAGTGTTGGTGCCCACCGTCCGGTGGCGTGCCTGAGGGCTCCCAGGTACCATGTGGACGCCGGCCGCACTGAACTGAGACCGGGCCGGGCCTTCTGGGGAGCTGAACTGCTGAACTGAGTAGTCAGGGCTGCTGTAGCTGCTGCCCACAGCCGGGAGAGGAGAAGAACTCTGGTAGCTTCTCTGAGCTGAAGGACTGGGCTGGCCCAGGCTGCCGGAGCGGAAGCCGGAATCCAGCAAAGGCTGGGTGGGTGTCCGAGGGCCCTGGTCACTGCTCTCCCCTGAAGGGAAACTCCCCACTGAAGTGCTAGAGAGAGAAAGGGCAGATTGAGATGTCAGTAAATGGCATTTAATGAAGGGCAGGCTCTCGGCGAGACTCCGACCTCCCTCCCACCACTAACAACAAGAGCTCCGTTCACACGCTCAGGAATGGCAGGGTTTTACATCACCCTGTGGAACCATCAGAAGAAGAAACTGAGGCTCAGAGAGTTTAAGCAATGGGCTCATGACCACACAGCTCATAAAAGACCAGGGTTTCAACCCAGTTGTGTCTGATTCCAAAGACCATGTTCTCCCCACGGCACTGGTCTGGCTCCCGAACCACAAGTCAAAGCAAGGAGCTCTCTTCTCTCAAAACTGAAGATGGCTGTCCTCGTCACCTCCACTGTCACATCTGGATCCTGTTCCTACTGGAAGAATCCCCACCCTGACTCAGTTTTCCCAGTTGTGCCATCATTATCTTTAAATGTTGAGAGTGTTAGAATTGGACTTTCGTTCTTGGGTAGCTCTGGAAAGCAAAGCCAAGGAAGTCTCATGGAAGGAGATTTCAGCTCATTTTAAGGTCTGCTTGGCAGTCACGGGATCTGGCCACTAACGGAGCAAGCTGCCCTGCATGGTGATGAGACGCCCATCACTGGGAGCATTTAAACAGAGGCTGACTGACCTCTTGACCTGGATGCTGTGGAGGGAATAGCCTCCACAACAGGAAGGTTAGATTAGGTGAGCTCGGAGATCGCTCCCAATTCTAAGACTGGGAAAATGCAGTTCAGAGCAGACTGCATCTGGGGCAACAGCCCAGTCAAAGGCTCTGCTCTGAGGTTAAGTACCAGTCCACAGGGAAGTACAGCCCGATGGCCTGCGAGTTAGCAAACCGGATTCTGCGGTGAAACGTGTCCCATGTGAAGCCATGAGGAGGCTGGGTTAGATGACTCGGATGCTTTCCAGACACAAACTTCTCTCCCTCGATGCCAGGGCAGGAGAGACAAAGGTTGGCGGGGACCTCGGACGGGCATCAGCGTCAGGGAGGCGGCAGGCGGGCTGTGCACCAGGAGCCTCTGGGTGGTGGCAGTGGGGTGCGGGTCCTTACGTAAGACGATGGGCCAAAGCCTGGAGCTGGAGACTGGAAGGAATCTCCAGGCTGGCCAGCCCGACTGTGGGCGGGGTGGGATAAGCTGGGGTCCCGAGAGTAATGTCAGAGTCAGGGAGGCAGGCAAGAGCCAAGGACAGGGAGAAGTCAGAGGCCAGGCCAGGACAAAGCCCACCTCGCGTCCCAGAAGGGGCGGAGCCGAACTGCACTCACTTCCTGGGAAGAATAACCTGGCTTCTGAGCAAGCGTGTCCCACCTCGGCCCACGGGCCACACGCGGCCCAGGACGGCTTTGAACGCGGCCCAACACACATTCGCAAACTTTCTTAAAACATTACAAAAATTACGCACAGACTTTTTTTTTTTTTTTTTTTTGACTCTTCAGCTATCATTAGTGTAGTTGATGGGTGGCCCAAGACAGTTCTTCTTCTTCCAATGTGGCCCAGGGAAGCCAAAAGGTTGGACACCCCTGCTTTAGAAGAAGACTGTACCCTCTGCCCAGAGGCAGACCTCCCGAGAAATGCTGCCCCTCAGGAGGCTGTGCAGGGAGCAAAGTGGACTGGGGGTGCATGCTTGGCTTGAAGTTTGAGAATTCTTAGAATCTGGAACAAAACTGCCTCTGCTCATCCAGCCACCTACCCTGATCTGGGAGTGGGGGAGCCTTGCCCCGGGCCAGGGCAGGCCACACCTCAAACTCAGCCCACCCTGGGCCTGTGGGAATGTGAGGGGGCTGGAAAGGATGCCAGGCTAGGGAGGGAGTAGACGTGGGAAGGGGCGGTCAGCGGCCCCTTCAGCCCCTTCCCACGTCCACTCCCGCAGTCAGCAGCCCCTCTCTTCCTGGGGGCGAGTACCGCCTGGGCACGTCAGTCCGGTCCTCTTCACACGCCTGGCACACTATGCCCTGCCTACGCTGATCTCAAGCTCCCTCCTCTATGTCCTCTTCCCTTCTCCCCTTCTCCCTGTCATTAAGCCCACCTCCCAGCTGAGTAGCTTCTCACTGCACCCCAAGCGTGGGGGCCTCCCTCTTCAGAGCCCTCCCCTGCCCAACTCCAGGCTTTCCTCTCTGTCTGAGCCACTCAGGATGCCACACGTCCATCAGGATGCCAGCCACACATCCGGCCTCACATCCCTCAGTGACATTCCTCACCCACGACTATGAGCTCTCAGCATCACAGCCCTCTGTCCTGACTGGGCCGTCCTTCTAGAATGCCCTCTCTCTCCTGCCTCCCCTTTCAACACCCTGCTCACCCTTCTGCCCCATCGCAAATACCTCCAGCCCCCAGCGATCTTCCCTGTACCCCTAGCCAGAAATCACGGCCCCTTGCACTGAGCTCTGAGCCCTCCACCTCTGCCTCTACTGTGGGCACGTCTGACTCACCCTGTGATGGGCACCTGAACCCAGGTCTGGGGGAGAGGACAGAGACGTGGGCTCTGAACCAGACGCCTTGAGTCTGAAGCCTATTTCTGCTTGTTTAGCGGTGGGACCATGAGCCAGCTACTTCGCCTCTCTGTGCCTCAGTTTCCTCCTCTGAAAAGGGGGACTGAAAATAGTACTCCCCTCCCAGGACTGCAGTGAGGACTAAATAAAACCACCCTACGAAGGCTTTAACGAAGTGCCTCACTGCGCAGTTGCCGCCGGCAGGTCTTAAACCCGGTGGGCCGGACTACACCGGTTCACTCCGTACCCCGCCTCCCGCCAGCACGGTTCTGGGTGCTCGGATTGAATTCAGCCGGGGGGTTAGAGCCCATGCTTCCTCGTAATCTCCATGGCAAGTGGCACTCGGGATGCTCTCTCAAGGTGCCCTGTCGAGCTGGTTTTCTAGGGAGAGCAATCCGCCCGTCCACACCCTGGGCAGATCCAAGAGGCCGCACTCATGCTGTCCCAAGCCTGGATTTTCACACCCCCACCACCCGTGTGCTCCTCCTCCCCACTTACCTGTCAGCACTGAGGATGGGGCTGCTGGTGGAGAGGGGGCTGGGGGAGACAAAGGAGCTCCCCAAGGTCCCATTCCTCAGGGGCATCTCGTGGCCATAGGCCTGAACAGCTGGGGTGCTAAAGCTCTTGGGCTCAGGGTCCTGAGCTTGGGGCCCGGCCACCGCTGTCCGCACCACAGACTCGACATAGCTCCGGGGCTCTGGAGGAAGCAAGGAGACAGTGACTCAGCACAGACTGATGAGGTACAGTTTGGACCCCATCCAACCTGCCAGGGAACCCACCTCTCCAGAGTCCAGTCTGTGGGGGTGGCCCCAAAAGGCCAGCCAAGCACACAAAGGAAACTTTTCCCGGAGCTCCTGACCGCCCATGCCCTCCCCATTTCCCAGCGTCTTGGAGAAGCTGTGGAAGCCCCTTTAACCACGGCCTCATTCAGAAACGCTTCCCAGAAATAGATGCCAGCCCTGCCCCTGAACATGGCCATCACAGAGCCTTCCCCGCCCAGAGCTAGGATGCCTAGCCACAGTGGGCATCCCCATGACCTGCTGTTTTTTCTTTGAAGACTTTGCCACCCAGATCTCCAGGCCCCTCTAGGTACTCCAGGGACCCCTGGAATCTGAGCCCTGCCCCTTTCTCAGGGCAGTGCCAGGGTTCACACAGCCTCCACCCCATGCCCAGCACCCAGAAGCAGGCCAGAGCTGGCCACACCCAGCCCCTTCATGCCAAGACACACCCACCCTTGCCTGACACCCTTAGCATTCCTCCCGAGTCTGACACCATTAGCCCCACTAGGTGTTCAAGAGGAAGGGGGTGGGGGGACAGGTGCCAGGAAGGCCATCTTACAGATGAGGACACTGAGGCCGGCAGAGTAACCTGACCCCCAGCCAGGACTTTTCCAACCGCCCCGCTGAGGCCAGGCCCCCAACATGACCTTGCTATTGAGCGAGGAGATGCAGTGGGGCGCCCTGGGCTCCTCTGGGGACGTGATGAGGGATGGATGATGTTCCTGCCACCTCCCAACCTGGTACCTGTCCTGCCTCCCTCAGGAGGGACGTAACTGAGCACGGACCCACATTCTGCTGCGATTAGGGCAATTGCAGAAACCAGCCTGGGAAACTGAAGAGCTGGGGAGTCAGTGTAGCCCTGGACAGGCCAGGCCCCCGGAGCCTTTGCTGGCCAGGACTGTGCTGGCCACTGAGTCAGGGAACAGCCCCCTCCCCTCAGCCCAAACTCTGGAAGGAACTTAATCAGCCTGGTGTTGCAGGGCACGGCCTCTTGGCCGGGGCTTCTAAAGTGGCCTCACAGCCTGACACCTTGCACCCAGACCCAGAGGCCTGTGGACACAGGGAGAGGCTGGTCCTTCTAAACAGGGCCTCTTGCAGAGGTTTGGGGGGGGTGGGAGGGAGGTCTGTGTACAATTGCAGCCAGAGGCTGCCAGTTCATCTTTTCGTTTCTACAGAGTTCCTTCCAACCATTAGCAGTTGCAATGGATGGGGGTGGGGCAGGGCATCTGCAAAGGGACAGTTTGGAACAATCTATTCCAGGTCCGGGGTGCAGGGTGATGTAACACCAGCCACCTCGGCACCCAGAACTGGAGTCCACATGGGCAGAGCCAGCGAGGCCTCCTCAAGAGGCCAGCCCAGGCCACCCACCCACCTCACAGAAGCCCCAGGCCACATCCATGCCAAAGGCATCGATTCTGTGCCATCTGTGCCCGGGAGCCTGTTGGAGCCAGATGCTACGGGGATCCGCTGACTCAGGCAGGCACACTTCCTTGTGCAGGACCTGACAGTAAATGTATCAGCCTTGGCAGGCCAGACCGTCTCTGTCACAAGTACTCAATCCCGCTGTCGTAGCATGAAAGCACCAGAGACAACAGCACACAAACAGATGAGTGTGTCTGTGTCACAAAAATAACTATACAAAAACAGGTGGTGGGCCAGATTTGACCAGGTTTGCTGACCCCTGAGCTAACCCCTCTCCTCAGCCCAGAGAAGTGGAATGATTTGCCCCGAACACACAGCCAGTCAATCAGTGGCGATGGAGACTAGTGTCACCATGGTCTCCCGATTCCCAGTGCAGGCTCTGGGTGGCCTAGAAAGGGGCCACAGCCTCCGGGGGCACCCAGAGCTGACTGCTGCCCAGAACCCCAGCCCAACTCCGCAGGGCTATTAATAATGATACAAACATGGATGGACCCTGAGACCACCATGCAAAGCGAAATAAGCCAGACAGAAAAAAGAACCATGTGACTTCACTCACTTGTGGAACACAAAGCTGAAAGCAACAAAGAAACAAAAACTCAAGGACACAATCAATAGTTTAGTGGCTAGGAGTTATCTGAGGGTATGGGGGTGGGGGTGGGAGAGGAGGGAGGTGGAGTCAAATACATGGTGATGGATGGAAAAGAACTCTGGGTGATGACCACATAACAGCACATAGATGATGCACTGTAGAATTGTACACCTGGAACCTATGTAATTTTTACTAACCACTGTCACCCCAATAAACCTAACAATAAAAAGAATTGGGAATGAACAGAATAAAACAACAGAACACCTAAAAAATAATAATAATGACAGAAACAGCAAACAATGACATGAGGACAGTAGGGCTTGGAGAATATAAGTATCCTGTCCCAGCCACGCACTAGCAAGGGGCAGAGTTGGCCCTGGAACCTGGCAGTCTGGCCCAAAGTCTGCTCTCTGGCCCACTGCACACATGGCTAGCTGAAAATTGGGGTACTGATAGTTGCAATGTGTCTTTAGTCCTGGGGGAGGGTGGTTAGCTCCCTGCCCTGGGGTAACCCAGCTTAGCAGAAGAGACCATGAGACAGGGCCTCACACCCAGAGAAACAGTAACGAAGACCCCACACCAGAGCCCACCCTCCTCGCCCACCCAGAGAGGACACTGGGACCCATCCACCCCCGGCCACGTCAGGCTCCTTACTGATCTATATTCGGGCACCTCACACAATGCCTGGCACCTAGGAGGCCCTCAGTCCATGTCCGTCCCACAAACTAGCAGATGCATGACCTTACCCTCCAGCCCCACCCAGACACAGGAGCATCCTAACTAAGACCTAAGAGACACGCATTCATCTTTTCTCATTCCCTGGAGTTCCTGCTGACCCCACAAGTTCACACGACGACCCCTGAAGTCTGTGCTCTTTTCCCACCCACGCTGCCCCCCAGATCCAGGGACAGACGGGAGAAGCCTTTCTCACGGTCTCCGCCTCTCACGAACCCAGAGCAAGGGGGTTGGCAGGTGACTTGATTTTCCGAGCCCATCTCCAGAACTGTTCAAAACCCACCCTTTGGGCCCAAAACATCAGTTCTCCCAAGTTTTCAGACTCTGCTTTCCACACTGAAAACGCCTCCTTCTCCTGTCTATTCCTCCTCCCCTTTCTTCCCCCACTTCAGTATGACGTACAACTCGTGGGCTCCCCTTCGCCAGGCTGCTGAAACTTTCTGGGACTCAGTTTCCTCATCTATAAAGTGGGAATAAGAATACCCACCTGCCCGGCCAAGTTCACGTCCTAAGAGATGAGAAGGTTCCTTCTAATTCTTCCTTGCTAATTTCCAACTACTTACAAGCAGCCCCGCTGCTGCAGCCGGTGCCCGAGCCGTGCCCCTGCACCTGCCTCCCTCCACCCCTCTCTCCTGCTGTTTTCCTCCTTCCTGCAATGCTGGAGCAGCTGCACGCAGAGGCAATGGGGTTGGAAAGGGCAGGAGAGGTGGGGCCAGGGAGGGTGCTTCATGTAGAACATTCCAGAAGCCCAAACCTATTCCAAGTGGCTGTTGGTGGCTGAGAGCAGCTGGAACCCAAGAGTGAGTCGACCCCACCAGACTGGGGGCACTGTCAGTTCCTCGCCCACACCCTGAAGTGCATTTTCTGCCTCCCTGAGGAGGCTCTTTGCCTGGCCAGCCAAATTCCGAGTAAATGAAAACAGACGGGTTGGGGAGAGGAAGTAATGAGACCCCCGAGTCCTAGTCCAGGACCTCCAAGTATTTCAGACTATTTAGGTCAGGCCACAGCCCCCTCCTCTTAACTCCCATTGTACCCTGCTCCTACTGCACTGAGCATCCTACCTTATGCTGAAGTGTCTGCGGGCATCTCTGTCTTCACCTGGCTATTTCACACATCGTTATACTCTCAGTGCTTAGCATAGGACCCGGCACATAGTAGGTGTGCAGTAAGTCTGCGTCACACGGCACTGCCTTAACCCTCAGTGCTTAGCACGGGACCTGGCACGTAGTAGGTGCGCAGTAAGTCTGCATCACACGGCACTGCCTTAACCCTCAGTGCTTAGCACGGGACCCGGCACGTAGTAGGTGCGCAGTAAGTCTGCATCACATGGCACTGCCTTAACCCTCAGTGCTTAGCATAGGACCCAGCACATAGTAGGTGTGCAGTAAGTCTGCATTACATGGCACTACCCTAAAATTCCAGGAGTACACCCATCACCAAGGATCTCAGAGCAAAAAGAATTCCTGGGGGATGGGGGGGCCGGCATTTCTAGCCCCATGTCTTACTTTATGCCGAATCAGTCCCAACTGATCATCTAGACAAACAGAACCTAACCTGAAGGCCCCGTGCCCCCCAGGAAAAGAAGTTTCAGTAATCCCTTTCCCTGGGGCCCCCCGGGAAGACAGCCTTGTGCTGACTTCCCGTCTTCCCTGCCACGGGCTTTCTTCCTCTCCATCTTCATGGAGAAGGGGACCCAGTCCCCATGCCCAGTGAAGTCCCTGTTTGTGTTCAGAGGTTGTGACCAGTGCAGTCACTGGGAGGAGAGCCTCCACACAAGCTGATGCCACACGGGCTCTCGGCCACGGCCCTGACTGACTGTGTGGGCCCGTACAAGGCATTTGACATCCATCCGCAAAGGTCGTCTCCTCGTGGGTGAAGTGGGGTTCCTACCACCTTCCTCTCAGGGACCGCACAGGGCCCCAGCGCTCTGTCCCACCTCCTTGAGCACCCTCGTTCTCAGCTCGCTGACTTCACAGTTCCTAACAAAATGACGCTGTGGGCTCCCACCCCAGGGCCTTTGCAGGTGCCCCTTTTCTCTCCATGAAACGCTCTCTTCCCATCCCAGTTTCACCAAGTTAATGTCACTCACCCTCCCATCTCCCTTCTCCAGCCAAGGTCAGGGTTTTTGCCATCAGGTCTCATGAAACCACACCCTTTCCCTTTGGAATCTCGCTGTGGGGTTCCAAATGATCACTTAACCCTGGCTCCTACTCATCCGTACACTCTGTGAGGCCAGGAGCCATGGTCCCGCACGTCCCTATGTCCCCCGAGCCTGGCGCAGAGTAGGCACACAAAAGAGTTACTGACTAAATGAATCGGTCAATGACGGAGTGGATGTGAAGCACTTAGCACAGCGCCTTTGGAGCAGGCTCCCCGGCAGTTTTCTTTCCCCCTAGCTGAGTACCTCTGCCTCTGAGCATCCTTCCTCGCAGGGACCTTCTGAATTCCCACGCAGGTGTCAGCCCGAGAAGCCCGCAGAGCTTCAGAGGGTCGGCAAAGAATACGTGCTTCGGTCTGACCCAAGAGGTGCGTGAGTCAGGGGACAGGGAGCTGGCTGCCCACAGCCCCTCTTCCGGCCCCACCCCCAGGCCAGGACAGCAATTCCTACCCCCATGCCAAAATCCCAGGGCACTGTGCCACCACGCGGGAGGAGGGCTCTGAAACGGCCCCTGGACTAGGAGACCGGAGACCAATACGTCCAATCTTGGCCCTGGGGCCTCCTAGCTGTGGCCTTGGGCCGATGTCCCCGTCCTTACCCCACAACATGACCTCAACTCAACGGCAGAGCTAACCACCTTCCCCCACTAACTCTGTGACTCCGGGGGACACTCGTGAGCACAACAGGCAGGTCTCAGCTCAGTTCTGTAGATACCTGCTCCTCTGAAGTGTCACCTGAAGCGGGAAACCTCACAGCCAGCGCCTGTCAGCCTGGAGGAGAATCTACCTCAGACCCTCCTGCTGGAGCGGGTTTGAGGTCCCACCCACCCACAGAAGTCAGCAACCTCCAGGAGACCGTGGGTGGGCGTCTGGGACACACAGAGCCTGGCCCCGGGCCCAGCTTATCCTGGACTCCTGTCCCGGCTCTCCGGCCCTGTCGGGAACAAGCAGCCAGGAGTGCGCTGTAGCTCACCCAGGTCTAGGATCCACTGCTGGGGGCACCTTGCTCTGCAACCCCCAGGCAGCCTCACGTGGTTGCCCAGACTCTGGCTAGAAGCGGGCAAATCTGCATGGAGGTGCCGGCCACCTGACCCGGACGTCGGCAGATTCAGGGGCACACAGCCCGGCCCGCTCCGGGGCTAGGAAATCAAGGTGGTGAGGACAAAGGGAAGAGGGAAGTGGACCTAGGAAAACCCAAGGGAGTCTTTAAAGAAACCGGCCACTCGGAGTTAGGGCCCAGGTGACCAGCCAGAACACGTGACGTGTCAGAGCGGGAAGGCGCCTCAGCACTCAGCTCGTCCGTCCACCTCCTGGTGGAGGTGGCATGAACCTCACCCAGATGCCACAGAACCGCACGCAGGACGCCCACGCTGGCTCCCCCTTCTTTTCACCTGATGCTGAGTCACCATTTGAATTTGGTTCCTAAGAAGTAAAAGGCTTTCAACCAGCTTACGTACCCTCTCTTCTTCCTGGGGTACAACGTGGAGTTCATAAGCCGAGACGCAGACACGCTAACTCCTTGAAACTGTCAGAATTACGTGTGTAGGGTTCAGATGCACAGGGGAGCTTTTCTGAGATCCCCAAAGCATCCGAGATCCCAGAAAGACAGACTTCCTACCATCTGTGTTGATAAGAAGCCAGGCAATGGTTTCAAGAAGGCCACTCATGGCTCTACGATAGTGGCTCTAAAAGGGGGTGACTGTCCCCCCCACCACCACAGGAGACATAGGCAATGCTGGAGACACTTTGATCGCCATCACTGGGTGGGCGCCACGGGCATGTAGCAGGCAAAGGCCAGGGATGCTTCTAAACATCCTTCCATGCTCAGGGCAGCCCCCACAACTAAGCATCGTCCAACCCCAATGGCAGTAGTGCCGAGGTCTGGGCTCTGAGCTCTGCATGTGGAGTTCATCCGGGAAGTGGACTAATGAGCCCCCTCTCTGCATGTGAGTGCCCGCACCTCTGAAGGGGCTTGCTGCACCCCAGGCAAGCTGGCAGAAATGCCACCAGGGGTGGCAGCGACAAAAGGGGCATTTTGTCAGCAAGGAGGCCCCGCACTTTTGTCTCCACGCTGGTGGCACCTGAACCCACACCGCAAGCTCCTCAGTTAGGCATCAGGCAACATCTAAGGTGACGACTCATCACCAGGGGTGGGGACCAGGAGGCCAGGCGCTCCTGGTCAGCAAGGAGAGCTGTCCCCCAGCCAGCCAGAGCAAGCTCTGAGTGGGAAGTCATGCCCAGACCCGGACAGCGGGAAGAGCGCCCAGCAAACCTTCGGAACTTACCTTCAGAAAGTTCTGTCACGTGCTTCCCCTCACCCTCCTCTGAGGGAAGATGAGGAGACAGGTGGGGAGGAAGGAGAGGCAGGAATGGGAGGCAGGTGGCCAAGAGGAGAGCAAAAGCCAAAAGGAGAGAGAGAGAGAGACCAGTCAGCAGAGGTGATTTCTGGAGAGAGAGAATGTGCTGGAGGTGGGAAAGCTGAGGGGACGCCCCACAGACGTGCCCCAAGGTGCAGGATGAGGTCCTCCCTCCGGGCAGGGAGGTGTGCGGGGAGGCGCTCGGGGCGCCGTGTGCAGGCCTCGCCCTCAGGGGCAGCCGGCCCTGGCCCCCAAGCCTCCGAGCGTCCCCGTCACAGCCCCGGCCCCAGGGCCTCGGTGGCTGTGTCTCAAGCAAGAGTGTGTTGGCCTGGTGAGAGATGGCCACCATCCCCTTCTGATCCCTGGTGGCTCAGTGTCCCCGGCCATGCAGACACCTCCTGAGTGGGAGACCGTGCCCAGCCGTGTGTCCCCGTGGGTCACACACGCATGCCACGGTGCGCCTACCTGGCAGGATCAGTCTTCTGGGGACTATGAAAAAGAAGCCAAGTTGGCACCCAGAGCCCCAGCCCAGCCCTGAACCCAGAGTCTAGGGAGCAAGTGTCTGGACTGGCCACGAAGGGCCCAGGCCCCCCACTTTCTTCTTCCCTCACAGGAAGGAGAGGAGCTGGGGAATGTGACGAGGACGTGGGAGGTGTGAACCTGGGGTGTGCACGTGTGTGGGCATGTCTGCGTGTGCGTGCATGTGCACGCGTACACACCTGTCTGAACACTGGGGGACAGAGGAGCCAGGCTCCTGGCAAAGACCAACTCCAAGGAAACTGAGGCCAGGACTCCAAATCCCCAAGTCAAAGTACAGTGGGAGTGGCACTGACCCCATGAGTGCATGGGCAGGAAGGCTGCAAAGGGACCTATCCCCCCTCAACCCCCGACTTCAGCATGAGCACCACCCCAGGCTGCCACCTTGTTTCCAGGAGGGTCTGGAGAGCCCACCAGCTCTGGTTGTTGTCAGAGGGGTCCTCTGACCTCCCCACTCCTCCCGCTGGCCTCCCCCACCACCCCACTTCCAGCTAGAGTCACTCACCACCCGTGGGGTGCAAAAGGATGTCCGCTGGGTTGTGGGGTTTCAGGCCCAGAGCAGACAGGGGTGTCTTGGCCAGACCTGGAGGGGAGCGCACTGTGGCAGAAAGAAGAGGGGAGACACAGGGAGTGAACCTGGGGGTGCAGAGGTGTGAGGAGAGGAGGAGGGGCAGGATGGAGGGCACCCACATGTGAGGGCATCTTGGGGAGGGGTGGGCACCCGACGGGGAGCAGAGGAACCAGCCCCAGCCCTGGGGGTGCTGCTGTGGCTCCACGGCCTTTTCCTTCCTCCGAGTTTCTCCATCAGGGTGCGGCGCCCTTGTTCTGGCCCTTCCCCTCGACCTGGATAAAGTCCTTTCTCTGCCCAGGGCCTCAGCTTCTTTGCTGAGGTCCCGTCACACACCATGGTTTCACAGGCACGTCCAACCTGCAGCCCGGGACGGCCGTGAATGCGGCCCAACACAAATTCTTAAAACATCATGAGATTGTGTTGTGACCTTCCTTTTAGGTCATCAGCTGTCGTCAGGGCGAGCGTATTTTATGGGTGGCCCAAGACAACTCTTGCGATGTGACCCAGGGAAGCCGCGAGGTTGGACCTGCTGGTTTACAACATTCGTGCAGGTTTCTTTGGCTATTGCTCACTTTGGTATTCTCTCTTCCCTCCTCCCCTCACTCCGTGCCACCCACACACAGTCTTTCTAAATCGGGCACTTAGATGGACTTAGAGGGGAACCAAAGGAAATGGAGCATCCAGATGGCACATCCTGCAAAGGACAGATGAAGGAGAAAGGATGACCAGCAGAACGATGCCAGCCCTGAGACCCCAGGCCAGTCCGCAGCCAAAGGTCTCTGAGTGTCCCTTGTATACCCCAGAAAGAGAGAATTTCTCAGTGTGGGCTTCTCTGTGCCCCTCAAACCTCAGTGTTCTAGAAAAGGGAGAAGCCCAATCTCCCCAACCCTCAGCCAAGAGCACCAGCTCCTTATGCAAATGCCAGGTCCCTCCCAAGCCACCTGTCTGGGTTAGAAGTGTCACATAACACACAGGTCAGGAAGGGCTGTCAGGCTTTGTCCTACCAGCCAAGGACAAGGCTAGACTCCGGGCTGAACCGCAGAGAGGCTGTCATGCCCAGTCACGAGATTTCTCACTGGCAGCTGCCACATCTGCTAACACACACCTCCGCAGAGAAGTAAAGAAATGAGCTCTGTGTCTCCTATCACAGCCATCGGGAGTCTGCAGAGGCTGTGGGCCCTGAGGACAGGCAGCGCACGGATCTGTCAGAGTGCAAGGCTGCCTACCCGACACCAACAGCCCCAACCGACCAGCTGTGGTCCTCAGTTACCCAGGACCCACACAGCAGCTCCGGGACCCTGCCTGGCCCGCCTCCCTTTTCCAAAAGGCAGTGAGACCTACAGGAAACAAACCAAAACTCCAACCTCTCAATGCAAGTAACGTATATAACTTATGTGTGCACATGCAGGTGTGCACGCAGGTATCCATGGGAATGGTGAGACACCCATCACAGGGGTCCAGGGGGTGGCCTGCTCCTGCACCCCAGCCTCACTCCGTCCCTAGATGCCCAACAGACAAATAGAGGAGAGGGGATAGCTGTGTACAAACACACACAACCAGGTGTGGGGTAGGTCCAGGCCTGCACGCCTCTGTCCGTCCTCTTTCTTTACACGCGTGCACAGAGGTGTCTTGCACTAGACTCTTACCAAGCACTTACTAATGGCTGCCAGGCAAATGGACCTGAACAGAATTCATTATGGAAGAATGAGCTCCGCCTCAGAGGCCATTGTCTGCAGGACCGCAAAACCTCTCTAGCCCCCAAACGCAGGAGGTTTCTCTGGGTTCCCTTGACACACCTCCAGTTCCTACTTGCCCATGCCCCTAGTCCCCAGGATCTGGCCCTTTTGCTGAGACAACCGGTGGGCGGGCCTGAAGCCAGGCCAGGCTTTTGCTTCCCGAGAGAATTCCTGACATTTCTCCGCCTCTGTCTTCTCTCTCAGCCCCGGGCATGACTGAAACCTCTGACTTACTGTCCCTGCTGGCTGAGGGCAGGGAGAGAAGACTGGGACCAGAACAAGTGGCAAAACCCAACCCGAGCTCAGCCCACATGGCTCCCGTCCAAAATAGGGTGATGGCCAAGGTCCTGGCTGCTTGGACTGACAGGGAACTGGAGCAGGTGTGAAGGTGAAGGGTAAGACCAGGGACAGAGATTCCACGCAGTCACAAAAGGCCACAGAGCTGTCGCTGGAGCAGATGGCCCAGGGCTTGCACTGCCCAACATGGTAGCCGCCAGCCACACGGGGCTTCCCAGCACCTGCAGATGGCCGATCGGAGCCAAAGGCGGTAAGCATAACACACACACCAGCTCTCAGACAGGTGGTGTGAACTAAGAACACACAATACCTCAATACCTTGTGACATGCTGAAATGACAATATTTTGGATCTTTGGGGTTAAATAAGACCTACTATTAAAGTTAGTTTTCACCAGTTTCTTCAAAAAATTCAAAAATAACTCATTCATGTTTTTATATGGATTGACCTATTGAAACGATCGTTCGGATATTTAGGATTAAATAAGAAAACCATCAAATTTAATTGCTCCAGTTTCCGCTATGTTTTTAAGGTAGGGCCATTAAAAACGTTGAGATCACAAAGGTGGCTCACTGCATTTCTGCTGGACAGCGGGGCTCTCGGGACACCCAAGGCGCCTGGTCACCACTTCAGCCTCGTGCGTGCCCACGATGGCAGCCAACATGGTTCTGATGGTGCAAGGGCCAGGTCCCGGTGCCACCTTCCTCCCGCTCCTCCCTCAGCAGTCCAGCCAGCCACCAGGAGGGGGCACGGCCGGCTCCAGCTACCCTGTCCTCACCCTCCGCCCCTCTCACTGGGACAAATGCACAGCGGGGCCGGGCCCAGAGCAACCCCAGCCTCCGCCATCCCTACCGACCCAGGCCTCTCAAGGGGCCCGGCGTTGTTCCATCACTGCTTTCCCGCAAGGGCCCCCCACCCGGCCCATCTTCACGTAGCTTCTACCACAGAAAGAAACGCTGTTCTACTCCTGTGCTCTGGGTCTTCTCTTTGTGGGGGAAGACCTCTGCCCTTTGGGGCTTAGCTCTTCAGTGAGTGCATCATGGGTGCAGACTAAATGCTCCTGCCTGCAGCCAAGGACAGATGAGTGTTCTGGGCCTGCGTTTCCTTGACAGAAACTAAATGAGATGCCTGGAGGCTCAGAGAAATGAGGATCGGAAATAAGAAGGTCAAGGGGTGTCTCAGAGACACACCAGCAAGTCACCAACAGACATACTTTACGGTAGGGGATGTCTTGTACGAAGGACGCAAAGACTCTCAACAACTAGGAACCCCCCACCCCGCGGGAGGCCAGGGGCCCCGGAGCCAGTCAGTCGGACGCTGAGACTCCGGCTGCTGCACATACATGTGTGAGTGTGGACAACAGACGAGGCGAGACGAGAAGACGCGGGGGAGGGAAGGTGAAGGGAATGAGCCACGGGGTGAGAGGGGCAGGTTTCGGCTCTGCCCAACCTAGCCAGCACCCCCACACACCGCAAAGCCGAGGGCACCCGGGGAAGATGGGCTCGGGGGGAGCTCTTACCCCCACTGGGCGGTGGGCTGGTTGGGGAGGTTCCCTCCATCTCCTCGAAGGCCTCCTTGTAGCTGTGCAGATGGGGCTGCAGGACAAGAACAAGTGGAGAAAAAGCGGGGAAACGTGGTGGTCATGATTTTGAGGAGGAGGCGTTTCCCACTTCGCCAGTCCACAAAGCCCCTCACCAGGCTGACCACCCACCCCCTCCCCAGGTAAACAGACTTCAAAGGGAGAGCCTGCCCATTTGTGGCCCCAACTCCTCGTAGCCAAGAGAACAGGAAGAGGCTGTTGATAAGGCCATGGTCCAGCATGGGTGGGATTCAGAACAGGGCGGAAGAGAAGGGTCCGGGGGCATGGGACTCAGGTCCTGAATGAAGGCAGGACAGAAAAGATGTCCAAAAGCCATTCGTGTCCAGAATGACTGAGCCTGGCTCTTATCAGACCTGGACTAGTCCAATCACGATCTTTCAGGGTGCACATTTAGAATGCAGATTCCTGGGCCCCATCCCAGAGCTCACGTGCTAAAATCTCTGGAGATAGATTTGGGAATCTACATTTTTAACAAACCCCTTGATGACTGTTGCACACACTGAACTTGAAAACCTACTGCCTCATACCACAGAAATGTCTCAGAAAAGCAAACACGTGGCACTGAAATTAGATCTCCGGAGAAAACCCTGTATCTAGAAAGGGCTCAGAAACACTTAGTCTTTGTGATCTGGTTTGGAATTGAGAGATGGGTGCCCTATGTCATACCCAGTCTCCTTACCACCCTACTCAAGGGAGCTCCATAGGAGTCGAGAAGGAAACTCGGTCTGTGTTAATGGAAAACATGGGGGAATAAAAGCTATTTATAGAAGGAAGTGGGCTCCAGATTCCATACACCAGAGCCCAAGGGTGAGAATGCAAGGAGGAAAAGCTACTGGGTTTCCTGACAGGTCAGTGCCACCCCATTGACAATCAGGCTCCTAGAGAGTTCGGGTGGGCTCTGCCAGCCTCTGTGGCCCCAGGATGCAGCCCAAGCACTCACCTCCTTGGGCCGTCCTCCAGGATTGAGAGCGATGGTGAGAGCCAGCTCCGGGGAGACACACTGGACAGGGGAGCGAACCCCAGGGCTCCGGGGGGATGAAGGTTCTGGAGACTGGTTCTCATAGTGCCCATCACTGGCCGCCCGCCTCCGGAGAGGGGCTGGGGGCTCCGCAGGCTGCTTCTCACGAGCCTGCACCCCTGGGGGAATGGCAGGGCAGAGAGGGCGATGAGCACATTGTGCAAGAAAGGATCGACCAGGCCTGATTCTCCCAGAGAAGACAGTGCCAGCTCAGGGGCCATGCTGGAGCTGGGGCTCGCCCCTGGGCACCTCCCTCCAGCCTCCCTCTGCCCACACCCTGCGTCTCTCTGCAGGGTGGGGGACCTGCTTAGGGTGGGCTGGCCATCACCAGGATTCCACTCCGCACTGGGTTGGGGCCCAGAGTACAGAGGACTGATACAAGAAACAGATGTCAACTCTTTCCAAGGCCTGGAGGCAGAGGGCCAGGGCTTCCAGGCAAATGAGGGAAGGTGGAGGGAGGAGAGACAGTCTCCACGGTGACTGATCAACCAACAAGCAACATCAGGCCCACGGGGAAGAATTTTTGGAAAGAGCGAATAACGCATCATCTTGCGAATGATGCTCCCAAGATGAAACAAAGGAATGACTAAGTCTTATTACAAAGTTCCCGGCCCCAGCTGGCCCCTGGAATATTGCTAGCCTTCTCTGGGGTTCCCCAATTTCTTCCAGTGCACCTCTGAGACCTCTCACCAGTTGCCTTTATGCTGGTCCTTAGCTACCCACCCCTTTTCTTGCCCCAAAGATGGCCCGCGTCCCTGCCCCCACCCCCACTCCCGCCACCACCAGCAGGACAGGAGGCAAAGAGCTAGAGCCCTGAGCTCCATCTGCTTTTCTGTACTTCCTTCCATCCCACAGGCCTGGGGATGTTGTTCACCCCACCCTCCTTCCATCCCACTCCCTCTTCCCACAGCTGGGCCGAGACACAGAACCCATTGCCTCACTGAATTGGCTCCAGAATCCTAGAAAACTCATTCCCCGGGTCCCAGAGGTCAAAACCTGGTCTGAGGTCGGGCTCCTAGGCCTGGCTGTCTCGTGCCCGGAGACTCTGAGCCCTGCCCTCACCACCACCCAGGAGCAGGTGAGGTGCGGGGAGGTGCTGGGGCTTAGCAAAGGTCACACGGGACTGGGACCCTGGCTGGGCCAGCCTCGTGCCAGCACAGCTGAGAACCCTGTCCCATGGCACACACATATACACACACACGCACATGCACACGCACACACAACCACACTGCTGGCCCCTCGAAACGGGCCAGTGCCGCCAAGCAGAACTCACCCTCGTTCAAGCGGAATCATCATCTATCATCCGCAGGGGGGTCTGCACGCCCGGGCGGCCTCCCGGCTCCGCTCTGGCACAGCCCCGAGGGTTGCATGAGAAGCACATGCTGGGGAGCCTTCCTACGTGTCATGAACAGCAGGCTGCCGGCTGCCAGGTCTAGACACGGATGGACGGACACACGCACGCACGTCCCCCGAGACACGCACGCATGCTCGCCCCTGATCAGAGGCCGCATCTGGACAGCAGCCGGACTGGCATGCATTCCCGAACCCAGAAGGTGCCCGGTGGTAGTTTGAGTCTCCACGCGGGGCTATTTATCACTCGGAGGCAGCCTGCCATCTCAATGGAGAAAAAAGAACCCAAGTGGAGACCGTACTCTGGACTCTCAACTTCCTGAAAAACATGCACGCCCCTCGCCTGAAAGCACCCTGACTTTGGGAGTACAGAAAGGGAGGTGGCATACTCCTCACCAGGGGCAGATGGGAGATGGGGTGCGGATCCGAGAGAGCCGAGCACAGCAAATCCAGGCCGCCAGCCCGCAGAGACACGGCCTGCTCCCCCCACCATGCCTGCGGGCGCCCCTGCCCTTGACCGTGCTTCTCCCACCCCCACCGAGCCCCCTTTCCCTCCGGCCTCCTGGGCAGCCTGGTCCAGAACTACTGCCGGTTTCGTTCCTGGCAAAGACATTAGAGAGAAACAGACGTCGCCATTGATTTTTCTAATAATAACTGTGACAAAGGAGGCTCGTTCAGGAAAGGCTCTTGGGGGTTGGAGCTAAGTTCAGCCCCAAGGTTAGCAGAACGCATTAGGGCCTCTCGGTTCCGGCTCCCCCAGCCCCGCAGCCTGTGGCTGGCAGGTGCCTGTGCCCATGTGGGATCTGCTGCCGGCCCTTAAAAAGTGGGTCTGTTTCGATCGGAGGCCCAGAATCTCCCGGGGGGACAGAGAACCTCCAGTGCGCCCAGACAGCCTCCGTGTTCAGGGCCACAGGTTCCAGCACCCGGAGGAGAGGTTGAACGGCTGGAGGGGCTTCCCATCTGTGGGGGGGTGGGAGCCCCTACCAGCACAAGGCACTTGGATGTCTGAGAGCCAGCTCACCTCCTCAGTCCTCCTCTCCATTGCCACCAGACCAGCACACGGGAGCATGCTCTGTCCAGAGACAAGGGGATGGCCAGAATGACCACTAAAGAGCCAAGGCACCGCTGGGGAGCCGCCCTCTGCAGCAAGGGGAAGACCCTGCATTCCGCTCCCACGGGACAGCCCCTCCCCCTGCAGAGCGCCCCATGGCCCCAGTGGCCAGCCAGCGCCTCTCCCATTCTTTGAACACAGTGTCTCACTGTTGTCCCCCTTGGCAGGCCCAGATCTGCCCCCCAGAGCCTGGAGAGCCATGTTCCCCCTCTCTTGTCTTTCCCTACTGGAGGGGAGACAGGGCAGGGTGGAGGGCAGAGAAGAGAGCCCCATTGTTCTTCAGCCAAGCCGTGCCGTCTGGACACAAGCTGACAGCCAGTGGCAGAGCAAGAACACCCCCACCTCCAGCCCGCCGTGTCCTGGAGACTGACTGATACAAAATTAGGCCCGCTCCCCCGACCGCCCGCCTCCCGCCACTCCACCCAGGGCTTTCTCAGCCTCTGCCCTGTTCTCTCTCTCTCTCTCAGGGCCTCTGTCCCTATGTTCTCCACTCCCTGTGCACACACAGGCACACGCACACATACACACACACACATGCACACACGCAGCCTTCACCCTACAGAAACAGCAGTAGGTCAGTCACTCCCAGCACCTCTACAGTCACCCCCTCCCCAGCAGGAGACCGCAGGGCCAGAGGAAGCTCATGAAGCACAGGGGAAAGAGGGGCTCTGGGTGGTCTCGCTGGGAAGCCTCCAGCCCCAGGAGCATGAGAGGTGCAATGCTCCTATGGCAGGGACGTGGCCTTCAGGATAACAAGGTGCTGCATTCGGAAGCCCTCCTCTGAGGGCTGCCCACATACTGCGGGCACGGGCCTTCCCCACCGCCAGCAGCACCGTGGCCACCTCAGCCCAGGGCCTCCACATGCACTGCCAGACCTGAAGAGCAGGACACCAGGACAACCCCATCTCCCGGGGCTCCTCCCTGCACTCCCCAGGATGGGGCTGCGCTGGGTAGAGCAGCTAGCGCCAAGGCTCCCCTCCAGGAGGCCATAGCTGAGGCACCGGGCCCTTTCATCACACACGCCTGCGCGCGCGCGCACACACACACACACACACACACACACACACTGCGAATTCCAGGGGCTGTACCCCAACACACATCAACAAACACACCCTGGCAGAGCACAGCCACCCCCCTGCCCTGAGCCCTGTGGACAAATGCCCCCGACCTGGCCGCCTCCCCCCACAGACCCACTCTTCCTTCCAGCCTTCCGATGTCCAGAAGACTGGACTCCTCAGGTCCAGGTGGCGGGCCCGCTGTCCAACTGCATGCCTCAGGCTCCGGAAGCGAGGCGATCCGGGAGGCCACCTGCTGGGCCAGGGCACCCGAAAGCCACACGGCGATCACACTAGCAGCCCCAGGGCAAGCCATGCCAGCTCCCCTCAGGACAGGACTACCCCGAACCCCAGGCCCACTGAACACTGCACTCCCCACCACTGGGCCGAGAGAAAGGGGAGCGGGGAGGACAGGAGGCAGACAGAGCCATTCTGCTAGAGCCATCTCCCCGTTATCCATGGACCAGGAGGACGAGCGTCAGGGAAAGCTCCAGAGATTGCCACTGGGAGTCAACTGCTCCCACCACCCCCGAGCCTTTCCCTAAAACTACTCAAGGTCACAGTGTGAGGCAAGTCTGAGCACCATCTGCTCCCTGACCGGGCCTCTGAGCTCCAAGGAGCAGAGAGAGAATGAGGTGACACCTATCCCAGGGTTAACAGCCTAGGGCCTGTGTGGCCAAGAGACCAGGGGTCAACGAAGTGGACTATGTCACCCTCAAATAGACCAAGGTGACCCTTGTTGAAGAGTCCACCCTGTTGGGACACACCATGCAAAACGCACACAGCAGGGTTACGAACCCTCCATTTTTCACATGGGGAAACTGAGCTGTGAGCAGTGAAAAGACGTGCCCTGAGTCACAGAGGTGGTCACAGGCAGAGCCAGAGCCACACCCAGGACTTCTGCCTCTCAGCCTTGGGTCCTGGGATCAGAGGTTTGGGAAGAGGTCAGTTTAGTATTCCCAGGGAGTACTAAACTCAGGAGGACACAGAGCAGCAGAAGCTGGGGCACCACTCTGCCTTGTGCCCAGTGGCCCATGTGAAGCACAGCCTGGCTCCTGCGGAGGCCCTAGACCTGCGGAGGCCCTAGACCTGCGGAGGCCCTAGACCTGCGGAGGCCCTAGACCTGCGGAGGCCCTAGCCCGGCAGCCCCGATGGTCTGGCCAGGGCTGGCCAGACAGCTGAGCTGTCCCAAGCCCTTGCTGAGAACTTCCATTGCAAAGGCCTGCGTGTCCACGGGGACCCTGAGAGTCTAGTTACCCCAGACCCTGTTACCAGCAGGTAAGGCCAAGGCTAGAAGCATCAGGCCTGTGTCCATGCAAAAGTGGGAGCACTCGCTCATGCAGAAGGGGGGGGGGGGTTGTGGAGAGAGGGAGCAGGGAGAAGTGGGCAAGGAGAGAGAAGGGAGGCAGTGAGAAAAGGACAGGGGTGCAAAGAACACGAAAGACTCAGAAAGAAGAGAACAGAAGAGAGAGAAGAGGAAATGGAAAAGTAAGGAGAGAGGAGGAGGAAGGTCAAAAGTTTGGAAGAAGCAACACATGAAAAAGGAGAGGAAGAGAGAGAACCTGAGAGCAGAGGTGAGGGCCAAGGGGTGATAAAGGGGGCAGGGGGAGGCCAGGAACCCACCAGAGAGGGAGGAAGATCGGAGCCGGTGGAGAGGAGGGTGCCTGGAGCTGACATGGAGCCCCATGCCCTGCAGTCTGGCGTTGTACGCTGCCCACCCCACCCCAGGGGAGCCGGCAGAGAGGGGAGGCGAGCAGGAAGGGAAGGGACGAGGACACCAGGCAAGGGAGGCACCACGCCCAGGGCACACGGGACAGAGCAACATGGGACACACGAAGAACGAAAGGGACGAGGCGTTACATACGACGAAACAAAACAAAAACAGAGAGAAAATCAGGATTAGAAGGTGTTCTGAGTCTGGGGTCTGGCTACACGCTGGAGGGAAGTGGGGAGGGTGTCGGACAGGGACGGAGGGCAGACCCAGGGCCCTGCTCCCCGCAGGGGCCAGCAGATCTGTCATCCGACAGGACTCCACGTCCCTCTAACGTCTGACCCCAGCCAGCCTGGGACCAGGAGACTGCGATCTTGCTACTCCACACATCGCCTGCCCTTCGGTCGGCACAGCACCATCCCAGGTCCTCTCTCCTCTTGTGGTCACCTGCCTCTTCCTGGCTCCGGCTGTCCCACCTGGCACACTCCCTCACTACCCAGAGCAGCCCTCCCTCCCACTGAAGTGCAACCCCCAACCCCCACCCTCTACCCCCACAGGCCCTGCACTGCTTTATCTTATCTCCATGGCACTTAACACCCACCGGACACCTTATGTACGATTCGCTTATGTGTTTATCGTCCATGTCCACCAGGAAAGCAAAGACTTTTACCTCTTTTGTTCACCACCATTTTCCCAGTGTCTAGACTGGCATGTAGCACAGAGTAGGGGCCCGTGTTGAACAAATGATCAAATGGGCCTTGCTCTCACCTCCTAGTTCCATGATAAAAATGGAAAAATTGGGTTCTCCATTCAAGTTCCCAAAGCTTGACACCAGGATCCCCCTATATCTGGGTCTGTCCTTTATTATTTCAGGAAGAGGTAGCTCACTTCCTCCTTGAGCCTAACTTGTCCACCCAGGCTCCTAAGCCTATCCTCTCTTAGCGCCTTACAGACCTTATTCTATCCTTTACTTTCTCTCTGTTACATCTTTGCTTTCTCCCACTACCCTCCATATTCCACCCTTCTCTCTCCTCTAAAAACATTTACAATTCCTACATTTACCAAAAAAAAAAAGAAAGAAAGAAAAAAAGTTCTCAGTATCTCGCTGCTCTCTTTCGCTACCATCTCCTCTCCCTTTATCACACAGCCACTCAGAAGAGTAGTTGACATGCTTTCTGCACTTCCTCCCCACTCACTCCTCAGCTCCTCAGTCTGGCTTCTGTCACCATCACGCTACTGAAAATATGCCTTTGAAAATCACTGGGGCCACCTCATTGGCAGGCCCAATGCATTTTTCTCAACCCTCCTTCTCATGACCTCTCCACAGTCACACTGCTAACCCTCCTCACCCCTTCTCCTACCCGAACTTCTGTGGTGACCCTCTGTCCGTCTCCTCTCACTGGCCGAAGCGTTGATTCTCAGTCCCCGGTAGGGCCTCCAATCCCCTCGCGGCAATCTCACCTAAGTTCTTTTCTCCCCATGCCCTCGGACACAGAGCTCTCACCCATGCCCAAAGCTTTAAACTCCCCCGTTGTGAGGATGACTCCAAACTCCAAAGCTCTCTCCACTCTTTCAAGTTCCAATTCTGAATGTTCAACGGCCTTCAATACATCTCTACCTGGGGGCTCCACCATCACCTCAAACTCAACATACCTAACCCTGAGGTCTTCATCTTACACTAAACTTGCTCTTCCTCCTAACTCCCAGTTTGTTCATGGAACCATCATTCTGCTTCTATTCATGGAGCCTCAGAATCACCTTTGATGTCTCCCTCTCCCTCACCTACCACATCCAATCAATCGGTAAACACCCATTACTTCCACAGCATCCTTGGTATCCCTCTTTTCTTTGTCATTTCCATGATCAGCACCCTAATCCAGTCCCCATCACCTAGGCTATCCAATAAGCTCCTACATCTCCCAGGTCAGAGTCACTCCCACTTTTGCATCCTTCCTACCCAAAGCTACTGGGTATATCTTCCTAAACTAAGCTCTGATCATGCATACTCTCCTGACTAAATAATAGGATTGGCTTCCTACATTGCTGCTAGTTAAGATTCAAGCTCCTTAGCCTGGTATTTAAGACTAACCAGCAGCAGGTCCCATGTTACCTTTCTTGGCTCTGTCTCACACAGCCTATATGCACTCAATCTACTCTGCTCTCGATCTACTCTGTTCTTCAAACATTTCTATGCTTTCCTGTCTTCACTATATATCTTCTCTCTCCAATGACCTCATTCACTTTGAAAATCCTGTCCACTGTCCAAGACTCTGTTTAAAATCCACACTCAATAAAGAGCCTCTCCAATCTCTCTAGCTGATAGTGATACCTCCTTTTTCCTCATAGAACTTTCTCCATACCTCCTTTATTATGAATGACTGTTTTCCCCCTTACTAAATTCTAGATTCCTTAAGGATAAGATCCATGTCTTATTTCCAACATGCATTGAGATCTCTACCTCTAGAGATATCTGAGATCAGTTCAGTCACAGAATCAGGATCATACGATAACTTAATTGGACTCACCAACTCTGACTCTTATTTCTTTTTCTTGTCTTATTGCATTGGCTAGGACATGTAATACAATGACACTGGTGATAACGGGTATTCTTATTTAATCCCTGGCTGGAACAGAAATGTTTCTAATGTTTCACAAGAAAGTGTGATGTGTGCTACCAGTTTCTGGTACATACCCTTTATCAAGTTAAGAAAACTACCCTTACATTCTCTGTGATCTAAGCTGAAATAAAATATGAGCAGTGGTTGAATCAAAGTGGAATGAACCAGGGACATAGTATTGAGGTATGGAGGACAGCCAAAGAGAAAAAGGCAGATCCAAAAGAGAAAAGCCAGGAGAAACCAGATCAAATTCACGGCCATGGAGATGTTCTCCCTCCTATCTGAGCTTCCTGGGTTACTCATGTTAAAGCTTCTGTTCCAGCTTCTTGCAGAAGAATGCAGAATGCACAGAAAGTGGTGGTACTGGAACTCTATCCTCCCTGACTTCTAGACTATACTACACATCAATCCTGCCTATGTGTTTTTATCTACACAAGCACTGCAGAGACCCTGAATAGCTACTGAAGAAGTTATGTAAGCAGAACCTGCTGACATAAGAAATTGTGTTCGTGACAGGGAATGGACCAAAGAGGCCACTTTATAGCCCTGGAAACCAAATATAACTGTCTCCTCTATACATCTCATCCCTTCTCCTGACTGAGTCACTCACAGTTGATGGAGGAGATGGGAGCAGAGATGTGTCCACATATCACCTCCTTCCAATGCCTTCTTGGTAGCCAAAGACTGAGCAGCTATAGGATAGGGACACTGATAGTCAAGACCACATAAGCTAGTAGGAGAGAAAAGGCTGAGGGGAGAGGCACTACAAGATGGATATCCTTTCCAGACCATTCAGGTAAGGCTTTCACTTGAGCCAGCTACCGGAGAGCTACACAGAAGGGTTCTGGCAGAGGGAGGAAATTCATCCTGCTCTCCCAGAGGAAAGCCCCCTGGATCCTGCCCATCATTTAGCTGGAGTGTCACTATTCTTCATGCCACCACCTCAACTCAGTAAAATATCGAGAGAGCCCCATTCCTCTCCCTCCAACAAAACCAACAAGGAAAGCATCTCCGCTGACAAAGCAGCAAGGGAGGCCTTATCTCAGGGGTCCAGATGTAGGAGGAAACAAAAGACATTAGCACCATCTGGGCCACCTCATCGAGACTTTCTTTCACTCCCAGGGTTACAGAGCTACTACTCAATTCTGTGTTTTGACTCTCAGGTAAAAGCAATGATGTGCTGCTAGACCAGCTCTCCAGGGGAGGTGAAGCCCCGACTGCCAGTTTCCATGGTGTACATACTTCCATTGTGACCCATTTCACATTACCAACAGTTGAAATGGGGGTCCTGGGCCCAGCCTAATAGCCAGCTGGCCTACTCCCAGCTACTTCACCAAACCCACCATCCATCCCCAGGAGGGTGCCTCCCTCCCTCTGTGCAGCTGGCACAGTGACTCAGCTTCCCCTAAATTTAGGAAAAGGGGTGGAGGGCAGAGTCAGCTGCCCCAACTCATCTTCCCCTCCCTGAGCTTCCACCACCCTGTCAGCTGAGGAACTTGGCACAGTCCCCACCTCCACCCTCCACCCTCACACTGGTCTCTGCTTCACTCCTGCCTGGGCTGTGTATCCACATCAGAACCACCCCAGAGGATTTCCTGCCCAGTTTGGGCACTCCCGTGGCATGGTCATAGGCTGAGGCCACTGGGAGGGAAGGCCACCCTTTCCATCCCTTCCAACATGGCCTGGACACTGTGCCATTTCTTGCCTTCATCTCCCCAGTAAGCAATTCTGGTTGCCCCACTCTGTCTCCTCTCTCCAGAAAGATAAGCACGTTCACGTTCTGATAGGAAATGGAGCTTTGTTTCTCAGTGTCTGCTTTCCATGCAAAGCTGCTCCTAAAGCAAGAACTCACAGGGCAGCTGGACAAGAAGGGGGACCTTGGGCTCCTCAGAATCAGAGAAATATCCTGAAAGGACCCACCGGGGCTGAACATTCAGATGGAGCCCGAGGACTTCAGGATATCCTCTCAGGCTTTGTGATGCCTCTAGGAGGGTCCAGGAGGGAATTCAGGTCTATAGAGACCTCCCTCCAGCCCTTTCCATGCCTTCCCTCCAAAACTGAAGTCTGAGGACAGCGAGCACTGCAAGCAGAGAGCATCTTCTCTGTGTCTAGAAAATCTATACTCCGGCCCCAAAGTCACCACCTCCAGGAAGCTTCCCCTGATTGTCCTAGGGGGCAAGCCTTGATTTCCCTAAGCTCTGGGCCTTTGGTCACCATCTCAACTGCAGCACACCTTGCACTCTGTCTGTGTACCTGTCCCCTCACTAGACTGTAAGCTCCTTGAGGACAGGAACTGAAAGACACCAATCTTTCAATCTCAATGCCTGCCTTAGAGCCTAACAGACAATGGATGCAGGAAGGGATGGCTAGTGGGGGGTGGGGGGGGCTCCTGACAGCCTCTTCTCCAGGACAAAGCAGTGTCTGCTGAGGTGTGGGTTGCACCTGCACCCCCCACCCCCAAAAGACCAACTAAGACCAGAGAGGGAATAAGGAGAGGACACCCAGCACTGATGGTCCCTGAGGCTCTTACCTGCTACCCTGTGGGCCACCAGCCCCTCCAGGTTCAAGGGCTCCTCCTCCGGAGTTCGGGATGGATCTGAAGTCCTCTCCTTTGGTGGGAGCTGAGGCTGAGCAATGAGGCCCGGGAGAGAGGCCGGGGGCTGCTGAGGCCCTGGAGGGCTGTGGGTGGTTGGAAAGAATGCAGACGAGGAAGAGGAGGAGGCCGGGCTTTTTGGACGGTAACTCTGGCTGGGCCCAGCTGGACACAGCTGATAATCATAAGGTGAGTACGGCCTGCCAGGAGGGACTGACTCCAGGGGCGCCCGAGGGGCTGGTTCAGGGGTTCCCAAGGAATGCCCACTGGGGATATAGCCAGACCTGGACTGGGTCAGTGGACGGGACTGGCAGGAGGAGCCAGAGAAGGGCTGGGAGGACAGCGGGGAGGCCCCTGGCCAGGCCCCTGGGACACTCTGAGACTTGTGCAGGGGGGTGACGGCTGCAGCCGGCTCCAGATCCAGCATCAGCATGTTGAGGGTTTCAATGGACTGCTCAATCTCCTGCTGGGAGGCTGCCCTGGGGAACTCCGGGAGGCCAGGCATGGGGGTCTCGCCCAGCGGCTGAGGGGCAGGCCTGCTGGGCCCAAGACTCTCCAAGAGAGCTCTTTCCTGCTGGCGAGGAGGAGGGCAAGGTGGCTGCTGCTGCTGCTGCTGCCAGGAACTGAGACCCCTCTGCACAGCCTCCCGGCTGCTTCCCCCACGGGCTGGAGCCGGGGGCAACTGGGGCTCGGTTTCCGGGAAGGACTGAGAGCGGAAGATGCCGCTGGGGTCAGGGCCATAGTGGGAGGTGGTCACTGGCTGCGGCCAGGCCGTGTGGGGGCCCTCCCGCTGGTAGCTCACTAAACTCTCCTGTGCGGAGTAGGAGGGCCGCAGGGGGGCCGTGTGGCCGGCACGGGCAGGCGCTGCCCGGCTGGCAGACTCGTAAGGGTAGCCCCCGCCATTGACCATCGGTTCCACGGGGTAGGGCTTGTCCAGACCATTGGTCAGTGGGGAAAGGGCCTCTGGGTAGCCCCCCTCACTGGTGTTGGTGATCCCGTCCAGGGAGGACAGTGTGCCCATGCTGCCCACGCTGTGCCCGTCCTGGTTGGGCAGCTCATCGTCCAGGATGTCTGTCTCTCGCTCGGATGCCAAGGCACTGCCATTGACGTGAACCTGGGCTGGGACAACGTGGCGGCCGGAGGCGGGCGCCGCAGGGCCCCCGGCCGGGCGGGACCGGAGATGCTGGGTGTGGTACATGATGCCTGGCTTCTCGCGCTCTAAGCCGAAGCCACTGAGCAGGCGGTCGAGCTCGCGCTTCTCCTCAGGACTCAGGGCAGCGGGGGCACTGGTGGGGCCGGGGGCAGGCTCATCGGTCTTGTCTGTCTTGGTGGAGGCTGTGGAGTTGCCCGAGTCACTGCTCACAGAGAGCGTGTGTTCCACGTGATTGGGGGTGGCCGACAGGACAGGACGCGTGGCATTGACGGCCCCCGTGCTGCCATGCAGAGAGTCTTTCTTCTTCACCTTGGCATACAGGCTCCCGTCCAGTGGCCCCTGGGTGTGTCCCACAACCTCTGCAGGAGAGAGAGCAACAGACAGCAGACGTCAGTGGGAAGCAGGGACATCTTCTCTTCTCCCAGGGAAAGGCGTAAGAGCTTCCATTCCCTGAGTCCTAAAACACCCACTCAGCACCCTGAGGTAGAGCTGAGGTGGCAGAAACGTGAAAGGAAAAAAGGACCCCTACCCCAGGCTTTTGGGCAGAGACCATCCCCACCCCCAGCATCAGGGCCAGGCGGCAGAGCCTAAGATTGGGCAGGGGGCCCTGGGGGTCAAGATGCTCCAGTCCAAAGCCTGCTTCTGCCATTTCATCAGCTTCCCAAAAGCCTGGAAGTGCTCGGCCAAGATGGGGTTCAACAAAGCCAGCAGGCCCCTTGTCAAACGGGACACACTTTCACTCTGATGTTGGCACCCTGGGAGTTCTGGAAAAGGGGTTCAGGGACCGGGGGAAGCCTCTTAGAGGTCGAGAACAAAAAGCAAAGGTTTACATCAGGGACAGGTGTCCCCTGTGTCATTCTGTCTACAGACAGCTCTGAGGCCCCATGAGCAATACTTTCTCTGAAAGGAAAAAGTGAGTGCTGGGTGGCTGGAGGCCAAAGGGCTGAGTCAGGAGCAAAGAACTTCCCCACCCAGAGAAACTCAATGATTTCACACCCCGTACAGTCAGCAGCCCAGCTCCAGGCCCAACACATGCACACGCACGCACACGCACACGTACGCACACACGCGCACACACGCACAAATGCACTCGCACATACACACACAAACACGCACACATGCATCCACACACAAACACACTTGCACATACATACACACACAAACACGCGCACACGCATGCGCACACGCACATGCATATACATACACACAAACACTCATGCACACGCACACACACAAACACACACATACATACACACACGCACGCATGCGCACAAATGCACTCGCCCATACATACACATACACAAACACACACACACAAACACATGCACACACGTACACATACATGCACACACGCACGCACACACATACACACACACACACGTACACAAACACGCACACACGCGCGCATACACACACAAAACCGAACACAGACATCCATAGACCCACATGCCAACAACCACCCAAATCAAACGCCCTGGTGCACTCTTACATCCACAGGTGCCCCCAGTCAGAAAGCATGGTATGGATATGAGTATGTAAATACAATAATAATAATAATAGCAAGCACCTATTATGCACCAAACACTTGGTTACGCGTTTTACACACAGTATCATTTCTAATCCTGTGAGTCAGGGAGTGTTATGCCTATTTTAAAGATGGAGAAACTGACGTTCTGCGAGGGGAAACCATTCATGGGCACACACACAGTACCCAGTAGAGTCGGGGTTTAAAGTCAGGACCAATTTAAGGCTTGATGACAATAAAACTAAATTAAAATCAAGACTAATTTAAAATCAGAGTTTCAGAGAGCGCACAATTTTTATCATTCTACACTGGCTCTAACGTCTCACACACAAACATACACACACAATGGAATGAACACATAAAAGGCAGCCATACCCCAAAATAAATACTTAAAATTTAAAGCCACAAACATTTCAGAAAGCACAAGCTCCTACCATGCCCAAGGATCAGCCCTCAGGCCAAAAGTGGCAGCCTCTAAAAATAAACACTCCTACAGAAGCCCACGGCCAAAAACAAGTGATCAGACAACCACAAAACAGGAACATCCTGATGGGCACACACACACGCAAACCACAGGCCAACCAAATGACATCACCGAGCGAGTGCGAGCAAAGATGCGCAACAGGGCACATCGTCCACACACACCCCCGGGGGCTAGATGCTCTGCCCACTGACTTACCCCTCCACAACCATCTCTCTGTCCCCCAGTTTTCCCTGGGGCTTTGGGACCTCCGCCAGCAGCAGAACCCAAGTGACACTGGGCCAGAGTACTGCCACAGCAGCCAAGTTCACAGGGTCGGGGCTGGTCCGAACTGGAACGGGGTTTTGGGTGAGACAGGTCTGAATCTCCCACAGCCTACATCTCGTGCTGGACCCCTGAAGGCTGCTAAGAGGCAGTTGCAGGCATGGCTACCTCTCCCAACTCGCCCGTCAGCATCCCTAAAGGATGAGAGCACCTGGCCCTCGTGTGTGTCCCCCTGCAAAGAACTGGGTGCCTTGCTACACTAAAGGGAAGAGACCCAGCAGGCTGTTTCGGGGGGGGGGGGGGGCGTATTAAAGAAAGGAGCCTCTCTCATCCATGCAGATTTCTGGGGCTGGCTCCCATGAGGATGGGCCCTTCACACCAGTTAGTGGGCGTCCGAAGAGCTGTCTTTCCTTCTCACTGTGCCTGGAAAGCTGCTGGCCCTGGAGAAAGTAGGCCCGTGCCTGGGCCCTGGACCCGCTAAGCAGCCCATGCCGTGAGATGCCAGCGTGCTCCTCCCAGGCTGGGATCTCTTCTCTGCCCTCCGCGCCCAACGCCCAAGTCCGTGCTCACGTGGTCTGGGAAGCAGGGAGAGCGACAAGAGAAGGGTGCTCCGCGGCCTCCCCACAGACTCTTAGACAGAAGGCGGTGAGAAGCGCTGGGTACAAATCTGGGAGTGCTCTCTCCTTCCGGGGGGAGAGCAGACCCACCCCGGCACCTTCACTTGGGTTCATAACCGCAGAGCATTTGGCGAGAGAGCTAAGGAAGCATCTCGAGGCCGGGAGGGAGAGTTCACACTGATCCCCACCATCTGATAGCCGGGCCCTCCATTGATTCTGACCATGTCAATATTAAACTGCTTCTGCCGTGTAATTGACCCCTGCAGGGGCCACAGTCAGCAGCAGCAACATCAGGGACGGGACGTGCCTGGCCACGAAGGCGTAGCAAGACGTTCGAAGAAGTGTAAATCATGTAATTAAATCCTGTTTGCTCGATACAAATGGAAATTCTATTTCTGTCCTCAAAAGAAGGGCCCCGCTGCCCCTGACGGCCCAGTGCTGGCCGCGTGCTCCAGGCTGTTCTGTAACCTTCACTGACCGTCACCCTTTGTATATGAAGGGGAGAGACCGAGGACACCCAGGCCCATCCCAGGTCCATCCAGCCCCCGTGGGGGCTCTGCTGAAACCCCAGCACACGGGCAGGACCTGGGGGGCACATACATCTGATCCTCCCATCAGAGATGAAGGCAAGCGGCCCCGGCCGCTGACACGGGGGCACGTTTCTCCTCCCCAGCCAGCACGGCCACATTAAGAGCTGCTTACCGGGACCACAAAAAGCCGGAACACAAGGCCGGTTCCAATCTATCAAAGCAGGAAGGGCAAAGGAGAGAGGCGGGGAGAGCAAGGAGAAGAAGAGAAACAGAGCAGGGGAGGAAGTGGGGGTGCTCAGGGAGTATGAGGGCTCTTCAATGGACGGCCTCTGAAGTCCCAGCAGCCTCCAGGGGATGGCTAAAACCACCAGGTAAAGCCACCTCAGATGACAGGGAGGGGGCAGCGGTAGAGGGAGACATCTGCCTGGCTGGGGCCATGGCTACTGGCATGGATGACATCGGAATAGAGGCATAAACTGCAGGGGAAATGCAGTTACAGACCGGCCAGGGTGGCGAGTTCCCAGGCCCCCCGCCTGGGTCAGCCTGAACATCCCATCTCATGAGCCGGCTCTGTGCAAGCTGAGAAGTCCACCGTCTCTGCAAGGCCCCACTCGCTTTGCCTGCGTATGCCTCCCCGCTCTTCCCAGCAGCCGCTCCAAGCCTGGACTCCACCCTCGACACCGAGCTTGACTGCACCAAGGGGCCCTTATCCCACGGCGGCCGCCATCCAGATGTGCGAGTCATGCTCCTGGAGAGCTCCGAGGAAAATCCCCAGCTGACTTGGACATGGACCGGCTCCCCAGGCTCCCTCCAGTAAATGGGGGAGGTGTGCGCGGGGCTAGACGCACAGCGCAGACCAGGACTCAGGAAAGGAAAGCAGCATCCCGCCCGCGCACCCCAACAAGGAAAGAAACACGGAGGCCAAGGGCATACGCGTGTAGGGAAGCTGTCTTCCACGTTGGGTGGTCAGAAGAATCTCCTCTGGGGATTATTTCAGATGTAGATTCTGGGGCTCCACCTCCAAAGACTTGCACTCACAGGTCTGGGGTGAGGCCAAGAATCAGCAGGTTAACCAGCTTTGCTGGGGTCCGGGTGCACACCCCGGTGGGTGACACCTTGAGAAACCCTGATCCAGATGGCCAGCATTTTGAGCTCTGAGGTTAAGGGCCCCTGCTTCCCTTAATGATGTGAAGTGGGGAGACTTCATGTACTCAGATGTCAGGACAGGCACCCCAACCATGAAGAATAAAAGGTCGACTCCCAGAAAGAAGTCTCCTTTGGTGACGAGGCAATGTGGAGAGACCCCACCCCATCCAACGGCAGGCCTGTTTTGAACAGTGACTGATTTATTAAGGTTTCAGGATGGGGCCCTTCATGATAAAAAGTCCTTTGAGTCCACATCCAGCAGAATAACAATTCGTTAGAATACATTACCCGGAGCAGTGATAACCAATCATCCTGAAGGAAAATCAATGTGGTGCCAATAGGAAGAGGCACCGTGCCCACCGCAGCAAGCAGTTCGGAGGCAGACTGGGGCCCCAGCGGGCAGGTCGGAGGGAATCTAGCTCCTTAAATGTGGGGGTGGGGCATCAAAGGCCACGTGTGGCTGGGAGGTAGGTGAGCTCGGACAAGGACTTGAGGCTTGGCCAAGGGGCAGCCAGGAGAGCAAGCTCTGGACATGTGAACCCTTTAGCCACAGACTCGCCCCCAACAATGGAGGGAGCCAGGCTGAGGCCAGAGCCGGGCTGCTGAGAGGCAGCATGGGAGCCAGAGGAGGGGCTGGGTACCAGGGAGGCCACAGAGATGTGCTTCTGGAGAGGACACAGAGGGGAAGCGCGCCCTCCCACCTCACCCCTAAGCCAGACAAACCCATCACTCAGAAGGATGGTCTCCGTCTTAACGGCCACAGCCCCCTAACCACGCAGAACCTGGCCACAGAGTCAAACGTGGGCCTGCGCGTTGGCTGAGTGACAGCATTCAGGAACTAAGTACTATGAGCGTGGCCTGAACACCCCCCTCCCCACTTGAACAGCTCTCATCACTCACAGAGCAAAGCCTCAGGCCCCTTCCTGGGCACGCCTGACCTTTGCCTTCTGAAGCTACACCTTCACTACCCTCCATGCCCCAAACACCTGCCACTCTACTCTTCCTGTTGATGTGCTCTCTCCTCGCACATGCCGTTCACTCTCCTGGGAGACCCTTGCTCACCCTGCCCCCACAGCTCCCAACCTCCCTAGCAAACCTCTTCCTTCCCCGTCAGGCTCAGCTGGGATGCCTCCCTTGGCCTAACCCCTTTCCCACAGACCTCCAGGCTCAGGTAAACCTCTCCCACGCTCCTGGTGCCCTGCGTACACGTCTACCGTAACACCGATCACCACCGGACAGTCATTGATGTCCACGTTTGTCTTCCCCACTACACCCTGTGCTCCTTGAGCAGAGGCCTTTGTCTCTCTCTCTCTGTCCCCAGTGCCTGTTTCCCAGACGGTACCATGTACAACACGGTCTATGTGAACAGTGCCCCTTGCAGGTCACTGCATAAGCAGTATGGTGATACCGATGGCACACGTTAGGTGTTCCATAAATGCTTCTTGCATGACATTAAATAGCCCAGAAAGCTTTATATAGTCCTGTCAGCTACAACAAGAGACACTTCTTTTTCCATTGCCACTCAGAGGAGTGAAAAATTATGGGTGCAAGCTTCTCCCAAAGGGAAGAGAAAAAAGAGGTACTGAAGCCAAAATATCGTAAGAGAAGGGTATTCTACAGAGTTGGTAGCACAGGCTGGGCACAGGGAGGTCCCTATAAACTGGCTAAGCCAGAGCCTGCCCCATGGCAGCCCCCACAGGACCAGACACACATCACCCCAGCAGACATTAACTCCCTTAGGCCAAGGACCCACGGAATAGCTGAATAAAGCCCACACTAATTTCCTTTAAACAATGCACAAACACGAACTTTGCACATAATTTCAGGGGTTGATAGGCAGGCACCCCCAAGTCCCTCTATGAACCTCAAATTAAGAGGTACACATTTGACAGGGTGCTACCTCTGGGGTACCCCTCTCTGTCACCAGGACTTCTGAAGAATGTCAAGCCCCGTCCAAGAGCAATAGAATGCACAGAAAGGAAAGCCTTCCTGCAGAAGGGCCCGAGAAGGGGCCCAGCCCAGAGCAAACAGGGGAGGCGAGTGTAAAGACAGGGTGAGGACAGAGAGGGCAGCGGGGAGCCTCGGCCCCACGGCTCAAGCATGACCTGGGGTCCTCCTCAGACATCCCCGCAATGGTGGCAGGGACCTCCTGTGGCCTGATCTGTGACCGTCCTGGCCTCCACCCATGTCAACCTCCCTCCCACAGCCATCCAGGGACTGAGACAGCCCTTGGTGCTCACCGCAGCTTTCACAGAGTTGTAGAAGTTCCCCAAATAGGAATGAGCTTCCTCAGAAGCTCTGAAGATTAGCAGAATTGGGGGTGAAGAGAAGTCCCGAGTCCCTGAAAGGGAACCACACAGAGGAGCCACAGCCTCTGAGAGGCAAAGCGGGCAGGGACTCGGTTCATGCCGGGAGATGCCCACCAGTGCCAACTGACAAGCGCAGGCTTCAGGCCCCGTGGGCAGGGACAGGTGGGTCCAGACCTGCCAAACACACCTGCCTTCCTTCCCGTTTAACAGCACTTAGAGGGAGCCCACTGTGTTTTCAGAGAGCAGACAGAAGAGAATGAGATTCTTCTCAGGGCTGCTGTCCATCTTTCCACAGGTGGCCCTGTCCCCTGCAGAAGTGACCTTGCCCGTCTCACCCACAAACCTGCGTCTGTGTGCCCAGAGAGGAGGGGTGGCCCATGCCCTACCCCTGGCCACCTCCCCCATTCTGCCGAGGCCAAGAAAGAAAGACGGAGGCACGAGGCCCAATGTCCAGACGGAGCCCAGTCTGAATCTCAGCCTGTGGGCCCTAAAGGTGGAGAAAGTCAGCATTGAAATCGAAATGGAAAGCACAGCCCCTCCCACTGGCACCTCCGGGCCCTCGGGGCACCAGAACTAAGATCTGAGAGGGCCCAGGAAGTCAGCGGAGCCAAGGGAGCCTTTGAAAAGCCATGGAGTGTTTAGAACTGAAAGATCTTAAGGAGTCAGTCCACCCACTGCCCACCCGTCACGTTCCAGGAAGACAATGAAGCTGCAGGGTCCCCACCAAGGTCACAAGGCCACCCAGCTGCAAACAGACTCATCTTCCTGCCTCCCAGTTCAGTGCTCTCCCCCTAATGGCCTTCAAGGTGAAGGTGGCTTCAAGAGCCTGGGGATGAGGGGTGGGCGATAGACTCTCCAACCAGGACTGCAGAGCAAGAACCTCACAATACAATATACGGGGCTTTAGTCAAGCGACGATGACGGATGTGTCCCCAGGTCTTCCGCAGGAAGGACCCACAGTACTTGACACAGATGCTATCTTATGTGAATTTCTCCAGAGAGAGGGAGTAGAGGCAGAAAACTTGATCGTGACCTTCATTTCAGACCCAAGGGACCAGGGCCTGGAGGGTGAGTGACCTGCCCAGGTCACATGACAGCCGACAGCCCGCTGGCCCTCAGCTCCCACGCCGGGCAGCCGAAGCAGAGCCTGACACTCCCACTCCCCAGCTCGGCCTATCCAGGGACCAGATATCACGGACACCCTCAGGACAGCAAAAATAGCTCTGAGTCCACAACAACCCAAGTCCTCTTCTGACAAGCTAGGGCACCCGCCTGGACACTCAGAAATCACTGGCCAGGGCACGGCCGGCGGAGAGGCCAGGAGCCGTGCCAAAGTTGGGAGAAAGCCATGAATGGGGCCTGCAGGAGGCCGGCCAGGAATGATCAGCACAAGGGGTGCCACAAAGCTCAGACCACAGAAGTTGGTGCGGGGGTGGGGGTGGGGTTGTTCTGAATAAACATCCCACTGGGAGTGCTTCAGGGGGATCCTGGCCTCCACCACATTCCCCCTGCCCACCCCATTCTCATCCACCATGACCCCCAAAGAATGAGGCCCACTCAGACACACCGTCCCCATCAGCTCTGCCACCGCTCAGACCTGGGCTGACAGCTCTTACATGTCCCAGGGCAGCCAGTCCTGGCGGGAGGCGGCTGTGTCCTCTGCACCCACCTCCAAAGGCAGAGTGGAGGGTCACAGCCTCACACAGCCGCAAGCAAGCCCTTCCAGGTCCGCGGCAAATCCAAGCCCCAGGCCCCAGAAGCCCCCCGCCACCCTCTGCCCAGATCCAGCCAAGAGCCACACAAGGACACACTCGGGCCAGAAACAGCTGCCTGCAGACACTTACCCTCTGGGCTGAGAGGGAGGAAGGGGAGGGGAGGGAGCCACCCTGATTTGATCTCCGCTCCTCGTGCCTCAAGTTTCAAATAATTCCTATATGGCTGCAGCTCCCGGCAAGGTCTGTGTCCTACCTAGTCAGGCTCCCTGGGACTGTCAGGGGTGGGAGGAGCCAGTGCCTCCCGCCGGCCCTGGACACACACACCACTCCCTCTCTCTCCTCTCGCCTCCTCCTCCCTCCATCCCCGCTCCCTCCCCGCCTCACTCTGGCTGTAGGAAGCCAGTGGGATAAAACTCTGTCTGTAATTTCAGCCAGCTGGGTCCCCAGGGCTTCACTTATCATCCTGTAGCTATGCAGCTCTTGAATGACATCACAGTGGCTTCCTAAGCCCTCCACACGGAGTGCGAATCGCGGGCTCAGCCCCAGCCCAGCCCCAGTTCCAGCCCAGTTCCAGCCCCAGTTCCAATTCCAGTTCCAGCCCCAGTTCTAGCCCAGTTTCAGCCCCAGCACCGCTCCAGCCCAGTTCTAGCCCAGTTCCAGCCCAGCCCAGCCCAGCCCAGTCCAGCCCCAGTTCCAATTCCAGTTCCAGCCCCAGTTCCAGCCCAGCCCAGCCCCAGTCCCAGCCCCAGCATAGTCCTAGCCCCAGCACAGTTCCAGCCCCAGCACAGAGCAGCCTCAGAATAGTCCCAGGCCCAGAACAACCCCAGAACGGCCCCAGCGCAGCCCCAGTCCCAAACCCATCGAGGCCCGAGTACCCAGAGGAGAAGTGGTAGAGAGACCCTGAGAGCAAGGCAGCGGGGAAGCAAGGGGGAGACAGGGAAGGGCGAGAGCTCCTAGGAGGGCACTGAGATTTATTTCCCCAAATTTTTCCACATTTTTTTTCCATTCTCCGCAAATGAAAGACAGAACAGATGACAACAATTTTCCAGCTGCTGAACAATAAGGTGGAAATCTTTTTTTCCCCTCCCTCTCCCCCTCCTTCCCCTCCACAGGGCAGAGTCGAGGAGCCAGGACACTTCCTGACTTATAAAAGAAGGGGGAGAAGCCCCAGAAGGCCCTCTGCTTCCCAGAGGTGGCCATGGGGCCTGAATAGAGGGGCTGGAGTATCACCCAGGCAGGCCTCAGGGAGGGGGACAGGAGCCCCAAAGTGAGATTTTCAGTACAAAGTTTTGGATTCTGGCCCAGCAACCTGGACAGTTTCTGAGGCCTGACTTTGGGAAGGCCAGTGGGCGCCTGGCCCGGGCTATTGATCTGCCAGGCCATTTGAGATGCCTCCAGCTGACTGGCTATTGGTATGCAGTTTGTTCCCATCTGAAAATCATGAATGGCAGAGAATAATTTTCAGAGTATCAGTGATGTCCGCCTTCACCCCCAACCACCCAGGTGTGAAGCAGTCCACTCCGCCAAAACCTCGCAAGCTGCCCAAAGTCCCCATCATCCTGGTGTGCCCTTCAAAGTGCTAGAGTCCCTGAGGATAGCAGGACACCAAATCCCAACTCTTGCATGTTGTTGACGACCTATTTGCACATCAATTGAATGCCCTAACCTAACTCCCAGAGAAGGCAGGAGACGGCCTGGGGTTTGCAGCCAGGCCAGTGGGGTTTCAGTGTCCGGTGTCTGCTTGCCAGGGCCCCAGTTAGTTGCAACCCCAAAGTGCTTCTGCGGCCACCACTCCCCCACCCCCACCCCCCGTGCCCAGCTGAGCCCTGGGGCCCCTCCGTACTGCCAGCACCACTTCCAAATGGACTTTGGAAGAGTAAAGAAGAAAAATAAGAGGAAGAACAAAACCAGTAGCCTGTGCCCTGTAGGCTGTCCCCTGCACTATGTTAACTGCATCTTCACTGATGAGATGGGGAGGCCCCCAGCCCAGTGTCAAAGACTTGATGGAAATCATCAGAATGGGCCGCAGAGAGAGGGGGAGGCAGGAAGGCAGAAGGGAAGGTCTGAGAAGCTTTGCGCTTTCATATCAAAATCTGATCTCACTGCCCCTGGAGAAGGAGAAGAGCAAACATCAAAGAACACTTTGCTACTAACAGTTTTGGTTTGTTTGTTTTTTTTTTTTAAGCAATCAAAGCAACAGAAGGCGAAAGCCTCTAACAAGCACAAGGGCAGTGACTGGCTGTGAGGATGTAAAGACGGCCCGGAGATGGGAAAGGCGGTCAGCAGCTCCTCACCCACCCACAGCTCTGCAGCCACTTCCCCCGCCTGTGGCCTGAACAAACCACACAGGAGTGGGGGTCGGGAGCACCCCATGTCCCTGCAGGGGAGTCTGGTGGCGGCCAATAACGCTTGAGCAGACAGAGGGAGGGGCAGGAGAAAAGGGAGTTTGGGGCCAAACTCCTTTGCACATAGAACCTGCCAGTGCCGCGTCAGAGCCTCTAGAAGTGCCTTATTCTCCCATGTCCATGCACCGTGGTCACTCGCCTCATCTAGACAGACGCGTGGGGTAGAAGGATGCCCTTCAACCTCAAGAAAATCCAGTCTAGCCAACCGTTCCCCTTTCTCACATACCTCAAAGCCGAGGCGATCTGGATGCCAGACCTCCCAACCCTCCTGCTGCAGCTGAAACCCCTAACCAGCCACGGCATAGACCTAGAGAAAGTGTAGTCTGGCAGCAAGAGCAGTAGACTGGGAGTCAAGGGGCCAGAGTAATACGGAGTGACCTTGGACGGGGCTCAGTTTACTCCTCTGTGCTATGGGAGAGTACAACCAGATGATCCCTGAACTCCCAGATGCCCAGCTCTAGATGCCCAAGAATCCACCTCAGAGAAGACGCTCAACCAGACACTGCCTGGACCCGAGCCCCTGAACTCTGTGGGCCCATTTCTCCTCTCCTGCATGGTCCTGCCTGGGTGGTTCCAGACTCCAAACACATTGAAGGCTATTTCTGTAGCAGGGCGGGAAGGGGGCTAGGACAGAAATGGTGACTTACAGGAAGTCTGGAAATACAACGCCAGGCTGCAGAGGTTCCGGGGGCCATGCAGGGCAATAATGAGGCTGATCTGTTTTCATCAGTGAAGCACCGAAACCCAATCCCTGGAGCGAGCTGACCCAGCAGACGGCGGCGGGGAGCTCCCAACCCAGAGCAGAATTAGCTAGATCACAGCCTCCCGGGTCTCACTGCTGGGGCAGGTGATGAGAGAGACAGAAGGGAAAGCCCGGGCTAGCCAGCCGGGCCCAGGTGGCTCCAGGTCCCTCAGGCTGGCCTCTCCCCACCCGCCACTGGCCTGCCTGGGTCTCCGGGACGCAGGGGAGGAATGGACAGAGATAGGCAGGTGGGGTTTCCATTTCAACTCAGCCCTTATTCTCAGGGAACTTAAACTTCAGGATGCTGGGTCCACGTGCCCACTTGTATGGGGCAGAGGGGCAGAAGGACAGGGGTCAAGGTTCCTCAGCTGCCGGCCCTTGTGAAGCCACGGCCAGAAATGGTGGTATCAGAACCCCAGCTCTACAGCTACCTCGCTGTGTAAACATGGGTTGGTTACTTAACCTCTCTCTGTACCTGTTTCTCACCTGAGAGATGGGAACTAGAATGCTCATTAAAGGAAATGATGGGCAACTACAGGATCTCACTTCTGAAGAGCGTATATAGAAGGGAGAGGTGAATTTTCCTCCTAGTCCCTAACCAAATTGCTGACTGGGAATGGCAACTGATACAAGCCTCACGGAGGCCAATTGGGCAGTATCAAAATTATACATGCATCTATTCCTCCACCCAGCAACTCCATTTAGAGAACTCTGTTCTATGGAGAGACTCACACAAATGAAAATGTTGTATGTGCATGGCTCTTTGTTGCAGCATTTTTGTAAATCAGCAAAAGACTGGAAACAACCTAAATGCTCGTGTTATTTAAATACAGTTAAATAATACGCTGTTAGAGGAAAGAGTTCAGGGTACAAGCCAAATCCTTACAGTGACTGCCAGGCCCTAAGTGTCCGGGTCCCCATTACCACTGACCTCATCTCCTATTACAATCTCTGTAAGGTCACCCTGGCCCTTCTGCTGCTTACCAAACACCTCAGGTGGGCTCCTGCCTCAGCACTTTTGTATTTGCTATTCCCTCTACCTGTGATGCTCTTCCTCAGATATCTGCGTGGCTAACTCCCTCACCTCCTTCAATTCCTTGCTCATGTGTTTCCTCCTCAGCGCAGGCCAGACTGACCAACTTTTTAAAAACTTTCAACTGCCCACTCGATACCCCCACTCCCAATCATCCTTATTCTGCTCTATTTTTTCCCCAGAGTATTTTCCATTCTCTAACATGCTCTGCCATTTATTTATTATACCTTTTTAAAGAAATTTTTTATTGTCTTCCTTCTCCCACTAGGTGGTCATCATGACAAGAGCAAAGATCTTTGTTTTGTTCACTGTCACATCCTCAGACGTAGGCTACACTAGTGACGGGCACACGGTAGGCACTCAGTCGATAGCTGTTGGATAAATGAGTGAATATGACTGAGGGCAGTCCGTGTACCAAAGAACGCGATGACGTGCTTTTTCTTTCTCCTCTTCTTCAATAGGGTAGACTCAAGGTTATGCCTAGAATCACGTCATTCTTGCTCTCCTGAATTTTAACATGTTTTCTCAGATGGAGGAGAAGCAAGCACGTTTACAACTGTTTCGGAAGTCATCCTGTGCCACAGCCTGGCCATCACTGACGACTGGAGTCAGGGAGGCAGGACCCCTGGAAGTATAGACCCTGGAAAGACCCTGGGAGCTGGCCTGGTTTCACAATCCCCGACCCCTGAGCAGAGAGAGTGGCTCACACGTGGGAATGAGGCCCGGTGTTCAGACAATGCCAGGGAAAAGGTTCACGCATGGCTCTGTGTAGCAGGATGGAAACAGGACTTGCAGTCCGAGTCCCAGGTTCAAGGTCCAGCTCAACGACTGGGATGGTTAAAACGTGAACTGACCAGTACTCAGGGAAACATTTTATTAAGTACCACCAAAGGTCAGGCAGTAGAACTGGTGACAACTAACATTAACTGATGATTCACTATGTAACGGGCACAGAGCTGAGCATGCACAGGTTACCTCACTGGATTCTCAGGTCGGTTGGAGAGGTACTGTCCTTGTCCCCACTTTGCAGGTGCGAACACTAAGGCTCAGAAAGCCTAAATCAGGCACGTCCAACCTGCAGCCCAGGGCGGCTTTGAATGCGGCCCAACACAAATTCTTAAAACATTGAGATTTTTATTTATTTATTTATTTATTTTTAGCTCATCAGCTATGGTGGGTGTTAGTGTATTTTATGTGTGGCCCAAGACAATTCTTCTCCCAGTGTGGCCCGGGGGAGCCAAAAGGTTAAACACCACTGGCTTAAATGATTTGCCCAAGGTCAACAGCAGGCAAGAGGCAGAGCTAGGGCTTGGTCTGGCTGTGAGGTCCCCATCCCCAGGCAGCCTAAGGCCTGAGCCGAGGCTCTCAACCACTGCTGTGCCTCCACCAAGGCCATTTTGTGGCTTCTCAGGTCACTCTGAGGACACTGTTCTTCTGAACCTTAATGGAGGCTGCCTGTTACTGAAGGTATGTGAGCTTAGTGACTCAGGCAGGATTTTAGAAGGTCTCTTGCCAGGGAGAGAGGCCTTGGAAGGAAGAGATTTACAGGGGAAGAACCGTCCACGAGTAGCTGGGAAAGTAGACAGAGGAGAAATGTGAAAGGAAAAAGGACTGATCACTCTCCAGAACCCAGATACACTGAAACCTCTTCCCATAAATGGCCCCGGAACTGTCCATTGGACAGAAAGCAGGGCATGGCAGAGAAGACCCACAGGAAAGGGCTCTGCCGCCTTAGAAGGGCACCGGCCAGCAGGCAGAGGTGGGCAAGGTGCACATAAGCTCCAGGGGCAACGCTGCCTCTCGAAGGCTGATGGAGATGGGCCTGAAGGCCAGGCAAGGACAGGCGGCAAAGGGCTTACCAAACATTGCCAAAGAGCAGACGAGCCTCTGCTAGCACCTAGGGCCAGGGCAACGGCCCTGCACAGGGAAGAAAGAGGGCCAGGGCACAACCTCCTGAGGCCGGGAGAGGTGCCCAGAGCCAGGCTAGGTCCAACACAGAATAATCCACAATAACCCAGGAAGACGAGCCTCAGCCCTGAGGGCTAAATGCTGGGAGCCCCGCACACCCTCCCTCTTCTCGCAAGAGCTTAACAGTGTCCGCCTGCCCCACCTGGAGCCGGGAAGCTGAGGGGCAGCGAGGGGTCTGCACATACTGAGCTGGGAAGCAGCAGCAAGCCAAGCACGTGCGCTCCCCGAGGCTCCCAGCACTCAGCCACGACAACTGGGTGACGAGCGGGGGCTCCAGGGACTGGCCCACTGCAGGGTTTTGGGGGCTCTTTTCTCTTCATCTCCTGGTTCATTCTCCCCTCCTGGACCCCGTGTGTGTGGAGGGCAGTCACGCGAGGGAAGCCAGTCTGATTTGATTGCTTTTCTTTCCAGATTTTGAGCAAGGGCGTTAACGCCACTTTTCGATGTGAAGAAACAATGCTGTCTTCAATGCCATCTACCTCCCCAGTCCAGTACAAATGCAGCCGCTCTGCAAAGCCATCCACCTCAGATCACCCACCTCCCCAGAAGTTCCTTCCCTCCAGAGAAGTCGGGGCCTGTGGCTGAGACCCTTCCCCACAGACTGTGGGTCAGGGTGGATGGTACGCTCGTCTGATTGTGCCACAGCCCTGCCCACCCTCGTCTGCAGGCAACTCCAGGGCATGACTTTCCACAGCGCCAGGACAAGCCCAGCGCCCGCCACCTAGGAGGTGATCTGTAAGCATTTGGGCAAAGAAGGGAGTGAGAAAAGGACTGGAGAGAGGGAGGGAATGATGGGTGAGAGGCAGCTCTCATTGGGTAAGAAAAAATATTCGATTAATGGAGGCTTGAATTTCTTTTCTTGGACACCATTCGAGGCGGTATCTTGGGGTCTTGCCCGGGTCCAGCTAACCTGCACTTGTCTACAGGTCTGCCAGGAGAGGAAGGAGGGGGCAGTGGTGGAGGGGGAAAGAGCGTGCGCTCTGCTCTTCCCCTGCCTCGAGTTTGATATTTGAGCACAAGGAGAGGGCAGACTGTGCCACTCGGGCCACTGGCCAAGAGCTCTGCGTCCGCTCTGAGTGTTGCTCCGGCCTCCCAACCTCCACCTGATGGCAGAGATTACGGAGGACCAAAGGCACATTCACTCAGGAGGGTATTGGTTTACTGAATGTTCCATGGGCAGACACGACTCCCCAAGTCTGCCAGCTGCCTCGCAGAGCAGGGCCAGCTAAGGGTCCCAGGGCATCGGGACCAGCCCCGCCCCCCCGACCAGGAACAGTGCTAAGCAGGTGGCCGGCAGGTGCTGGGTCACTGGTGTCATCTTCTTTACCCACAAAGTCGAGCTGACCTTGCATTTGCATTCTCAACACTCTGATTGCTCCAGGAGGTCAGGAGAGGAGAAGGTGCCCAGATCCTCCCGAAGGAGACATTCAATCCCGGCCTCTGGCGTTATCTCTACATAGACCATGGACATTGAGACCCATCTCCCTGGTTTCTTAACATCTCTGCCAGAGCGAGCCAACAGGACAAGGACCCAACCTCCTTGCCACAGGTGATCCACACTCTCAGAGTTGGGAAGTTCTACCAGGTGGCTAACTCACACCCCCCATACCCCTGCTATAGTCTCAGCCCTTTATCCTAAATGACATGATACAACAGGGACTTCCAGAAGCAGTTCTGAATTTCTCCCTCTGTCCTTCCCCTCACCACCTGGAAGTCAGACCAGAAGGGCTGCCCACTCCCACAGCCAAGTTAAGATTTCCCAACAAACATCAGTTTGGTGCTGACCTCCAGGTTCTCAGCACCCATGCTTAAAAAATCACCCTCTGCTCAGAGACAAGGGGCAGAGGTTTCACTCCAGGGTCCTCAGATCTGAGTGAATTACTTGGGCCCACCTGCCATCTTGCACTCCCCTCTCTTAGTGGTTCCTCCCACATCTCATCCAAAAGTTCAGAAGGCAAGCATGTTGACCTTACGAAAGGACGTCAAGGCAGGCATCCACCATGGTGCACAGATGTTCTCCCAGGACGGGCACGGGGGCCATTCCCCCACTGCATCAAATGCCTCACTCCCAACCCCCAAGGGGTCCACCGTCCCGCTGCCCGGCTGACCCCTGGGGACATGGAGGGACACAGGGCCGTGCTGGTGGCTGAGGGAGCTGGAGGCAGAACTCCTGGGCTGTGTGCTTGCTCTGCCCTCCAGGGAGCTGGAACTGGGCTCCCTCTCTGGGTAAGAGGGCAGGTTTTCCACCAGTTCCAGGGCTGCAAAGAGATCCGCCCAAGCAGCCTAAAGCATTTCAGGCTATAGATGAACAATCTTTGAGATTAAGATCTAGAATGACAGGAAGCAGTGCGGATCCCTTTCTCTAGCTCCCAGCATGCCATGTTGGAATCCCGCCTCCACTGTTTACTCGGGGAATTATCTTGGCCAGGCCCCCAGCCTCTCTGTTAGGGCCTCAGTTTCCTCTCCTATCAAATGGGAACACGGCTCTAACCAGGTGTTGATGTGGAAGCACTGGGGTCTCAGTTGTGACGGAGGCCCCAGGATAGTGAGTGCCCCATTCCAAAAGTAGGGCTTGCAGGAAGAGATGACTGACATCCAGAAAGTGAAAACGACAACCCACAAAATGGGAGAAAATATTTGCAAATCACGTATCTGATAAGGGACGTATTCCGAGAATGTATAAAGAATGCTTATAACTCAGTAACAAAGAGACAAAAACCCCAATTTAAAAAAATGTGCAAAAGATGTGAATAGGCATTTCTCTAAAGAAGATAGATAAGGGCGAATTAACAAAGACGTTCATCCTCAATGCTCAGGGAAATGCAAATCAAAACCACAATGAAATACCACTTTACACCCACTAGGATGGCTCGAATACCAAAGAAAATTACAAGGGCTGGTAAGGGGGTGGGGCAATCGCACTGCTCACTCACTGGCGGGGAAGCAGGACATGGTGCAGCCGCTTTGGAATACGGGCAGGCAGTCCCTCAAACGACAGACAGTACCCACGTGACCGGCAATCCTTCCCCCAGCTTCTCCACCCAACGGGTGCAAGCGTAAGTCAATGCAAAATGCTGCACGTGAGTGTCCGCGGCAGCATCCTTCAGAGCACCCCAAAAGTGGACACAAGGCAAATAGTCACAAGGCAAAGACCAAGTACCGACACGCAGTGCCAACCACATGGATGAACCCTGAAAACACCACGCTAAGTGAAGGAAGCCCCACAAAAAGCCTCTTCAAACAGGTTACGGTACGGTATTAAATTAGATCACTATGATATAATTTTATTATACGATAGTGGGAATACATGAGGGCTGTCTGGAAAGTATCCAGCCACAAACCACCCGGCTCATATTAGCTGTTAATTTTTTTTAAAAACGGAGATGGCTGAAAACTCTTTTGTGGCTCTACATGACCCCACACACATCCATACCAAAGAAGGGACAGGATCTGGAAGTGGGAGTCTCTAAGAGGAATTGTGGGGAGAGGGCTGTTTCGCTGCAAGGGCCCCCTGCTAAGGGCTTCCCCCTCATCTCATGAGTGTCTGCTGGAGCACGAAGACCATCAGAGACGGACCGGGCTCAGGCCTGAGTGTCCGAAGGGTGAGAGGTAGGACAGGGAGAAAGAGGGGGCTGCCTTAGCCACCTCAGCCCCAGGCTTTGCGGAGGCTAAGAGTGCTTCAGGGCTCCTGTGGACCAAGGAGAGAGAGAGCTGTCCCAGCCACCTCAGACCCTGTCCAAGAGGGCCACCTGCAGGGCCGAGAGGACTCCAGCAGGAGAAGGCCTGGACTAAGGAAGGCTCTCAAGCATCTGACAGCTGCAGTCACCCACCTGAATTTGGGACACAGTGAGGAGAAACGCATGGGGAGTTGGAGGAGGTGTCTCCAAAACACTCACAGAAGTGCAACAGGAGTGTCAGCATTTGACGCCCCCAGAATCTTCCACTGGCAAGAAGCTCAGAAGTTGCATCATCTGTGCCTCTGTCTCCACGCACAGTGTGCCTGTGCGGCCCCACCATAATGCCAGACCGGCAAGAGCATTCTGCTCCCTCCTTTCCTCTCTTTCCCGAAGTCAGAACAGAGAGGAAACCTACCAACACACACACACACACACGCACACGCACATGCACACACACACACACACACACACACACACAGCTGGTGGACAGGCAGGAGCTAACACGGAGGAAGATCTAGCCCTGGGTAAAGGAGCGAGGTCACTGGCACTGGGCATATTTATTACTGACCAGAGGATCTTTTATTACCTGAGAGTGACCAGAAAAGGCCCAGGACTCACACTCATGTCACTCGGGCAGGGGAAGCACAGGATAGACTTAAAGGGCAGTGGGAGGCCAAATAGTGGCTTTATAATCACATCCTACAAGTTCTGTTTGATTAGCCTAATAGTTACACAACAGCAACTACCTACAGGTCTTTGGGGAGGAGTAACCAAGAGAATGTATAGTCCGTGGTACGTGGAACAGGGTAGGCACACAAGGCTAGCCATTATCTAGTCATGGTCTTTGTCATCATTATTATCATTGTTAGGGTTTTAGTGCTGGAAATCCCCCTTGGAATTTAGCCTTCTCAATTCACTGATAAAGAAACCGAGAACCAGAGAGGAGGAGTAACTTTTCCAAGGTCACACAGCAAGTTGGTGCCAGAGGCAAGTCTCCGGACTCCCAAGAGCAGAGCTCCCAGAACAGAGCCATCAATAGATGATTCCCGGAGAGTAAATGAACCAGGAGGATGTGGGCTTTTCCTAAGAGAGGGCCTGTATACATTCAAAATCTTTTCTATCTCCTCTCCTCCAACACTTCAACAATAGTAACAGACACAAGTTACTGCCAGCCTCATACATAGCAGGCCCTCTGCTTTTCACATTTCACGTGCATTACACCTCGATGAATCTTAACAACAATCCTATAAGGAAGGGACTGTTATTGCACCCATTTTACAGATAAAGCATTTGGGTCTCAGCAAGGCAAACTGACTTGACCAGGGAACCCAGTTATAAATACCAGAGCTTGGAACTAGATCTTCTGATTCTAAATCCCACAGTCTTACTTCCTATAGCAGTGATGAGTCTGTTCAACATTTTTTCAGCTTGCCATCTTCTATGCACAACTTCCCTGCCCTCTTTGAAGTTAGCCAGGGGTGTGTGACTTGGTTGGACCAATGAAATGTAAGCAGAGGGGAAATAATTCACGTTCAGGCAGAAAACAGCCTGCAAATAATAATGTCCTCTACCCACTGCTTTGGCAATGACAGAAGCATCTATGAGATGAAGCCACCCACCAGCCTAGAGTGACTAAGATGCACAGAGACCCCTGCCAATCCATACTGGACAGGCAGTATAGGCAAGAAATATGCTTTTGTTGGGTTAAGCTACCGAGAATTGGGGGCTATTTGTTACTAGCATAACCAAGCCTCTCCTGACTGATACGACTACTGAGCTATGCCACTTCCCACTCTATACTCATGAGCTGGGAAGGTCTGAGAGGGAAGCTCTGCAGGTCTTCCTTAGCTCCTCACAAGTCATAAATAGAGCCCAAAGGAATGGAAACTATCACTACTCCAATCCCCTCATTTTACAGGAAATAAAGAAGATCTACAGAAAAGGATTGCCAAGGACACCCAGAACCTAAGTATCCTGCCTTCCAGGCCAATATCTGTCCAGGTCTGTCTGTCTGTCTGTCTGTCTCTCTCTCTCTCTCTCCATGTCTCCCACCTGTTTCTCTCTCCTTCTCACCCTCTGTCTGTTTGCTGTGTCTCTCTCCCTCGCTCTTTCCTCTTTCTCAAAAAAATTAGAGAATCCTTAGACAAATCCAGTTCATGCGAAGTCCCCACAGACTGGGGACTCCTGGGTGCTATCAGGAATTCTGCTTCCCAGCACAGGCATGAGAAGATGAGGAGGGAGTGATCACCCTACAGAGCGAGACGCTTTCCCCCAAGGAAAGGAAATGCCTGTCCTCACGGATCCTGAGGGTTGAGAAGCTTGGGCACAAAACCAAGCCCCCTTGTCACAGCCCCTGGCTCTGGTGGGACTGCCCACAGAAACAAAAGAAATGCTGACAGGCGTCACACAGGAGGAGATACCCAGAAGTGGGGTGGTCACCAGCCCCCCGCTGCCATCTTCAGCCAAACCAGGGGGCGTGTCCTTTCCTCCTTTCACTCATGCTTTTGGCCCTGAGCCATCTGCTGCTTTACCCAGCACACGCCCCTACTCCCCAACCCTCTCTCTAAGTTGTGAGAAACTCTCAACAACTCAGCGTCCAAGGAGGTCAGGGTGGGAGTGAATGGATGGGCAGTGAGGCTATTCGGGCCTGGTCACCCTTTGGGCTCCTGGGAGGCGGGAGGCAGCCCACAGCCCTTGGTGTGGGACTTGCTTCCGAGAAGGCTTTGCCCTAGAACACTCTGGAGGAATTTGGAGACGACTCTGTGCAGCATAGGCAAAAACAAAGCTCCACTCCTACCCACGGGGAGCCAGGATCTGGGCATGGGGCTTCAGAACGCGGGCCAAACAGCTAATGGGGCTTCTGGAGGCAGCGCAACGTGGTGTCAGCCAGAGCGCTGAGCTGGCAGGCTGCAGACCAAACCGGAGAAAGACAAAGGAGCCCGGGAAGAGGAGGGTGGGGAGGACCCAAACGCTCTCCCTCCACCCTCCCGGGACCCTCTCTTCCTCCTCACTCAGGACCAAGGCGCCAGGCATCGGACTACGGGTAGCTCAGAAGACGCCTTCCTAGGTGTGATGGGCGAACCGGCACTACCACCCCCACCCCAGCACACACACAAAATGCGCATGTTGAAGTCCTAGCTGCTAGCTCCTCACAATATGACTACACTTGAAGATACGGTCTTTCAAGAGGTAAAGAAGTTTAAAAAGAGGCCCTAATCCAATCTGACGGTGTCCTTACAGGAAGAGGTGATGGGGACACAGGACACGCACAGATGACAGGCGCTCCTCTGCCCCCCAGCCACCTGTCCCAAGGCCTGGAAACTTCTGTTGTCAGAAAGTGCTTGAAATTGAGCTTCCATTGGATTCTTCCTCTTTTCCTCACTTGGCCCTCCTTCTGGCCCAACTGCAGGTGAGCCAAAATGGTCCCCAGGCCCCTGCGGTCGCTGTGGCCCCGGCCCCCATGCAGAGGCACTCTCGACCTTCTCCCCCTATTTCCGGTTCTGTTTCCTGGGCCGCCCTGTGTGGCAGCAAGCTCCCTGGCATCGAGGGCTTCGAGGAACTAGACGACCACCCTGAAGGAGCCACGGGACTCAGAGGTGTGGGGGCGCCTCTCAGCTGAGCTCTAAGGGGAAAGGGACGTGAAGCCAGACCCCTAGATTCTAGTACCATCTCCAGCGCTCACCTCAGGGCCCTGGCCAGCATCGCCCAGCTCACTACCTTTCAGAGTGGTCCTTGGTACAGCAGGAGCTCAGGTCATGCCAAGCTGGGCTCCACACGTGGGGACTGCCTCCCTCTTGGCAGGTCCCTTCCCCACGGTGGCACGGGGGCATTAGATGATCTCTATGACGGGCCTGGGCCACCCCCGAAGTCCCCACATGGAGCTTTCTTCCTCCATTCTGCTGCCGAAGTGGATCGGGGGGTGGGGGGGGGGGTGTCCTGAGCAAGTGGAAGAGCACTCTCAGTGTCACAATGCCACACCAGAAACCAGAATCAGGCGTTGGGAAGGTGGGGACAAAGGCAGCAAGGAAAGGGTTCAACACAGAGCAGTCAAGACCCTGAGGGTTATGTCAGGGTCACCTGGAGGGCTTCCCAGGGGAAGAGGAGCTCTGACCCCAGCGCCCCCCACCCCTCACTGCAGGGAAGGGCAGGGTGAGCGCCTGGCTGGGTGCCCCCACACTCCCCTCTGAGTCAACCGCGGGCTCCAGCGGGACCGGCCTGGCCCGGCCTCTCCTAGCCAGTCCCCGTGGGCCAGAAACAGGCGAGGCAGGCTGCTTCCAGAAACGGCCTCAGCTCAGCTTGGACACGCTACCCTCTACCTATCTTGAGAGGCCAGCCCCTCAGCAGAGGCACTCCCAGTGAGCAGCCCCTCACTCTCTGGGATGGTGAGGGAGGGACATCAAGGGACGCTCCTCGGCGGTCCCCTGCACTGATTTCCACCAGCACCTGCATCGGGGCCAGGCCTCCGGGGTACCACACTCCATGTGCCACTGAGTCTGAGCCCTCCCTCTTAAGAGGCAAGACCAGGGCGACCTCGTCTGTCCAGGGGTGAGAGGTGGGGGGCAGAGCGGGCGGACACTCACCCAAGCTCGGCAGGGACCCAAGTATTGCCACGGGACCAGATGCCCCAGAACAGGCCCCTGGGGACGTCAGCCAATCCAGAACCGTTCAGTGGTCAGCACTGGGGTTCCACACCCAGATCCTCTCTCAACAAGCTAGGCGACGTTGGGCAGGTCACTGAACCCCTCTGTACCCCAGTTCCTCCATCCAGCTACAGGAATGGTGCCCGCGTCCCAGGGTGCCTGTGAGTGTGAGATGCGATGGTGCCCACCAAGTGCTTGGCGCCACAGCTGGCATGTGGCAAAGCCGGGACTGGCTCCCAAGGCCAAGGGTACTTCTCATTAGCCCTGCCTGTGGTGCCCTGAGATGCTGCCACAGCCACGACCGAAGTGTCAGAGACTGGTGAGCGAACAGCAGGCTGCACCTCCATAGAGGCGGATCCCCAAAAGGTGCTCAAAATGACATGAATCGAGGCCACATTTTTAACCCTTCCACTCAACTGCCTCTGGTGAAAGTTGCTACAGTAACCTGGTGGCACGGGCACTATTCATATTACCACCCCAAGTGTGTAGAAGAGGAAACTACAGGAAGGCTAAATAACCTGAGCGAGGGCACACAGCCACACGGGCGAGAGCTGTGATGTGGACCCAGGCAGGCAGGCACTGCAGGGCCTTGGGGTCACCCGGCCTCTCCTGGTCCAGGACCTCCTGGTGAAGAGGCAATGTCACCTCGCATACCACCTCACCTCCAGGCCATCCCCCAGCCCAGGGACCATGCCAGGGAACTGTCTAAACCCCTCCCGGGCTCCAGCCTGAGCCATCCCGAGTAACTCTGGAGTCTTGGGAGTTAGGCACTCTTATCCCAGCTAGCACATAGGCAAACTGAGGCACGAGGGTGTGTCCACCACTAGGGAGACAGACACAGACCTCCTGCTCCCCTCTCTTGACCAGAGAATTAGCCAGGGAAAAAAATCCTATTAATCTCTGGGCCCCAGAATCTAGCACCTTCTAGAAGTACCCCCAGCCAGGAGAAAAAGCAGGATGGGAATGATGCTCACCGCTCCTACCCCAGGCCTGGTCCTGGCTTTTTTCCTGTCCCTGTAGGGGACGAAGCCCAGTGGCAGCAGGGAACACCCAGTGGGCCAGGCGGGGTCTGTCCTGGTGACCACCCCTGCCACACAGCCCCTCACCCAGGGCCATGAGCTGCCTCCCCTGCCTTCCCTGCCCACCCCTTAGGCGTAGGGCCAGTGTCTCTGTCCCTCCGGACAAGAGCCCTTCTGTCCCTACAGGGCGAGCTGACCTTTAACTGGCCAAAGGTCCCACAAGCTCCATCCCCGGCCTGGGGGAGCAGATTGGAGGAGAGAGGAAGGCAGGCGGGGGGCAGGAGAAGGAGGCCAGGGTCCCCACCGTCTCCATCCTCCCCTTCCCCACCTCTCACTGTTCTGCCTGCCCCCCGTCCTTCCCTCCCAGCCCACACGGCCCGAGCTCCGTCCTTCCCACAGCCACTCCTTCCCCTTTAGTTATCTGACCTTTTATTTGCCTGGCACCTTACAGTTTACCAAATGTTTTTACAGTTATCGCCGCACTGAATCCACACCAGGGAGAGATGGGGAGACGTTTAAAATTCCTCCCAATGGCCAAGTGTTCTTGTTAAAAATGCAAACATCCCCAGAAGATGAACTGGGCTGGCAGCCACTGGTACTCAGGACTAATTCATGTCCTCCTCTGCCTCCTCCTCAGCCAGACTACCTGGTTCGAATCCTTTGACAGGCAGATGGGGGTGGGGAGAGGGGAGGAGTGCTTTTCAGGGGCAGCCTCAGTGGGGTGGGGAGGGGTATCTGCGCCCCTCGCAGAGCGGGGGCAGGGCAGGGGACTAGGCTAGGTACGAGGACAAGCCTTCAACTTCGCGACATTGCACATAACAGAGTCCTCTCAGCAAGCCCTAAATTCCAGCCCTGGTCCCACTCCCTCTGAGTAACCCAGCACTCATTCTGGTGTCCCCAGGGTCACAGGGAGGGTCTCTACACAAGCAAAGGACAAAACGATTTTCAGGGCGAAGTCCACAGATCCAAAACGTCAGAGAGGGAGGCAGGCAGGAGCAGGTCCCTTCACCCATCTCTGCCCCACGGTCCAGGGTTCCCTCGACGGCACAGCCCACCCCAGCACCAGCTCCATCTGGGAGAAGACCCAGAGGGTGGGCGTTCGTGTACTTGAAAGGACACATCCGGGTCATGGGGATAAACCAGAAGGTTCTTCTTCGGGGGGGCAGGGGTCTCAGTTACCCCACCTGAAAACTGATGCGGGGTGGGCCAGTGGTTCCGAGGGTGCTCCCAACCACCACATTCCACGGTCCCAGGACCAAATCATGGAAACAAGCCTGTGGCCAAACCCCAGACAGGGTGTCTCAAGAGTCCCCAGGTTCCAAGCATGCTCACGTTGGGAGGCCCCACCCAGCATCCCATCACACATATTCAAATGAACCACATAAATAAACATAACCCACATATAACTCTCAAGAGCTGGACTGAGTTGCAGTGGACCATCTGACATAATGTCAGGTTTTGTAACTAAATTAAACATGGATTCATTTCAACTCTGTAGCTTTCTTTTCAAATTCTGGAGCCCATCTGTTTGTTTCCAGCTCTCACACATTTTCGTTGGCCATCGATGAAAGCCTACGTAGGCCCTAGATGCTGTGCTGCCTACATTCCTAGTGCTGTGACCCCAGAGAACTCAGGCAGCGAGCCTGGAGACATGCAGCAGCGGGTTTAAAAGAAATCCAACAAATGCAGGGTTGGCAGCACAAGGGGTGTCTCGAGGTCCACACAAGGCCACCTCCTACGGGTAGCCCTTCCAGGCCACTCCAGCCCTCCCGAATCCCTCCCCGGCCAATCTCAGAGTGCTTGCTGTCTGTGGGATTCATTTGGCACCAACGGTCCACCCTCATCTGGCTGTGTGGTTGCACTCTTTAGCTCCGTCTTCATTATTTAACACGCTCGCGTTGCCTTATTGTCTCCCACGGAACTGTGAGCTCTCGGAGGAGCCCTGGGCTTCTCCTCTGCCTCCCCTTTGAACCTGGTACAGTGTCACAGCCCAACAACAGAGCAGAGGCCCTGCGTGCAGGGGCGGAGCAGTGTGTCGGGCTGGAAGCCGCCGGCTGCACCTACCCTCCATGCCGTCATCACGATGCCCACTGAAGTTGTCGTAGGAATCCCAGCGGATGAGGGGGTCGGAGGTGTTGTAGTCCACCGACACGCTCGGCCCGTTCTCCAGGTGTTCCATGCCTGAAAGGGTGAGAAAGGGTGGGAGGACAGTGAGGACAACGGAAGGAGATCAACAGCTAGAAAACCAGAGGAAGCCAACAGGGTCCCTCAAGGATGCTCCCTAAGGGACTTCTCACTTCCTTGACCCTGGTGGGGCGGAACCAGCGGTTTGAGTTGGACAAAGAACCCAAGGGTCTGGTTTCTTGCATTCTTGAAAAGGCTCATACGAGGTCACAGGGGTAAACCAGGACAGGGCACTGAGAAATAAAGACAGCCCCCGCCCCTCACAAGAGAAAGCTGGGGGACCCTCCTAGCTGAGCAACTGTCTCTTTCTCTTCCGTGTCCCAGGAGCCCCTGTGGCAGTGCTGAGAGATAAGTCTGCCCTTGCAATCAGGGAGAGCATAAGAGAAATGGGCATCTCGGGCTTGACATTGAGAGGACACGAGGTCATCGCAACCACCCCCAAACTTCCCATTTAGGACACTCTCCCGTCTAGACAGAAATCCGAGGGGAGAGATGGCATCTCTCTTACACATCCAGAGAAAGTGCAAGATGAAGACGGCACAGGCGGCCAGTCAGCCCTTCTGGGTATGTCACCTTCCTGGCCTGACGGCCTTTCTTTAATCTATCTAGAGTCCATCTGTCTGTAACCTAACTTCATCTCCGCCCATTCCATCCTCAAATAAGATGGAGAACAACTGGTCTCCACATATAGCCAGTCTAAAGGCTTGGAAGCTATTATTAAATAAATTGGCATTCTCATCTTCAGGTTGAATCACCTCAGTTCTCAGAAATACTTATCGTTTATCCGGCACCTTGAGTGTCCCCTCAGCCACTCCCTTCATCATCCGTGGCCCTCAGTCTCTGAATATAATAAGATGATGACCTAATGGGACCAGAACAGTTTATCCAACCCAGCGCCTCTCTGTCTGCTTTTATTTTTATTATCCAGAGATGAAGTCAGTGGTTCATGTTTAGTTGGGGGTCCACTACGATACCCAGATCCTTTACTGTCAGCCTGCCTTTCAATCACAGGTAACTTGACAATTACAGAGCAGATGAGTGGGAGAACGGTGAAGGAGCGGGTAGCCACAGGCCCGGACAGAGGGAAGGGAGTGCACAATGCGTGGATTCCAGCTGGACTTATACCTTGAATTTTCTCTGGTCCATAAGAAAATACAAATTCCACCTTGCCATATTCTGGAAAGCGATCATCTACAAAAGGAGAAGGAGAAACAAAAGTAGGCAGTCAATTCCCAAAAAGGACTCATAAAAAAGTTTCCTTCTAGAAAAGACTGAACACACACACACACACACACACACACACAGGCTGATATGACAAGACAGATATTAAGTCCCTTGCCTTCCCTAGCCCCATTTAAACATTTCTATTTATTATTCTTCTAGTGTTTACTATAACCCTCTAAATAATAGCCACAGTTTTTATGCCACTATTTCTAGACACCTATGAAAATGAGTAATTTGGATCACTTACGCTACTCCCACCTTCCTTCTTCTTAAATCTGGTATTATTGCTAGTACTATCATTCATTCTACTGATGACTTTTGAAACTTTAAATACTATAATTAAGCCTCTGTGTCTTGTTCTGTCCACTTTTGATGGTGTCCTGACTCCCTCCATGTAAGAAGAGGAATTGTGCCCCCGCTTCTCCCACCTATCACCAACCCCACCTTTATTGTGTCAGCTATTTCTTTTATTTTTCCTTGTTAAGATGGATAACATTTAGAAAAAAGAATTTTAAAACATGAGGATAGTTTAAGGGGCCTCTGACAACATCAAGTATCATGGGAGTACCAGAAGGAGAACAGAGAAAGCAAGGGAGAAATAATGACTGAAAACTTTCCTAACCTAGCAAAGAAACAAACTTACAAGGCCAGGAAGTGCACAGAGAGTCCCAAGCAAGATGAACAAAAAGACGCCCACACCAAGACACATTATCATTAAAACAGCAAAGTTTAAAGACAAAGAGAAAATACTAAAAGCAGCAAGAGAAAAGCACCTAGTTACCTACAAAGGAGCTCCCATAAGACTGTCAGTTGATTTCTCGCCAGAAACTTTGCAGGCCAGAAGGGATTGGCATGAAATATTCAATGTGATGAAAAGCAAGGACCTACAACCAAGATGACTCTACCCAGCAAGGCTAGCATTTAGAATCAAAGGACCGATAAAGAGCTTTCCAGATAAGAAAAAGCTAAAGGAATTCATCACCACCAAACCAGAATTACAAGGAATCTTAGAAGGACTTCCAGAAGAAGGACAAGGAGGAGGAGGAAGAGATGAAGACTGAGATGAAGAAAGATCACAAATATGAATAATAAAATGGCAGTAACTATGTATCTACCAATAATTACTTTAAAGATAAATAGACTGAATGCTCCAAACAAAGGACAAGGTGGCTAAATGGATAAGAAAACAAGACTCTTACATATGCTGCCTACAAAAGATTCACTTCACATCAAAAGACACACACAGACTGAAAGTAAAGAGGTGGGAAAAGGTATTTCATGAAAATGGAAACAAACAAACAAATTGCTGGGGTAGCAGTACTCATATCAGACAAAACAGACTTTAAAACAAAGGCTATAACAAGAGACAAGGAAGGACCCAGTAATCCCACTTCTGGGTGTTTATCCAAAGAAACCCCAAATGCTACTTTGAGGGGACACGCACGTCCTTGTGGCCACTGCAGCATTGTTCACAATGGCCAAGATGTGGTGGCAGCCTGGGTGTCCGTCCATGGAGGGTGGATAAAGAGGAGGCAGACATACACACAATGGAACATTGCTCGGCCAGGGGAGGGCATGGGCTCTTGCCATCCGCGGGGTCACAGATGGACCAGGAGGGTGTTGTGCTGAGTGGAGTGTGTCAGACAGAGAAAGACACGTGCAATGTGATTCTGCTTATCTATGTAATCTAAAGAGCAAAATAAAAAATAAAAAATAAAACTCATAGATACAGAGAACCATTTTGATGGTTGCCAAATGGGAGGGGGTCTGGGAGGTTGGATGAAAGCGGGGAGGGGTTAAGAAGTACAAACTGGTCATTACACGGTAGCCATGGGGTGCAGGGTACAGCATAGGAACACGGTCAGTAATACTGTAATCACTACGTATGGTGTCAGGTGGGTGCTGGACTTACCAGGGAAACAGAGGGGAGGGGATTGGGGAGCAGGATGGAAAAGGGGATTAAGAAGTATACACTGGCACTTACAAAGTAGTCCGGGAGTGTAAAGTACGGGAGTACAGTCAATAACGTGGTAATAACTACGTATGGTGCCAGGTGGGTACGAGGCTAGTCAGGGGGGCACTTCTTACATTACGTGTCTAACCACTATGCTGTACACCTGACATTAATATAAAATAACACTGAATGTCAACTGTAATTTAAAAATTGAAAAAGGGGACAGGAAGGTGAAGGGCTTCCAATTTCCAGGCACAAAAGTAAGTCAGGGGAGGTAATGTGCAGCACAGGGAACATAGAAAATCACGTTGTGACAGCGTGGTACAGTGTCAGGTGGTTGCTAGAGATACCACGGTGACCACTTTTAGGGCTGTCCGGAAAGTCTCCAGCCACGTGATATGAAAAATAGGGGCACTTATGGCTAGACTTTTTCCACACAGACATCATAAATGTTAAATAACTACGGTGTACACCACAAGCTGATATGATATTGTACGCTAGCTGTACTTCCAATAAACGTCTTTTGTAGGAAGAGACAGATAGCACTTATGCGGTTCTGCAATTACAACAGCATCTTCTGCTTTTGCCCTCCTGGCTCCAGGCAAGGGGAAGCGCATCCCAGAACATGTCCTCCTCCCACACGAGCCGAACGACCCTGGGGGGATCATGCCCCTCTTCCTTGGAGTGCCAGCCCCCCTCTCTGCTCTCTGCCTGAGCCCAGTGCGGACACGATCACCACTGCTTACAGCAAGAGGAGGTGCGCGGGGATGCAGTCCGCTCCCTGGGGCGCCCGTGATGCCCCTCGTGTCTCCTGCAGCCCTGCAGGCATCACTTCACAGTACTGCGTGGGTGTGTCCCATTCTTCCACGAGACTCTGAACTCCCTGAGGGGATGGACTCACCTCTTTGTCTTTGTATCCCCAAGGTCTAGCACATGCCTGGCACATGCAGACACACAGGGATGCTTGGTGCGTGGTTGGGTGGGTGGAAGTGGCTATGTCCCAGTCCTAAATATGATGTAGGTGAGACCTCAAATGGAGAGATAGAAGAAACAAAGGGAGACAGACACCTCCCTGACCACCTCCCCTGCCCCCAGAAAACCGATGCCTCTTCGCCACTGCCATGGCCCCTCCGTTGTTGCTCTTCTACCCTGTGGTACGATTATCCCTCTTCATCCAATGAGCCCACCTTTGAAGGCATCGTCAAGGTCCTCCTTCCCGAAGACAACCCCCAGGTCGTGGATGGCGCAGGTGTGGAACTGCACACGGAAGATGACGTCACGGGCTGGGCTCCGGAACTTCTTGTGGTAGCACTTCAGCTGGGTGGGGGAGAGAGCAGAGCCCACCGGGGAAAATCAGGTCCCAGGGAGCCCCCAAGGCTCACCGGAAACCCGGTAAGGGAGAGGTCACCAACACCAAACAGGTCATCAGAGCTCTCTGGAGAAACTTCCAGAAGAGCCGAGAGCTGGAGGCCAGTCTTACCCCCTGGGGACAAAACTGCCTCCCAAGAATTTCCTGCATACAGGTCAGAATGGAAAAAGTAGGAGTGGATTTAAACTGATGGAAGGAAGGGCTGACGTTAGAGGAGAGGCAGTCCTTGTCACCAGGGGAAAGTTCCCACTGAGAGATGTTTCCCTAGACATGTTCCAGAACAAGAGAGAAGCCCAAGGGAAGGGAGTCCAACTCCAAAGCAGGAGCATGGGAGCCAAGGACCCCAAGACGGTGGCCCACCAGGAGTGGGTCTTGTCTGGAGAGGCAGGAGGCGAGAAGGAAGACAGAAAAAGGGCAGAAAAAATGCATGAGGAGGAGGGGGTTAGGGACAGAGGAGTGGCACTCACCAAGATGTCTCCCTTCAAGAGCAGCCCAGGCTCGATGGTGATGCAGATGCTAGTCTGGCTGTCCCCTTGCACGTTGCTGTGGGGGAAGGTGGGCGGTGGTCACTGAGAGGGGTGGCAGCACGCTTCTTCCCTGCTGCCCCTCTGCCAGCGGGCTACTGGCAAACCTCACTGACCATCCGTCAGCCCTCTCCTACAGGGGGTTCCGGGCGGCCCCACCCACAGCCCTGCCCCTGGTCCTGGGCCTCGGAGCGCCAGCAGCCCGGCCTCTCGTTCCCACGGAGTACTCACTAGATGCCAGACGTGTAAACAGGCTGCATGGCCTGGTAGATCCGGAGAAACGGCCGACACCCTGTAAGGGAAGGGTGTTGGCTAAGACAGCAGCAACGGTGGGAGAAGGAAAGGGGAAAGGAGAGGGTGAAGGAAGTGGGGGAGAAAGGAAGGAAGGGGGCGTAGAAAAGAGGAAGGAGAAACGGAAATAGAGAAAGGGGAAGAAAGACCAGCTTCCTACTTGAAAGGCATTTTTAAGAGTTTATAGTAACATGGCCACATCCAACACCACTCGTCAGCAGGCACTGCGAGTCCCGAGCCCATTTTGCACATGGGTAGACGGGGCTCACGCAGGCTCACAAAGTGGTGAGGCAAGACTCCAATCCAGGCCCACATGTTTACCAACCAAGGCTCCCTCTTAGCAGGGGACGGGACATAGGAGGGGGAAGAGGCCAAGGGCTGGGGCCGGTACCTCCTTTAGACTCAAAGTTGGGGATGCCGTGCATGATCACGTGGTGCAGAAACAATGGTTTGTTGTTCATTTTGATGGTGCCGGAGAGCAGGCCGCTGAAGTAATGTACGTACCTGGAATGGGGACAAGGACGGCTTCAACCGGAGGGGCCTGCTCGGCAGCCGTCCGTGTTCTCTTTCCCCCCAGAACACTGCCCTACGTCGGGCTGCCCAGCCCCCAGGCCTCCAGGTGGTTGGGGCCTGCAGCCCAGCCCAGTACCCGTTTGCTACCTGGAGCCCCAGGCAGGGAGGGCCAGCAGGTACTTGAAGACCTAGAGCCGCCTCAAGCCAAAACTCCCACTTGGGGTTCTCCAGCGCCCCCTGGTGGTCAACATGAGCCTCTCCTTCCTGCTGCACTCCCAGCTCAGGAATCTTCTGGCTGCACCAAAATTCCTCCCACGCATCCCTGGCGGGCGTTATTTAGCTGTTCACTACTGCTGAACAGCTCTGACACCCTTCCAGCAAGCTGACATACCCACAGACCCCAGGTCTGCCTGCAGGGTCCCACCAGCCACATGACACTCCAGCAAATAGTAAAAGCATAGTAATTATAGTCCTTTCCTCTTGCATATCAGGCTGAAAGTCCCTCTGTGTCATTCCATTTGATGTTGGAAGATAACTAATTTCTACTGAGTACCTCTAGGGTCAACAAGCGCCAATTATTTTTTAAAGGATCTCGTTGCAACAGGAAGGATAAACCTATTCCCACTCCTTCTAGACAGAGAGGAAAAATTCGGTCCAGAAAGGGCTGTTAGCCTCCCAAGGACACACAGCAAGAACCCACAAAGCTGAGCGTGGGTGGGGAGAGAAGGAAAGAAGTCTGCCTCCAAGGCATCTGCCAGAACAAGAGGACAGTCCTTCTGCCACTGGCTGGCGCTGCCTCCTTTTCTGACTGGCCAAAGGACACCAAGCTGGGTTAGCCAAACCAATCAGAAAGCACCCAAGACTCCAAGGGAGCCCATAGCGGGGTTCTCTGAGGTGGATAGGACCAGAACCCACATGACCATGATAATAGTCCCCTACTGTATCTTAGCTCCTTGGCCTTCCTCCAGGCCTGTGGGCCTCTGTCCCTGGGCTGGGGTGGGGCCACCTTGGACAATCCACGCAAGATAATCTGATGGGCAGCACCAGCGTCTATTCAGGCCCCTGCCCAGCCCCCAGCCCCATTACTCAAACCGGAAACCTGGAATCACAGGTTCCTATCGGAGCTCTGGATCATGCCAACAGGATGTGTCTCTGTGCTGGGGACAATGAGTCCGGGGGCGTGGTGACAATGAATGGGGGAGCTGCAGGCCAAGCCCCGCCTTCCCTCTCTCCCTGCCCTCTTCTCCTCCAGCTGCCCCATTCCTTACAACACTGACAACAAGGCAGGAAAGTGGCCACGGATGTAAAATAAACCCAGTAGTTGCACTTTCACATTTGGTACCAACAGAATTACCCACCCATACCAGGCAGGTGTGCAGATAGGAACTACAAGGCAGACACAGATAACACACACACACACACACACACACACACACACACACGCACACGCATGCTGGAATGCCTGAATAATCCTACTCCTGACAGGGAGCACTGATCCCCACTCTTCAGGTTTTCAGCTTCAGGAAGTGACTGCATTGTGCCACCCAGCAACACCATGCTCCTTTATTTGTATCCCTTATCCTTCAAGGTCAAGGGCCAGACTCGAGACCAAGGCCACCAGCCATACGTGGCAAGCCAGGAACTGAGGAGTGAGTACTTGAGCCATAGTTCTTCCCTCCCTGAGACATCTTCCTGGGAAGGCTCTCACTGACCCATGGCCGCCGTGTCTGGCAGCCTAGCCAGGATTTTCTGCACATAAAGACATCCGGTTTCTGATCCAGCTGACCCAGCAGCTGGCTGCCAGCTGTCTTGTGCCAACTGTCAGGCACTGGGTTGCCTGAGGACTCACTCAATTCTACTATGGCTTCCCGCCACAATGGCGGAAACAGTTCCCAGCGGTGCCAGCACATTGCTAGCTAGGCAAGCAAGGTGGGGTGACGGCGTGGGAGTTGGGGACACCCTAGCATGAAGAATCTGGAAAGCCCCAGGACTTGCAGCTAGGGGGTCCAGCTTGCCCTGTGTCCCGTGGGGCTATAAAACTCAATGGGACACTCTGGCATCCAGGCCTGCCTATTGCTGTCCCCTCTGCCTAGACCCTCTACCCCAGACCTTCATTCAAATGCTTCCTTCTCCCTTGTCAGACCTCACCTCACACATCTCCTTCCCAGAAAGGTCAGGCAGTCCGAATCAGCCCCTCATGCCTGCTCCCATCACTGTCCTACCCATCGTGCTCTGTTCTGGTTTACCCCCTTCAACGTACTTCTCATCACCGGAAATGACCTTGAGGGCTTGTTTCCAAGGGTGTCATCCACCAGAAGGTAAGCCCCGTGAGACCTTGCCCAGGAGATTCAGCACCGCAGCCCCAGTGCGCAGCCCAGTGTGACACATCACAGACAGGTGTGACGGGGCCATAGCTCCAGCCACACAGGGGGCCGGGCCCCAGGCTCATTCTCCTGCTCTCCTGGGTTTCCTCCATCCCGGCTCCTACTTACCTGCGGCCTCCCAGGCCCACCGGGTCCTGACACTGTGCCTTCCCATGGATCAGACATCACTCAACAGCATGCAACCCACAGAGCCAAATGCAGGGAAAGCCCCTTAGCATGGTGGATGACACACCAAGCACTGCCCTGGCCCAAGTCACAGGCCCCCGAGTACACTGTAGCTCTGCCACAACTTCTTGGGGACCCTGGCCATGCCCAGAGCCCTCCTCAGGCTCAGCCTTCTCTCCTGTAAAAAGGTGGGTGTCTCGGATCGTCATGTGGTAGCTCATTATTATTCAGCTTTGGGCTCAATTCCCCTCCTCTGAGGGGTCGTCCCTGACCAGTCATTAAAATCGCCGTTCCTGCCCATCGGCTGTCTCTGCGGCTCACGGCCTTCTTCCCCAGCACTAATAACCACCTGGAACTCGTCTGTGTATCTACGTGTGTGCTGTCCACCCTTCTCAACAGAGTATCAGCCCGCTAGGGACAAAGGACTTTGTCCTATTCCACCGGACATCTCCAGTGTTTGGAACACAGCAGAGTGCCTACAATTTGCCAAATGAATGAATGAGTGTCCCTGCCCTGCCTCCCGCCTGGGCTGCTGTGGACGGCAATGAGACCATGTGGTTGAGAGCCCTCGGTAAAATTCTGTAACGTCTCTGAGCAGAAGATGACTCTCATCGAGAGCGTCTGTGACCTCCACTGGGCAGGCGGCAGTGACGTCAGCCTCTTGTCACATCATCCGAACAATGATGCAATACTGCTTCTGGAACCAAGAACGGCACTGCCTCCTTATACAAGCCACCTCCTTACACCCGTGGCCCCACCGATGGCCCCCCTGCTCTCCAGCACCAGCCTCACTGTGGGCACATGCGGTGGCCCACGGGCTCACCTATGTCCCTGAGCTCAAGTCTGGCACCTGAACAAGCACGCTTGCTGTACCCCCACCTGAGCATGCTGTTCCATCCCCCGCGCACAGCGAGCACACACACATGTGCACGGGGCTGTGAGCCCAGGGGACCCACCTTCTCTGGGATGGCTGGCCAATGGGCACAATCTTATCCTCATAGAACCGCTTCATGGCAAACCGGTCCAGGGCCTGGTCGGCACTGAGGGGAAAGACAAGAGGTCAGAGGAGCCGACTCCCAAGTCCAAGGGCCCCTTCGCCACCCCCAGCCCCCAGCCCGGCTTCCCCGGACCTGCAGCTCCCTCCAGCTGACCTGTGCTGTGAAGCTTTCAGGAAAAGGGGGGCCCAGCGTCTCCCCATCCTGTGCACTGCAGTGTTCGGCACGGGTGCTTTGGGGCCACCCCTCGTCCACCGCTTAGCTACTAGCCCTGCCTCTCAGAGCAGGTTACTTAATCTTCCTGAACCCGATTTTCCTTTCATGGCAAATGAGGGTGATCACTGCTTTCCTCCAAGTTTGTTATGGCGATCAAGTCGAAAACATCTATAAAGAGCTTGGCACACGTAGGCCCACAGTCGGTGCACAGCAAGTGCTCACCATTAAGCAAAGACTAGTCTGGGTTGGGTTTCTTAGAGTCATAAAACTGCTATTCTCCTGACCAGCCCTCCACAGAACATTCTACCAGTCCTCAGAGAGCACCGAGAGATCCTTTTAAAAGGAGCTGGAGAAGAGACAGATCACACAGCTCCCTCCCTCCTGACTGTCCAACGACTTCCCACCATTCTTAGAACATACCCCGAAGTCCGTATTAAGGCCTCCAGACCCCCTTCCCACTGCCCCTCCCACTCCTCGTCCCCTCTCCCACTCAGCTCCAGACAGGCCAGCCCCTCACACCTGCTTCCCACCACAGGCCTTTGTCCTTTGTCGCTCTGCCTGGAAATTTCCCTCCCCAGGCCTGACATCCCTGAGCTCTTCCTGCCCTCCCCACCCTGCACCGGGTCCCTGCTGAAATGTCAGCTCCCCCGAGGCTTCCTCGGGCCACACCTCCCGCTCCCACTGTCCGGCTGCCGCCTCCATTCCTTCACAGAGCTCATCACCTGCTACTACTGATGTACGGGGTCTACCTATCCAACGTCCAGGAGGACAGTGGCCTGGCTCTGCCCAGCACCTAGAACAGCACCTGGCACGCCGGCTGTTCAATAACCATTGCCAAGTGAGTAAACGAAGACATGAACGAATTCCTCTGCCCCTCTGCAAAACGGACTCATCCACTCTGCTTGTTTCCTAGACTTTCCAAAGCCTCTAAGTGGGAAGGGGATCCTGCTGGCCAGAGACAGGGGGATGGATGAGAGAACTTCTAGATAGTTCTGCTGGACCCAGATCTGATCTAACATTTCTTTCTGACCTCCCTTCACCCAGGGAAACAGAAGGCAGTTCAGCAAGGAAAAGTGGCCCCAAGAAGTTGGTTGTATTGCGTGTCCCTGGAGGGGCCTGCCTCACAAGGCTGTCCCCACCAGGACCCACCGTGGGGAGATGGACTCTCCTCCCCCCCGCCCTCAGTCACAGGCTCCTGCCTCTGAGCTCCAGACAGGCACCTTCTCCTTCCTGCCAGCTCCGCCACGTCGACCTCAGTACCTCTCACCCCTGCCCCAAGGAAGGGGGCATCTTTATCCTCCTGCCCCAAGGAAGGGGGCGTCACGAGTAGGTGGTGGGGGCGGTGAGGGGCTCCTACTGTTCATATCCAGAGAGGCTCCAGGGCCGTCTTACCTGGCCGAAATGTTGCTGTAGTGCATGTAAGCTGCGATGACAACACCTATCCTGCCTCGGTTTCCCTGAAAGAGACCCAAAACACAAAAGCCTTTATTTCCAAGGTCAGCCTGCTGCTCCTGGACCCATCCAGAAGCCTTGGGGGTCTGGGGGCAGGGGCTGGGGACGAGGGTGTAAGGAGAACAGAACGAGGTCGGGGGAGGCAGGAGAGGGAAGAGGATAGGGCCCGAGTCTCCAAGAGAGGAAACACAGCTGATTATCCATTACACCTGAGGGACCCACCCGGTGGTACACGCCCACTTCCTGGGGGTACCCTGAGACAGAATCTATCATCCCCTAGAAAGGAGAATACACCCTGAAACTTGCACAGTCACACAATTCAATGATACAGAAAGGTATACGTACACTCATCCAAGGGTACAGTCGTGCACGTGAGCACACACATGCACACACACACACACACACACACACACACTGCCCCCGCTCTGACCTTGTTGTGCAGAACAACAACATTGTGGGGGTCTGCATTGAGCCAAGTGTCCATGGCCTTGCAGACACTGCAGATCTTCTCCAGGGCTGGGGTGTGGAGGTCAGGCCAGCCGAATTCCAGTACCTGTGGCCCAAACCAGGAGTGAGAAGCGACAGAAGACCGGGCCGTCGACCAGGGCAGCGGGGTCAGAACCCACCCCACGTGCCAGGATGGGACAGAGGCCACCAGCAGGCAGGCCTCAGTTCCTGTCCTGCCCGTCAGCCCTGCTGGGAGAAGGAGCGGGAGGCAAAGGACACTGACCAGAACCAGAGACCCTGGGTCCAAATCTCAGCTCTGACACTGGCTCACTGTGGGGCCTCAGGACCCTTCTCCCAGCCCCCGTTTCTCATGTGTGTGTAAAACAAAGGCTTGGAGATGAAGACACAAGGTCCCTTCCATATGGCTGTGACCTCGAAACATGCTGGAAACCCCCACACTGCCCTCAAGGTCTCCCCTCACTCAGCCCCGAGGCCCGGCTTGGGGTGCAAGAGGGCAGGGCAGAGCCTTCCGGCTGTCCACGGCTCTCTCCCAGGCCCTGGACACAACGCCACTGCTTTCCAGGCCAGCCCCAAGAAGCCTAAAGGGGACAGAAGGCAGAGCTGCATCGCAGTCTTTGGGCTCCTCAAAACTTCTCTCAGCTCACAGAACTTCGCAGTAAAAGAGAACTTCTGCTTGGAAGGGCCCAGAGACCACATCTAATCTAGCCCATCCACTTTGAGAGGTGCAAACGGAGGCCCAGAGAAGTCTGTCGTCTGCCCAGGGTCACACAGTGACAGACACCAAAATCCAGGAGCCGGGAGCAGACATCTGTGCAAAGCCCCGCACACGCCCACCAGGCAAGCAGGTGAAAGGCGGCAGGAAGGTCGGTATCAGCCCTCCCTGCCCGTTTAAATCCAACCTTTCAATAAAACGAAAATTCTCACAGCTCCAGCCTCACCCCAGAGTCTATGTGGTCCTCAGGAGCAGGGGGCGGGGGCAGAGCTGGGTGGAAACCACTGTATCACGTATCAAGCCTCGTTTTCTGTGGTTTGCATTATGGAAACAGTGAACATACTTCTCCATTTTCCAAATAGAAGATGGCACTGTAACTTGGAGTAGGCTTTGCAAACTGTCACTCCACTTTCCCCCAAACATGGGAACGGCAGGGAGAGGGAGCCTATCTGCTCCCTTCTGCCCCAGACAGGGAGGCACCCCCACCCCTACTCGGCATGGGCTCACCTTGGCGTGGAGCTTGGTGATGTCAGGTCTCCGCTCAGAGAGGTTGAAAAGCTAGGAGGGGGGAAAGGAAGAGATGGTGAGCAAGCTCCTGTGCTTGCCCTCGCCCTGCTGAAATTCTGCCCACACATGAGCACACGTGGGGTCCCGTCAAACACACACGCTGACCAACAGGAACTCAACTATAGGTTCTCAGGATAAAGAGGAGGAGAGAGAGAAGTACACACACTCAGCCACTCCCCTCCCTGAGCAGAGATCCTGAACGGAAGATAGGAAGAGAATGGAGCCTGTCTCGGGTCCTACGGGCCACCCCCAAGGCGGGCATCTCCCCACACCAAACAGAACCTAGCAGTTCCCATTCCCCGTGTTGACTTTAGAACCGTACCCCATGAAGATGCAATGACTCTGGTGTTGGATGCCCTCATTCAGAGGGTGCAAACCATCCTGGGTGGGCCCCCTCAGGCCATCGACATCCCCCTCCCAGTAGATGCTCTCCAACACCTAATCACATCCCATGAGAACCCCCCAATCTCTGAACTTCTTGTCTCCACATCTACCTCACTGTCCAGGAAACTCAAAGACCACGGCATTGTCTCCTGGGGGGAAAAGAGGACCCCATGATCCAGAATGGCGGAATGGAGGGAGGGTGGCATAGCACTGGGACCCATGAAATCCTGGACTTCTGAAATCAAGAAGGACTTTAGATGGCTTCTAGTCCACTCTTGAGCGCCATAACAGAACACACTTTATTACATTAACAACAGCTACACTGGCGTGTCCCCAGCCTGCCAGCCCGTGCTCAGGACTTTACATCTACCAGCTGGCTTCATTCTCTCAACAACCATAAAAGGTGGGTAGTATTATTTGACCCATTTTGCAGATGGAGAACCTAAGGCTTAGTGAGGCTAAGTGGCCTAGATCAGATAGTAAGGGCAGAGCCAGCATTCAAAGTCAGGACTTTCTGATGAGTAAAGCTAGGTTCTTAACAACGCCTGACACAGCTGATGGATGGGCCTCTGCAGTGGGTTGAATAGTGTCCCACAGAAATTCAATTCCATCCGGAACTTCAGAATGTGACCTTATTTGGAAACAGGGCCTTTGATGATGTAAGTAGTTAAAGATCTAGAGATGAGATCATCCTGGATTTAGGGTGGGCCCTAAATCCAATGACTGGTGTCCTTATAAGAAGATGAACAGAGACACAGAGTCACAGGAAAGAAGCAAGGCCATGTGATGACAGGCGCAGAGATGACCCAAGGGTCACCAAGGATGCCAGGAGACACTGGAAGCTAGACAGAGACCAGGCAGGGTGCTGCCATATAGGATTCAGAGGGAGCATGGCCCTGCCAGCACTTAGGACCTCCAGCCTCCAGAACTGTGAAAAAATGAATTGTGTTAAGCCATCTAGTTTGTGGTAATTTATCACAATAGCCCCAGGGACCTAATACAGTCAACTCTGCTCAAACATCCCAGGGCAGCCCCTCAAGATTGCACAGTCTGGTCCATGGGTCCAGCCCACATGTACCTCCCTGTAAAGTGGGTCTGGGCCTTCATCCAGGGCCAGGGTCAGTCCAATCTCCAGGCCAGTTTTTCTGACATTACAGGAAGCCACGGGTGGCCACCCGATCCATATCCGTTAGGTGATTCTCCTGGGCCAGATTCAATCCCGGGGCCAGTCACACAAGGTCTTTAAGATGCACTTTCTCACAGCTCTGCCCTAAGACGTCTCAGACGTGCCAACAGTGTATGAGCTCTGCCACTTCCTGACACGGCGACCTTAGGCAAATACCCCACCCCTCTCTGTGCTCTGACAAAACCTGCTTTCTAGGGCTGTCGTGAAGGTTAAAGATGTGGAAAGCAATTGGAACAGGGCCTAGCTCATAGCATAACATGAGCTCTTATTGTTGTTAATCTCTTCTCCTCAACATACACGGAGACACACACACACACACACACACACACACACACACACGGAGACATGCATGCACACAGACACACATGCACGCACACACAACTTGACTCCCGATGCTGCATTCCAGCTACAGATACTCCTTACAGCAGGGTGAGGCTACAAGAGAGGCCAGGGCCAAGGGCACAGAGATGAAGAGAGAAGGAAGAGCTGGCCCAGGTCGCATGGGCAGGGATGCCAGCAGTGAGGTGGCAAGCAGAAAGGGCAGGGGGCCCCAGGCAAGCAGGCAAGAGGCCGGTCCTCACCAGGTAGTTGCCTCCATGTTTGGACTTGAGCATCTGGGCCACCTCGCGGAGGTTGCTCCGGAAGTTCTCCTCATTGGCTGTGCTGGGGAAGGAGACGGCGATGATCCTTTCCGTGACGTACACCAGGTCCAGCTCGCAGCTGTCCTCCATGGTCCGGCTCACACTCATGTTTCTGGGGAGACAGGCAGATGGCAGGGTCTAGATCAGAGCCCAGCCCCGCCAGGGCAAGGTCCAGATATCTGCACCCACCCCACACTGTACATGGCCCCCATATCCAACCCAGGAGGCCTGGCTGCTCCCTGACCCAGAGCCAAGACCAGAGGCTCCCCCTGGCCACGCCAGCACAGCCATCACGGCAGCCTGAACAGAGCAGGGCAGGGGTTCACAAGGGTCTCAAGCTGTGTCAGAACCAAACAGTGACGACATCAATCCCAGGTTCCCAGCAGTCCGGTTGGCACTGCCTTCACCCCCAGGAATCCAGGAGTCCAGCTCTGCCTCCCGACACACTGTGGCCACACCTGGCCTGGCAGAAGTCTCTCAAAGGATCCCGGGATGGCTCCGGAAGGGGAAGGAGAGGCTGAGCTGGGTGCGCTCCAGCACCCCGGAGCTGCCCTCGCCCTTGACCCCCAGCTGTGAACTGAGCAGGGAGGTCTCTCCAGGGAAGGGGCAGCTCAGGTGACACGCTCACCTGGGTTCCAGGGAAGCCAGACCACAGCGCACATTCCAGCCCTCCCCGGAGGCAGGCCAACTCCTGCCCTTTGTTCCCTGGCTCTCTCTCCATCTCACAGCTCCCATCGCTGCCAGAGTGGCTTTGTGGCAGTGGCCTCGCCTATTTCTAAGAGCTCGGGAAGCAGAGGACACAGATCTTTGGATGCTGCTCTGGTGGCAGGTGGCCCCTAGATAACCCAGAGCCCCTCAGAGAGATGGGGAGCCCCCAGGATGGGGCACTGGGTGAGGGGAGGTAGGGGCTCACATCCTGACACCCCCCCCAGCTTCTCTTCCAGGGGGAGGGTCCAGGCTGCCCCCTGGGGTGTTGATGAGAAGAGGAAATCGATCTTGAGACACAGGAATCCCACTCTGAAGCCCACCTGCAGCTTCTAGGGGACCTCACACGCTCCCTACCCCCACACCTTCCTACCCCATGACCAGCCGCCGAGTGCCTGGCTTACCCTCTCTATCCAAGGTGGGCCACACTCACATTTCATTTTGACAGCCTTCCACTACAGCAGGTAAAGGTGGGACTGGAGGAGCAGAGGGAGGAATACCACCAGGTGTTTCAAAGTGATGGGGCGGCACTGGGAAGGACAATTTAGGACACCGAGAAGCAAAGCAGAATCCACACCCGCACCGGGGTTAACTCAGAGCCCAACTGTGCAGATGGGGTCTGGAGACGGGGGAGCCAGGGGTGATGTGAGGCTTCTCCACAGTGGCAACGACAGGATAGAAGGGCCGTGAGCTACAGTAAGGAGCACAGTGTGAACTGACCTCTGAGCCCCGCCACTGTTCATTCACAAAATAAGCTTCTCACCGCCGCCTTTGGAGGTGGGGTTCCTACCTCAAGCCACCGCCTACTCCACGCAGGACAGCGCCAACCCCTGGACAACCTCAGCATTGCACTCTGCACCCACACACCCCAAGGTGGTTCTCAGCTGTGGGGGAAGGGGGATCTTCTAAAGAGCAGCTCAGATCTGTGGGCAGCTGGCACCTGGGTCACATTCTGCCAGGGGCTTCAGCCACCCACCTTCCTGGGGTTAGATTCTCACTCATCTCGTGAGCCTCAGGGGTGAAAGTCAGGGAGAGAGTGAAGGGCCCAAGCCGGGACCCAGGGAAACTGGATGCAGGGAAAAGAGGTTCTAAATCAGCAAGGCACCGAGTCCCCTGTGTGGGACCTCTAACGAGTCACCTCATCTCTCTGAGATTCAGTTTCTTCATCTGCCAAATGGGAATAAAATACTTACCTTGCAGGGTAGCTGGCAAGGAGGAGGTGAGATCATGCAGACAGATAAAGCACCCAGCTCAAGGCTGGCTTCAAGCTAAAACTCAAAACATAACCCTTTCCAAGTGGCATCTACCTGCACCCTCTTGCTGTGACTTTCTACGCATGCTCCCTACCACTGGCTCCATTGGTCTCAGAGACCCAAAGGCACGACATACTGGGAATGCCCACAGCAACCTCACTGCCCGCACCCTGACCCCCTGCCCCACCCTGGAGTCCAGGCATACCTGATGGGCTGGGGATGGGGCTGGACACTCGGGGTGACTCTGGTGGAGCCCTGGAAAACAGAGAAAAGGAGCAGCATTACAGAGGAGGCAGGCAGTCCCATGGGCAAACACAGACCCTCTGCTCCCTTCTCTGCCAACATTCCAGCCCAGGCACCCTAACACCCCAGCAACAAAGCAGGCCAGAGCCAAAAGCAATGATGCCAACTCCACATGAGCGTGCCTGAGTGCATGCGAGACCCCAAAGGAGTGGGCTTGCCTTCCCCAGGCAAGGAAGGAGTCCCACATGCTGAGAATTGCACCACGCCTTGGCTGGCACCCTCTGCACTTGAGTACACACTCAACAAAACGGTTACTAAATGGACGGAAACCCTTATCTCTGATTCGTTGGCCATCATGATATTAATAGTAATGCCGAGTGGAGAATATGGGCCGCAAGCATGGGAGAAGGAGGTTAAGTGAGGGCACCCCTCTGCCCAGCTCTACACCTCTCTCCTCTCCTTCAAGGCAGCAATGCCGAGTCACACAATCATGTGTAGAGACGAGAGCAGCCAGGCAAGACGCGGGCCAACCGAGAGCAGCGTTAGGCAGCAGATCCTGCTCCCAGGGACCCGCTGCCCACGGTCGGTTACCCCCTCACCCGCTCCCATTTCCAGGGTTGTCGACGTGCACAAAACTAGGCAAATGGACCCACACTGTTGTCCACAGCATCCCAGGGCACCCAGATGGCTCGGGGATCAAAGTGCAGGGTCAGAGTCCCACAGCCCCCGCTGGGCAGCCTGGGGTTACTTAACAACCTGAGCCTCCGTAATGTCACGTGTGAAATGGGGCGATCCGCAGGGGGTTGTTTGAAGATTAAAAGGAATTATGCATCGAAGGCACTTACAATTAAAAGGGCAGTTAGAGGTATAACCAAACCATCTCCTCTATGGAAAATCGAGACCCCGTGTCACCTCTCCCACCGGCCTCCGCCCTCCCTCTCAGCACCTGACACGATGCAGCATCGGACGCCCGATTTCTAGAATCCCAGGCCCAGCAGGAGCCCTCTGAGCCCACTGGCTCCCTGGGCCTCCCAGAAACCAGCCTTTCCCTTCCACCAAGTTGCAACCCTCTCTTGGAGGACTCAGGACCACCCTCTGCCAAGGAAAGGAGAAACTGAGGCAACAGTGACTCACCCCCAAGTCCTGACGACCAGCAGGGCTTACTCTCAGGCTTCGGGCTTGACCACCTGGGCCCCAAGAAGAGGAACCCTCTTCAGCCCTCTCGAGGCCCTGCAGTGCCAACAAGGTGGGAGTGGGTGGGCAGCTGAGCCCAAAGTCTGGGCGGCCGCACTCGGAGGACTCTCCATGCAGCCGCCGTGAGCGGGCTGCACCCCGAGTCCCCTCTGCCTGGGCTCCCACCCAGCTCCGAACAGCTCAGCCTCAGTGGGCAGCAGCAGGAGGACAGAGCCAAGTGGGGCTGTCGGGGCGGAAAAGGTTCTCCGTCTCCACCGCTCTCCTGGCCCCGAGGACTGGGGTTTGCATGAGTCAGGCACTGGGGCGGGTAAGGAGGGGTTGTGTTTGGTTTTCAAGCCCCAAACCGGGCTGTTCCAAAACTACCCACCCAGAGGCACACAGAAACCCAACACTTCATCCATCTCCATGCCGCTGGTCCCTGACGAGGAGTCACTGAGCCTCCCCAAGCCGTAGGCCCTGCTCCAGGCCCCAGGGCCACCCTGCTATAAATAGCCCCTTGGTTTTCATCTGTTGCTGATCCACAGCCACTTCTGGAGGCCACCACAGCTGCTTCAAACCACTGGAAGCCACGGCTGTAGCCAAGGCGTGAGGTGTGGCCGGGACCACGGATCCAGCCCCAGGAGCCGCAGGGAGACAATGGGACATTGAGATGGGCTTGGCAAGGGGGCTAGGGGGCTGAGGGGAGCCGAGGGGACCCTGGAGCCTCCACAGTGCAAGGGTGGGGAGACCAAGCAGGACAGGAGAGCTGGCTCCCATTTCCCCACCCTCCTTCCCAACGTTACAACACTCCGCATTCCTCAGCCTCCCCACCCCAAAAAAAGCCAGGGAAGATAAATAAAAACTTGGCCCCAATCGAGTCTGGCCATGCCGCCTCCAGAGGTGATAAGACAAAGTCCAAGCCCGCACTGCACCACTGGGCCAGCCAGGCAAGGGGAGGCAGGGGAGGAAGCCGCCCTGGACAGTGACCCCACCACAGAGGATAGGGACGAACAGCTGGACGGTCATCCCCTGATGAATCATGGGGCTGCCCTCTAACTGACGGGGCTTCCTGTTTTCCGTACAGTTTGGGGGCATGTGACACTCGCTGGCAGAAAGCAGACGTGCACGGGTGGCACGTCCGAGTGTTGGTGGACACAGAGAGAACCGGAGAACCACAAATGGACTGGGGAGGTGTGTAAGCAAACACAACCTAATGCTCCAAAACACACAGGTGACCTCACACACAAGGCTCGGCTAGAGATGGCGCCTTGCAGCATGCCCCATCACGCAGCCTTTTCCAAGAGGGCTGGGAGTCCGGGGAGGGATGTGGTCATCCCCACCACCAGCATCGTGCTCATCCCTCAGGCAGTAAACCTGCCCTGAGTGTCAGCGGCTGTGTGCCCGGCCATGTTCTAGGCACCCGGGACCAGAGGAGGAGAAGCCCTAACCTCAGAGAGCTCATAGTCGATGCAGAAAGGTACACAGCAATGGAGCCCCGTGAGAAGCAGCCCCTCAGTCTCACTGACCAATCTGTAAAATGGGTCCAGCACCGTCTCACGCGATTTCACATGACATACCTGTTCAACCTGGAACCCGTAGGGAGAATGACCAGAGAGCTCTACAAAGAGTACTGCAAAGATATTATTTTAAAAAGAAAAATAAGCTCTCTGTCTGCCTGTCATCTCATTCTTTTCCTCTCTGAGGCTCTCAAAGCCCTTTACCCACATGATTTTGAACTTCCTCCCAGCCCCTCCCAAGATGTAGATCAATAATAGGACTTTTGATCCACTGGGCACCGAGAAGAGCTTCTCACTATCGTCGTCACCAAAATAGTCTCCTTTGCTGAAAGGACACCATGGAAGGAAACCCCACAGCCTCCCCAAAACAGGGTCTTACTTCTCTTACTGCCGGGAAGTTAGTTCCTCCTTGTATCTAACCCTCGCCCCTCCTGCTGCGGACTCAGCCAACTCTTTCTGCCTTGGTCCTCACTGCTGACCGCCACTCAGACGCCCCTGAGCGCTCCAGGGCTGTGCCCCTCGGCTCTGCGATCCGCCTTCTTTCCCGCCACACGGTGCAGAGCGGGACCACCAGCGCTTGGGTGGGGTTGGTCTAGAGCAACGGCTGTATGGGAAGAGTCCTGCCTTCCTCTGAGGTCCACAGCCCAAACGCAATAGCTCTGGACCAAAAGGAAAGCTGTTTCCTGAGCCCCAGTCCCCAGGGGGGGCACCGTGGAGAGGAGGGTCTGTAAGCAGCACCAGGGGAGGCCGTGTCAGGCCGCCAGAGACTGGTAACCAGTCTATGTCAGGAGCCCATCCCCATTCCTACGGCTCCTCTGAGGGCTATGGCCACCCTGTCCCCACCCCCCCCAGCCCCTCCAGCCACACCCCTTCCTCTCTCCTTCCTGCCCACCAGCCTGGATTTTTCCAAAACAAAGTGCGACACAGCACACCATCCACAGACTATACTACACACCAAGCCGGCAGGGGAAAATGGCCATTCCCGCCCTGTGAGTCCTGGGCCGCAGGCCAGAGACAGGAAAACAGCTCAACAAACAGGCCCATTATCACAGCAGCAGGACCAGGACTGTGACCATGCTGCCTCAGAAACGGGCCCCCTCACCTGGGGCAGATGGCAGGATAGCCCACTGGCTGGGCCGGGGCCTGACTCAGTGACCCCAGAGTCATCCAACTGGGACAGGCGTCAGGGAACCTTAAAAATTAGGTTTCCTCTCCTATGCAGGACATGGGCCGCTCGGGAATCTGCTTCGCCCTTACCCACCCTTGACACACACACTCAACCCAGATCCACGAAACTTTCTCCTAAAAATAAACCTCCAGTCTCAACTAAACGGTCACCTCTTTCTTCCACAAGACCAAGGTCATAAACACCTTCACGAGGTCTAACTTCACTCTCTCTCACTGTGGCTTTACCTTAGAGGATCCGTCTGGCCCAGGCTGGGGGTATGGGAGCAGCGGCTCTAGGGCTTGACTTACAACAGTTTCCACACCCCATCACCCGGTCCCCCAGCCAAGGGTCAGGAGCCCTGGGTAACACCACATCCAAGCAGCGGTCCCAGAAAGAGATAGAACAGGCGCCCATCAAGTCAGTGAGCTCCTCCAGGCCTCTGTTTGCTCATCCACAAAAGGGGGCCAGAGCATCTGCCATAGGGGATGTCATGGGGATCAAAAAATACCCAGCCTAGCTCCTGGCCCTCCGTCAAAATAACAATAATAAGAATAGCTAACATTTATTGAGCACGTATCAAATGCTTTGTGTGCATGAAGCCAGTTAATCCTCAGTAGTAGGTCCCCCCAAAACATCAATTTCTCCCCTGCACCCCTGCCCCAGAAACATTTCAGACTCAGAACACCCCTCCCCGATACGTGTGCTCCGTGCCCACTGGCCCCACTCATACCTTGAACAGAGCCTTCCCCACTAATTTGAGAGGCATGCGCTTGCCCCACCGGGAGGCCTCGCCGCGCAGGGCCGCCCCAGGGCAATGTGGCGGTGGCAGTGGGCTCACCACGGGAGTGAGGCCGGCAGCCTGCAGGAGCTGCCTCCTGCTGCCCCAGCACCTCCCCCGGGGGCCCTCCCCACCATGGGTCAGGCAGCTGTCAGATGATAGGGCCTCATGCCATCAACAGCTCCCCCTGTGCCAACCGCCAAAACCACTCCCTGTTCCTCTGCAGATCAGGGCGGGCGAGGATGGAGAGGCCAGCCGAGGGGCAAAGTGTCAGAGAAGGGTGGGGAAGAGAGAGAAAGGCCCAGCTCTGCCGGGCGTCTGCTCCTGGGGTGTGAGGACAAGCCCAGACACAAAGCAGGGTCCGGGGCGAGCCCCCTCGGCTCTCCTCCGGGATGCTGCCACTTGAGGAATTTGCTCATTGACTTCCACCAGAAAGTCGTGGCAGGAGAAGCATGGTGGGACAAGCTGGCCCGCCTTCCAGCTTCCTCCGGAATCAATGGCACTTCAGCCACACTGAGGACTCTACCATTTTCAAAGACTTCTCTCTCCAAAGAAGCAGAGCCCGCAATTCCCCAAATTCTGATGACCCTCGAAGGGTTCAAGAGTGCCTCTTCGTCTCTGGCCTTAGTCCCTCTTGTTACAGGGTTGCCCATTCCCCTCGCCCTTGGCCTTGGTGACTGCTCACCACCCAGCCAGGCCTCACAGGGCACACCGCCTGCCCTCTAGCAAAGTGACAGGGAAAGGAGCTCTGGATGCAGCCGAACTAGAGGCCAAGGCCAAGGCTGAGGCTCAGTGTGTAAGTAGCTGGAGCCTGCTCTCCATCTTGTCCCTCCTCCCCCACTCAGCAACAGAGCTGGGCAACCCCTGCCTGCCCTTCTGGAGAAAAAGAAGGAGCACCCCACCCAACAAGACAGGCGTGAGCCATCACCCACCCACCACCACGCCCCTCTTGGCACCAAGGGCCCAGCCACATCCTTCTCTGCACGCCCCCACCCCGATACTTACGTCTTCCTCAAGGCTTTTCCGTGTGTTTCCACCCCGGAGGTCTCCTTCTCCCTGGAGACAGAAACAGGCAGTCAGAGAGGGGAGCCCAGGCAAGTCATCGGAAAGCGCCAGGTCCTTCACCTGCTGGGTTTAGCAGGGGTGAGGGGTAAGGGGATTGGCAGAATGACCTGGGGAGGGGGGACTTGGTTGTTGGTTAAACTTCTTTTATTCCTGTAAAAGTGTCGCAGAGTTTAAAAAAAGAAAAGAAAAGAAAAGAAAAGAAAAATCTCTTCTCTGTGTTTCACAACTACTCCTACTCCTATGGAAGATACTATTATTCCCATTTTGCAGATGAGAAAACTGAGGCACAGACAGGCTCCAGAGTTGCCTGCAGTCACCCAGTGAGAAGCCTGGAGGAACTGGGATTAAACCCGAGTCCTCCACCTCCAAGCCGGCCATTGCCAGGAGACTGCGCTCAGCAGCAAGCCTCAGCTTCCCCACTGCGGGGCCCACCCAGCTTCTCCCCTCCTCCTCCACGCAGCCCTGAGCAAAGTGTCTGTCTCTCCGCTACGTCAGAAAGAGGCCTGGAAACATCTGCCTGCCTTCCTCACTTGCTGCACGTTTAATAACGAGGCCCACGTTTAACCGCTGACCTCCCACTTCGCTGCCCCGCCTGCCTCTCCGGCCAGCAATCCAGTGACGAACACACAAAGGATGGTCAGTTGCCCGGCTCCCAGCGTCACCCATGTCCACCACTTCCCCCAAGTTCCCCAAATCTACTCCAGAAGGATGTCCCCAAACACATGTGTTCACAGTCCCCAAATCCATCTTCCTCTGTCCAGCCCCCCCAGGCTGCCCCCCACCACCCCACCCCACCCCGGCTCACTCACCGCGCCCACTACATGCTTCGGTGCGCTCTCAGTGCTGATGGGCTGCGGACAAAGGGAGAAAACAGTGTGAGACCTCAGAGGGAATGTCCCCGATCGGCGCTCTCTCCAGGGCTGGTGGCCGTGAGGGGCAGGATGCCTCCCGAGGCAGGACGTGACGCCAGCCAAGAACTCGGACGAAACCTGGCTGTCCCCAAGCTTGGGAGGCGCAGTTCGGAAAATGAAAATCATCCTATCGGTACTAGAAACACCCAGCCCGACAAACCTCACCTGGCCTCTGACCCAGACAAGGAGAAAGTCACAGTCGCTCTACATGACAGGCATTCTCGCCAACACCATCTCATTTATTCGTAAGAGCCCAGGGAAGCAGGTACCAGTATTACCTTTGAGCAGAAGTTAAGTGATTGACTCAAAGTCATGGACAACCAATCTGAACCCCACCTTGGGCTCTGCCCTTCTTATTCGTGGTGTGAGATCAGAGCACTAACTCTTGGGTGGGCCATCAAGGTCCCCACCATTGGCCCTGCCCCTTCGCAGACCTCATCCAGACCTGCCCTCTAGACCCCCTTGCTCATTCCCACAGCCAAGCCTTTGCTTGTATAACACTCCCCTTCTGTTCTTACAAGCTCTCCTCCCTCACGAAGCCCTCCCAGAACACCACAGATGGAGGCCTCTCTCTGAACTCCAATAAGGCTTGCTGTCCATGTCACTTACTCGGTCCTTAACATATCAATACTCTGGTCGCGGGAATATGTCTTATTCCCCAACTACTGTTTTACTTGTGATTCTTACCCCACCTGTCTCCAGACCAGATTCAAAGCGGCACTTTTCAAACTCAGTTGCCATATTCCTTGTGCCAGGGACTGTGATTTATGGATGGTAGGCCATCAAACACCTGGGGACTGATCGTGTCCCTCACTCTGATGCCCTCCTCCCCAGAGCAACAGAAGTGCTTCCTGCTAAAGGCATCCTAAAAAGAGAGATCCTAAGACACCCCCAAGACAGGAGAGAAACGTCCCGTCCCAGGGCCACCTCCTGACCACAGTCTCTAGGGCTCTGTTTCCAATTCAGCCAAGTGGTTGGAGGGGCCCTTGAGCCACACAGGGGAACATGAGCATGATTGTCAAGGTCATGAAACAAGCCTCTGCCAAGATGAGTGTGGACCAGGTTGAGACAGAGTGCCCCAAAATAGGAAACACCTGCCCCAGCTCCATCCCCAGGACCTGAGGGCTGAGCTGGTGGTGTCCGAAGACAAGGGAATGGACAGCGTGACCTCTGAAAGGTTCCAGCCCAGGGAAGACAACTGGGCCCAGACGGGACAGGGACAGAAGAAGAAAGTTGGCTACGCCGAAGGCAGTGAAGTAGTACTCTTCCTGGAAACGGCCCAGACTTTGTCCCTGCTGCCTAAAAGACAGGAGGCTAAGGCCACAACTTCCTTCCAGGAGATGAAACCTCGAGCAGTTCAAGGCCAACGCAGCTCGGATGAGGAAGGAGAGGGTCCAGGAACGGGGTAGGAGGTGGGGAGGCACCCCAGCCAGCCCCTGCGGGCGGACCTCAGGCTGGCTCACCTGGAGCCCAAGGATGGCTCTGAAGGAGTAAAGATGCCACATTCCACCCTCTCCAAGCCCAGCCCTAATCCTCACCCAGCCACCTCCCGGAGCCCCACCCCTGGGCAGGGAGCGAATAAGCCCACCAGGAAATCCTGGCCCTCTGACCACCCCCTGCCTCTCTCTTCTGGTCCAGGGCTCTGTATTACCCCCGTAGAGATGGTGGGCTGGGGGACTGCCTCTTCTCTGGCCTCCTGGGTAGGGGAGAAGCACTCGTGGAGAGCAGATCACAGGGACCTTCCATGTGCAGAGTCCACACAGCAGAACTGAGATCTGAACCCAGCCACCCCACCCCACCCACTGCAACGTCAAAGCCCACACAAGTCTGCTGAGCCAGCCTCCCCAGACAGGGTGGCTCAGGGAGGACAGAAATGGGGTGACATGGAGAAGTTGGAGATGAAGTGCCTGCCCCAGGCCATTACAGGCCCTGAAGAGCCCTCGTCCTGCTCTGGGTGAAGCCTGTTAGGAGCCCCGGACTCTGACTCTCCACAGAGCAATGTGAGCCAGGGGGCCGTGAACTTGAGGGTGCCTCAGAATCACCTGTGTTGACACTCGGGTGCCGGGCCCTCCCCAAAGGGCTGATCCGGGAGAGCTCTGAGAAAACGTGCACTTCTAACAGGTTTCCCGGTGGGGCATGACACTTTGAGGAGCACTGGCAGCATATCGGGGTCACATCCTGACTCTACTGCTAACAGTGTGACCTCAAACAGGTCACTTTGTCCTTACTGCTCCCCAACAGGACAGCATGGCACTGTGTTGTGAGACTCAAACGAGAGGAAGCACGTAAAGCACTTAGAACAGGACCTGGCACTTAGGAGGCACTCCGTAAATACCAGCCGTTATTTGTCTTCTCCACCCCAGGCCCTCCCCTCACCCACCCTGCCCTACCTCGACCCTCCTGCCCCACCCCTCCCAGGTCAGGCTCGAAGCTGACCAGGAGCCGGAGTCAATATGAGGAACCACAGGCTTCAGCAGCGCAAGAGAAACTTCTCTCCCTGCCAGCAAGCATCTGAGCACTGTCCCCTCGGCCCCCACCCCTTCCCCAGTGCCAGCTGGAGGCCGGCCACAGGAAGACGCTTGCCAGCCATCAGATGCCTTCAACTTACTGGTCGAGATGCTTTCTGAGGAGCTAAAAATTTCCAAAAGCCCTCCTGACCTAAACACCCAGCGTTCGCCTGCCGTGTTTGCAAACACAGCCCAGCAGGCCTGCTGCGCTCCCCACCCCTCCCCTCCACCCGAGTCCTCCAGGGATTGAAGTCCGGCTCCTCTGCTTCCCAGGCGCTGCCAGCTCTGGGACAAATGGGAATGAAAAAGGCAAAGGACTGGTAACATGAGGGTGGGTCTCTCCTGTGGCCACCTCTGCCCCAGGCCCTGCAGGGAGGTTCCAGGTCACCCTACCTTCAGCACACACACACACCCTCACACACTGCTCCTCAGAACATAAGCTCTGAGCAGGACTTCAGATGCTATCTCCTCCCTCCCCATTTCACAGATGGGAAAACTGAGGTGCAGAGAGGTATGACTCGCCCAGGCTCTCAGGACGAGGTTCGTGGCAGGACTGGGGTCGGCACCAGGTCTTGTAACGCTCACTGCGAGCTCAATCGCAGCCAGCCTGCAGGCAGACTCAGCAGGGCACCTCCCTGAGGCTCAACTGCATAAGGACAGAGTGAGTGGGGTCCAGACAGGAGCAGGAGTGGCAGCTGTCCCCACGCACGACAAAACCTGGATCTCAAGGACCCAGACTTTCCAAAGCTGCAGGCAGCTGACCGGAACCCCACGAGGGGTCTTCCAGAATGCCCCCTGCCCCCAAACAGGACAACACGAAGGCAGCTCAGGTGCAGGAAGCAGGCAGGGTTTGGACCTGGCACCCCTGAACAGCCAAGCCTGGCTCTTCGTGGGCCCCACTGCTCTAGGACCTCAAACCCAGGAGCCCAGAGCAGGCAGGGCCTGGGCTGAGGCACTCAGGGCAGAAAGTTTAAGGAAGCACTCATTCTTGGGGTGCTGAAAGTGCACCCACACAGTCCTGAGAGCAATGCCTCCTCAAACCTTGCACCCTGGCGGCCTCCCTGGCCTGCCTGCTCCTGGCCCTGGTCTGCAGATACCTTTTCCTAATGTTAATGCAGTAACAACTCCTCATTAAGTGTTAATGCAGCCCTGGGCACAGTGTGTGGCTCTTTGCTTCCATGATCATGGATCCTCACCTAACCAGTGTGCACAGGGTAAGCACTACCCCATTCCACAGCGGAGGAGACTGAGGGTCTGCAGGATGACCTTGCCCGGGGCTACCCGGCGAGTGGGCAGATAGGAGAGCTGGCGTTTCATCTCTGCTCCTGGCACGCCCCCAGGCTCTGTCCCCTGTCCCTGGCGAAGATCTTCATTCAGTCCCTCCGCGACTCAAAGACTAACGGTCTCACGGTCTCAGGCCCTCAGGAGGAAGAGAAGCCTTCAGTCCACTTCCATAGGAAGAGGAGGAAGTGGGCTGCAGTAGGAGAGACCAAAATCAGACATCAGAGAGAACTTCCGGAATGCGGGGGCTATAAACCACGGGGCGGAGAAGGGAAGCTGCACGTCCTCTCCCCGGCTGCTCTGCCACCCCGCCAACTGTGTGGGCCCCAGGAGGGGCCGTTCTGCAGAGGTCAGGGTGGCTGGGATGCTTGTCTGGAGGGTTACACAGTAGGACACGTTGGTGGCCTGCAGGGAGGGTGGGCTGGGGGGAAAAATGTATCTGTGGGCAGCTGTTTTGGAGGAAAGAAAAGGCAGAGGGCCACGGCGGGTGGGGGGCGGTACCCAAGCCCGGGGCCGAGGCGAGGGGGGCTGGCGCAGAATGTAGACTCAGCCTCCAGAGGAACATTCCGTCCAGAAATTCCTCACACCCTCCCCCCTTCCACCCCTACAGCTCTCTCCACTCTTGCCCCCTGGGAGGCCTGGAATTCAGGTGGTATTTCGGGCCAAAAAGACCCCGTGACATCATATCTACTGCCATGGCGACAAACCGTGAGGTCACAGGCAGTGCCGCCTATCAGGAGGGGACAGAGCTGGCGCGCAGGGCCATGGGGGCTGGGGTGGACGTCCTGAGCCCCGGGACCCAGAGTGAGTTATTCCAGGCTCACTTGTTCCAAAAATAGAACCCTAAGCAGATGGAGGGAGGGGGCTGAAAGCAAAAATGAAAGGCAGGGAAAGGGGTGGTCACTTAAAGGGGGTGTGGCAGGGATGGCACATTATACACCCCACGGCCTGACTGGGGGGCACCATCAGATAACGAAAACAACTACAGCAGTGGCAGCAGGAGGAGCACTCTGGACCCCTTTGGGCAGAGGAGGAAACTGAGTCTCCAGGTTGGTTGGCCAGCTCCACATAAGCCCAGGTGGGCACCTCTAAGCCTGTGTCCACCCCTCGCTGCAGGTTATCTCCCACCATCCTGGGGAGCGGGAGCCGGTGGGGGCACGAGAGTGAGGAGCAGGCGCAGAGCAGAGAAGGCTGGGCCTGGCCCGGGGGGAGGGCAGCTGGCAGCCCAGGTCCCCCCAGTGTTTGGGGGCTGCTCAAGGGGCCACATTCTCTCCCAGGCAGGCCAAGGCCACTCGAGAACAGGCTGGATGTGACGAAATGGAATGTGATGCCTGATTTTCCCTGCACCCCGGGGCGGGGCCTGGGCAAGCCCACTCCTGTCCTCGGGACCCAACGCCCAAGTCCTGGCTGAGGCTGGGCAGCTTCGGGCACCCCCCACCCCACCAGGCTGGACTGTCCCTCCACCCCTCCTGCCACACTCCCCATCAGCCCGGGCACCGGGAGTCGGGGCTTCCGTAGTCCCTTCCTTCAGGCCCCCCTGGCGGCCCTTGCCCAAATCCTCTCCACCCCACGCTGGTCTTCCCAGCCTTCCTCCTGGCAGCGCCCTCACCACCAAGCCACCTCCCACAGCGGGCACCCCACTCCCGGCTCTCAAACCCTGCTTTGGGTCACTTCCCCACTCAAGACCCCATGATGGCTCTTAGTGCTTAGCTCATCAAGTTCAAGTTCTCCAACTTGGCTTTTGGACTCCTTCCTCCTGGGGTGGACTCCACGGCCTCTCCCTCTCTCCTCTGCCTGCAGCCTCTGCTCACACCTCCTCACTGCCCACCACCCGTGCCATACTCGTTCCCACCTCCATTCCCACCCCAGCCAGAGCCACCAAGGGAAGACCACAGTGACTGGTCCCCTCACACCCCCTGCAAGGGCACTGGATTGGCCCTGGCCCCCATCGGCCTTGGCAGTTTGTCGCAAGGCCTGCCCCCTCTCTGTTTCAGCCCTGCCGCCTTCTGGAAGGCCCATTGTCCTTCCTTCCACTCTTCCATTTGCTCAAATTCTAAAGTGGACTTGGAACGGGCGGAGGACTTCCTCACCCATCAGGGCAAACGGATCCTTCCTGGCCCGGACCCCAAGGCCCGCTCCGGTCCGAACCCAAGTCAGGCACTATTTAGTTTCCACACTACAGCTCTCTCTTTCCCATGGAGCATGGTCCCCCAAGAGCAAGGCCCTTCACCGACGGGGAACTCTCCCAGTAGGGGGTAGGGGAGGTGGCTAGCACATTCACAGATCCCCTGACCTCCAGCGACCAGGTCCGATGACAGCACAGCCTCGGGGCAGGACTTCAGTGGCCCCTGACGACTTCCCCCCAGGGACTCCCCAGGGAAGGAACCTTCTACCAGCACCCGTCTCACCCCTCACAGGTGTTGGTGAGTACGTATGGGTTCCAGTGACGGACAGCAGCCCCCCCAGACGAGCCCTGCTGAGCCGTTTAGGTGTTAGAGAGCTGTTCTCACACCCGAGTCTCCTCTCTGGGAGAACCCCCACCTCCTGGGCTCTACTTCGGGAAGCCGCAGAAAATACTGCCAAGCCGCCCCTCAGCAAGGCCCCGCCCCTCTCAGCACGGCCCCGCCCCTCTCAACCCGGCCCCGCCCCTCAGCACGGCCCCGCCCCTCAGCACGGCCCCGCCCCTCAGCACGGCCCGCTCCTCTCAGCACGGCCCCGCCCCTCAGCACGGCTCGCTCCCCTCTTAGCTGCTGCACGACCCAGGATTTCCAACCCCCTCCCCACTCTGGGGTTCCTGTGACGCAGTGCCCAGGACTGGCTCTCTCCTTTGGAAATCAAGGCTCTCTCGCGCTCACGTCTCCTGGCATTGCTCCATTTTCCAGAATCTCCCCAAGAGGGCCACCCAAAGCCCAGCCAGCCCTCTAGAATGAAACTCACCGGGGCCTGGAGCTCAAACTAGCTAGAGTGGCCCCTAGCCACTCTCCATGACGGAGAGCAAGATGGCAGTGCCAGGGCCGAGGGGCCCCACGCCCTCCTCTATTCCGATTAGCATCACAGCCTCTCTGCTTCCATGAGGCAGCATGGCGCCTTCTCGCCCAGATGGGACACTGGGGCACCTTGGCAGAGTCATCTGAAAATCTCAGGGCCACCAGCTCACACACACTAGATTGGCTACTAAATAAATAGTTCTACAGAGGACGTGGCGACATTAGGACTTTTGTACACGATCCATGGGACTATAAAATGGTACAGTCACTGTGGGCAACAGCATGGCAGTTGCTCAAAAAAAAAAATCAAAAATAGAATCACCATATAATCCAGCCATTCCACTTCTGGGTATGTACCCAAAAGAACAGAAAGAAGAAACTCAAAGATACAGTCACACCTGCACGTTTATAGCAGTATTACTCACAGTAGCTAAAAGGTGGCAGTAACCCCGAGTGCCCACTACCACACGAATGGACAAGCAAAGTGCTGGGTACACGTCCAATGGCATTTTATTCAGCCTTAAGAAGGAAGAAAATTCCGACACATGCCACAACATGGGCGAACCCTGAGGACGTCAGGCTAAGTGAAATAAGCCCGTCACCGGTGAACAACCCTTGTACTATTTCGCTTACATGAGGGACTTACAATCATCCAATTCAGAGACAGAAAGCAGAATGGTGACTGCAAGGGGAGAGGGGTGGGGAGGGTTATGGTTTAATGGGAACGGAGTTTTTCATTTTATGAGATGCAAAGAGTTCTAGAGGTGGATGGTGGGGATGGTTGCATGATGTTATGATTTGTACTTAATACACTGACCATGCACCCAGAAATGGTTAAGACGGTAACTCGTATGTTATGTGTGTTTTACCATGATAAAAACAGTAACTAGAATTTAAACATCGTAGGGCCTCAGTTTCCTTACCAGAAAAAGAGCAGGACTTGACCAGATGCCACCTAAAGTCCTCTGACTCCTGTGGCTCTGTGCCTGACCCACGCTCACCAGCCTTCTAGAAGGTCTAGCCCTCTGGCAGGAAAGCACCTTGCAGCCCCATCATGAAAGCAGTGCCTGGCACAGGCAGGTGCCCAGGAAATGTGTGTTGGTAGACTGGATGGCAGTCAGATGGATGGAGAGACCTCCCCTAATGCCCAGGCCCACCGGCAAACAGAAAAGCTCGCTAGGTAAACTTGTGGCCGGCGCTGTCTAGGAGCAGAAAGCCAGAAGATGACCACCTGACAACATCAGGTACTTATTTACATCAGCAGCAAGCACGGAGGGTATCTGGGGAGAAAGGAGAACCAGGATTCCAAAACCCCACTCCTGACCCAGCCGCGACCCCGGCCACCACTGTGTGACTGTGAACCAGCCTCCCAGCCTTGCTGAGCCTGTGTGCTCCTGCAGTGCTCCTCCCGCACACCCAGGACGGGCTCACGCCTGCCCAGGCTTCAACACGGCTCACCATGGGCTCCAATGGCCCAGTGTCAAGGGAAGAGCGTTGAAAACTGCAGGTCCTGCACAAGTTCAGAGTGACATCTATTATCGGTGGCTACAGGGCACCTTCTGAGATGCCAGATGGCTGAGTCAAAATCCCAGGTCCCCCTCTGAATAGCTCTGTGGCCTCAGGCCTCAGGTCCCCTGCGAGGTTGGGTAATCACAGCACCTCCCTTACTGCCTTGTTGTGAAGAGTAAATGAGTTTATTGCTGTAAAGCTTTCAGAACAAAGGTGGGCAAACGGAAAGTGCCACACAAGGGTTAACTTTTCCTTACTGCTCTGATTCCTATTATAGGTGAAACCAACCTGCCATTCCCATTACCAACTCACCTCCTCCCTCCACAGAGGTCCCACCCCAACCTCCGATTCACAAGGACATTTCAAGCACCGGCCTGGGGCTGGCCTGTCTCTCCCAGCCCAGGCCCCCTGGATGCCAGGCCGCATGTGCAGAGGAGCTCACATCCGGCCGACCGCAGTGGCCACTCCATTTGGCCACCACCCTTGGGAAATTCCTTTCGACTCTTATTTTTCAGGAGTTGAGAAAAGCTGTTTCAGCTCTTTCCAAGGATCAGAAGTGTCCATGGCAAACAAGGCCTCTCCCCTTTCCACCCTGCCCCCAGCAGTGGACCCCCCAAGAGGAAGGTGACCCTAGGACCCTTCTACCCAAGGCCTTGGGCTACCTCTACTGAGTAAGACGAAAACATGGGTTGAAGATTAAGACACTTTGCCCTGGCTGGCCTGGCACAGGCTGGAAAATATGTTTGGCCAGCAGTGACCAGAGGCTGGGCCAAAATCCTGTGCCCAGGGATGACGGTCTAGATCCTGGGGGGGCAGGCAGGGGCGTAGGATTTAAGCAAGATGGGTGAGCTGGGGACAAAGAGACAACATGACAGACAGACAGACACACAGTGTGAGGTGAGAGGGAGGGGCCAGGGAGGCCGGAGACCAGACCCGCAGAGGCTGAAGGGCAGGCAGAGAATGGAAAAGGAAGGAAAAATACAGCCCGCCCTTTTCCTCCCTCTTGTGAACCTGCTCAGAGCACCTGCCTCGCCCGCTGTGAGGAAACAGGTGCTGAGTGCTGGGGGGCAGAGGGGGAGCAAACTTTCTCCCTGTTTCCCCTGGGCCACTTTCCCATTCCCCGGGGACAACGCAGAGCTTCCAGCGGAGGCGGTCCCATCAGCCCATCGCCCATCAGCAAGAACGACAGCAACAGCAGTCCTGGGCCCTGAGCACCTAATCAGTGCCAGGCAGCCAGCCGAATGCCTTCCTTCCAGCCATGCGACAACCGTGTGCTCAGTACCCACCGTAGGCCCGACAGCGGGGCTACAGCAATGAACACAACAGATGAAAATCCCTTGTCATCATGGAGTTTGTAGGCTGGGGTGAAGCTGGTGGGGAGCCTCTTAAACAAGCAAGTAAAACCACAGCATTATCAGGCAGTGATGCATGGTTCATTTCTGTAAAGCTTTCAGAACTAAGGTGGGTAAATAGAAAGTTCTATACAAGGGTTAACTTTTCCTTACTGCTCTGATTGCTATTACAGGTAGGGAAGGGAGGTAGGGGTGCTAGGGGAAGGAAAACGCTGACACCTGAGTAAGACCTGTGGGGAAGGAGAGTCCTGCAGGTAACTGGGAGGTTCGGGGGCGGGGGGGGGGGGGGGGGGGGGGGGGGGGAGCAGAGCATTCGCAAATGCAAAGGCCCTGAGGCAGCCTCCTGCCTGGTCCATTGAAGACCAGCAAGAAGGCCAGGTGGCTGCAGCAGAATGAGGGAGAGAGCCTGTCAATGGAGATGAGGTCAGAGGGGACACCTGTCCTGTAGAGGAAGAACCTTGGGCTTTCGCTCCAAAGAGGTGGACAGCCATTAGAGAATTGTGAATACTGATTAATTAAATGGGTTAAGTTGCTCATTTATTCTCTTAACCTCAGTGCTGTTAATATTATTACTAATGCCCAATCTGCAAAGGGGAAACTGAGATCTAGAGAGGTTAAGTCATGTGTCCCAGGTCACATGCTCAGCAGCTGGAGAACAGGGATACTCCCAGCTCTTGACCATGACGAGAGATGGTTCTAAAGGAGCACAGCCTGGTGTCACCTCCATGAAGGGCAGAATCCCTCACACAGGTGGGGCGCACCACAGAGTCGGGAAGATGTCATGGCCCCGCTCAGGCAGGAGTCCCAGCCGGTACCAACTGCAATCCCGCCAGCCAGTACCAACTGCAACCCCGCCCCCATCCCTGACCCCTCCTCCTGTAAACAAAGCTCATGAGACTCCCAACAGCCAGGCATCGGGCTTCTGCCTGGAAGTCCCTAAACCCCAGACACCCCAGCCATCCTAGACCAGCCAAGGACATGCTGTCCACGGAGGCCAAGTGGCAGTTGGGTTGGAAGGACGAGCTGTCCACTCGCTTCACCTCACCCCACCCCCACCAGCCCTCCACAGTGTCCTTCCGAAGTCCAAGCTGGGCTTGCCCTCTGGCCTCCTCCTCCCCGAAGCACCCGGCCACCACCCCTAGCTGCTGTCAGAAGACCTTCAACTGGGCTGTGTGAACAACACCGTGCATCTGGAGCGGCACAGCTGGGCACACCGAGGCCCAGAGGGTTTGAGCTCAGGGAGAGCAGGGAGGACGGGCCCTTGCAAAGAAGGGAAAGAGCTCGGCAGGGCCCGGGCGGGCACAGAGGGCAGGGGCACTGCTCCGGGTTCTTGAGGCATCCAGAAGTCATACGCAGTATCACATGCTGTATTTCATTCCATTAATGACCCTGAACGAAGGGACTGCTTATAGCACCAGGAACGCCTTGCAAGCATCTAGGTCTATCCTTTTCTTCAACAGAAAGGGAAACTGAGGTTCAGAAAGAGGGCAGGACTGGCCCACTATCCCACAGCAAATGTGTGTTGGAGGAGAGGAGATCAGGTGGCCTAACAGAGCAGGTCACCACATAGGTGTGAGGACACCTGCAACTGCCTGGGCCCCACGACGCCCTTGCCCCCTCCCCCAGGCCCCGCCCACATCGGTGTCACCACCAGCCTCCCCGAACCAGCAGATCAGATTGTGCCCTCCCTGACACACATCCCCACATGCACACGTGCACACTCACACACCTGCATGCATGCAGACCCCTCCCCCACCAGCCTCCAGGGCCCTGCCTCCTCCCACAGTGGGTGGGGAGCCGACAGGACCTCTGAAGGGTAAGAAGGCAGTGAGAGGGCAGAGAGGAAAAGCTCCCAACACTCAGATCAGCCCAGCCGGGATACATCTGGGACACATGGCTTTCCACAGCCCACAACTCACAGGAGTCCTGCCCCTGTCCAGGCTTTTCTGGAAGCCCCACCAAGGGAGGGACGGAGGAGTGGGAGACATGGACAGAGAGCCGAAAAGCAGAATCAGCCAAAAAGTTCAGAGATGGAACAGGCCACCTCAATGTGAGCAGTTGCCCAGACAGACGAGCTCTGTGGGTCATGCCATCCCCCGCCTTCAGCCGAAGGGTACCTGACCCGGGACCAGGCGGGTGGAAGGAGATGCCATCCCCTGGTCCTGTAAGCCCCAGGACAACAGGCACCTGGCCAGGCCTCGAAGCAGGCGAGATGCCCTTTTATGGGTTTTTCCAAGGATTTTAGTCTCCAGATTGAAACAGGAGGCCCTGCAACCCATCAGAAGGGACCTCATGACTCATTTCCTCCCAGTCCAGCTTCAGCCTCGGGACGTGGCCCCCTCCTGCCCCTTACCTAACTGCCCAGCACCCTTGGGGGCTACCAGCATGCTTGGGTCTAAAGTGAGCTGCAGCTGGGAACGGGGAAAGAGGGGAGGAGAGGCTGGCCGGGCAGGGAACGAACGGTCACTCACCGCCAGCTCATGGTTGGACGGAGGAATGCAGGGGCCGGCCACCTGTGGGAGGAACGGAGAAAGGGCAAGGTTAGCATGTCCCATCCCCACAGAAAACCAGGGCCCCCGAGATCACTCCGTAGCCGCCACCTCCACGCTGGACCCCCTCCCCAGGGGGAGAGGCCGCTGGAAGACACGTGGCAACAGGGAGTGACACTCGGCGGCGCGGAGGAGCCGCCAGGGCAAACGTGACACGTCCAGCGCAGTTTTTAAATTCTGTAAAAAGCATGCAGACGCCGAAAGACGGGAGGGCGACACGCCAGGGCTCCAATGGCAGTGGGTTAGAAGGTAATGAAAGTCAGGGAGGTTGGCTGGTTTTTTTTTTTCTTTGCTCTATTTTCTAAATTTCCTGCAACCTAGTAAGATTGGTATTAAAAATGTTAACAACACGTTTAAGGTCTCTAGAAAAGGAAGAGTCACCCCTTCCGTCCTCCCCAACGCCAAGGTCAGAGCTGCAGACGGCGGGCAGCTTCCCACCGTGTGCAGGAAGCAGGTTGGTGAAGGGTCCCCGCCAGCTCTTCCAGAGAAAGCTGCCCGTGCCATGGATTAATGTGTTCGGCCTTGAGCTGCCTTCTGCGGGTGGGGAGCTATCATTTTATCATCACCCTCATCTTCCTCTCTGATGGGGGCCAGGGGGCGAGGTGGCAACTGGGCCTCCAGACAGAGAGAGGAGGCGGAGGAGGGAGGGCTGGATTGCTCCATACCCTAAGATAACATCCCTCAGCCAGGCCGGGCAGCCAAACCGCCACCCTGACAATTAGCAGGGGCCTTTATCAGAGACTCAATGTGTTCCTTTTTTTCTAGCTGGGACACGTTTTTCTTGGAGCTCGTACCTCATTCTTGGCTCCGATTCCTGACCCGAGCACCAGGCAGGGGGCCCATAGAGGGACCAAAGGGGAAGCTCTCCCTGGGGCATGAAGGTATCAGGGCACAAGCCATGACCAGCCAAAGAGGGGGTCACAGCCTCCTCGAACAGTGGGCAACCCCTGCCCCAGCCACCACCCCAGTAGGGCAGTGATGGCGGCAGCCTAACAGCTCTGGCTGTTCATAAGGTCCCCCTCAACCAGGCCCTCCCTCTACCTGACCCTTTCTGTCATGTGACCAGCCCAAGGGATCCCCTGGATTGACACACCAGCCCAGAAGGGGACAAGAGCCGTGTGACGGTGTGCCCCGAGCTCAGGAAGGGTGGAGGGGCTAGGAGTTAGCATGTCTGGTCCTTGTCATGCCACCGGCTGCCTGCCCACCCATTCCCCAGCAAAGATGCCTGAGGTGAGCCCCACTGTCTATCAGCCTGTACTCCAGGACCGGTGGGAGAATCCCATGTGCAGCCCAAAGGAAAAGCAGCAATGTCTAACACGTACTGAGCATGCACCACGTGACAGGCATTGTCATCACTGCGTAGCATGTTAATTCATTTCACCCTTTCAACAACCCACTAAGGTAGGTACTGTTACACCTCCAGTGCAGGGGGCGCAGTGAGGTTACACTACTCGTCCAAGGTCACACAGTGGAGCAGTGGACAGGGGTCGGGTGGGGGGTGCCGGGGAAGAGACAGACGGGAAGGGAAGGTCCCAGAGGTGGCTGTGGCCTGCAGGGCTCCCTGCCTGCTGTGCCCGCCAGACAAGGGCTCAGCCACAGGGACGGCTCTCCTCGCCAGGCACCTTCAGGGACAGAGTCCTTACGGGAGCAGTGGCCTCCTACCTCTCTCCTCCCACCCCACAGCCCCAGACCTCACCCTGGCACTTGTAGGTCTCACCCTCAGGGGCCAGGCCCCCAGTGTCTCCTCCCTCCACTCCTGCTATCAACCATGGGTCCCGCAGGCCCTGGGGGGGGAGTGGGCGCGATCCACAGGAGCAGTATCTATCACTGAGGATGCCCTGACCTGCTTTCTCTATTATACAGGGATGGTTTTCCACTCTCCATTCGGGCCTGGGCTGCGAACACTGGGGGGAGGTTACAAGTGCTTCTGAGGCACGGACAGAATGGACAGGTGTCCTCAGAGACAGGTGGGAAGGCCTCTCCCCCAGCACCACCCTAAGGCAATGAAAAGATGGGGGCCCCAGGTGCCCTGACCCCAGGTCCCTTCCCTGTCCCCCTGAGGCAGCAGCAGCCCCTAAGGACTCAGCTCTGAGGGGCAGCTGTGGACCCCCAACCAGAAGGCCTGAGGCTCGGGTGCCCCTAACGGACTCCTCTACCCACTGCCCACAGTGGCACATTCCAGGCCAGCTGGCCCGCCAGTGCCCCAACTTTGTTGTGTATTTCTGTTTCTTCTCTCTCCTCTCTCTCCTCTCTCTCTCTCTCTCTCTCTGCAGAGAAATGTTTCCTTAAAAGGCTCTCTCTCCTTCCCTCCGGCACCCTGGCCCCGGGCCACCCTCTCAGGAGCCTGAAATGTGCCAGGGAGAGCCAGGGTCCCCTGCCACTCTGTGACCCGTGCCCTAGGGCCCCACACTCCTGGTGGCAGCCGTGACCACTCTCCCAGCACGCTTTGGGGACCCAAGCTACAAACCCTCCCTCTGCAGAGGGGACCGATTCCAGGGTATCTGCAAGACCTCTCGGTGCCAGCCATGACATGCATTCCTGTCCCCGGGGCGGGCAGTGCAGGGTTCCAGGGCTCAGGCCCAGGAAGTCAACCTCAGGTGCACCTCCTCCCGTGCTGGACCACCTACGACCCACCTACATATTGGGGGCTGGGCGGGCCTCATGCTCGGTCTCCCCAATCCAAAAATAAATCCACTAACAATTAAAAAATAAAAGCAGCACAGAGAATACACCCATCGCACTTGCTATATGCCGGGCACTGTTCTTCACACTTGGCATAAATTTACTCTGTCATTGTCACAACAAGCCTGAACAGCTCCTTCTGTGGACAAAGCAGCAGAGACACAGAGAGGCTACTAAGCTGTCCGACAGAGGAACCAGGGTGCAAACCCAGCAGTCTGGCTCCACACACAGGCGTGCACTGACGTCCACAGAGCCCTTCACAGTGACAGGGACAGAAAGCTCGTGGAGCTCAGCTGTGCATCTGTCACCATCTGAGCCCTTCCCTTGGACTCACGTGTAGATACTGTTATTATCCCCACTTCGTAGATGAAGAAATGAAGGGTAGCGATTTGTCCAAGGCCCCTGAATGCAGTCTGGCTTGTGGCCTGCGAGGTGGAGAGCTGGGGACTTTGCCGGAAAGTGAGTGTGACCAGGTTTGGCCCAGGGCCAATGCCTGGTGCTCATCAGCCCCCACCTACTAGTATTGTTGGGACTTCAAAGTCCCTGGGCACAATGCCAACAGCAGGGCACACCCCTGGAGCTCGTGCCCACCCCAGGACACGAAGGTCCAAAGTGCCAGAATGCAGCCAGCATATGCAGGGAGCTCACGGCGCAGCCTGGCCCCTGCCCTGCTCTCCCCTCGCATTTCCTGCCCATCCTCCCTGTCCAGGACCCAAAGCCACACACAGTCCTTGGAACACCTAGCTCTGTTCTTCTTCAGGGCCTCTGCATATGCTGTTCCCTCTGCCTGAAATGCTTGGCCCAGCTGTGAGCACGGCTAGGTCCTCCTCATCCTTCTGGCTTTGGCTTCGATGTCACCACCCCAGAGAGCCCTCCCTGATGCCCTTAAGTTACATACTAACCTGCCATGTATCTGATCTCTCTGAGACCCTTCAATCCCACAGGGTCGGTAATACTGTTCTCATTTTACAGATGAAGAAACGGAGGCCCGAAGAGGCCGTGACACTTGCCCCAGGTCCATCAGCTGGGAAGAGGCTGGCTGCAGGTGAAATCTCGGCCTGTGGTCGCCAGGCCCTGCTCTTTGAGAGCAGGAGAAAACCCAGGCACCTGCCTAGCACTGCCCCCAACCCACCTGCTGCCCATCACCTCACTGTCATCCAAGTGACAGTGATCTGGTCCCCAACCAGGTGAGACTCCCATCCTCGGGTCTGGGCCTTGGTTATGTAAAATTCCAGACTCCTAAGCCTACCAGTCCCCCCACAGGATCTCCCCACACCCATGTCCACCTGCCCCCGGGGCTGGACAGGACGGCCTTCCCCCCAGACAAAACTAGAACCACTTCAGTCTCCAAATCCAGCATTTCCGACAACCCTGAGCAGAAAATATTTTGTTCTCCCTAGCTCGTGCCAGTCCTTTCCTTTTTATTATTGTGGTAAAATGTACCTAACATAAAATTTACCATTTTAACCATTTCTGAGTGTACAATTCAGTGGCACTGAGGACATGCAGGAGTCTGTACAATCATTGCCACTACCCATTCCAGAACATTTTCCTGATCCCAAATGCAAACCCGCACCCACTAAGCAGTAACTCCCCACTCCCTTGCCCCGCAGCCCCGCTGACCCCTAACCTCCTTTCCATCTCCACGAATTTACTGATTCCAAGTACCTGATAGCGGAGGAATCGTGCGCTACTTGGCTTCTGTGTCTGGCGCATTTCCCTTACTGTTATGGGCTGAATTGTATTTCCCAAATTTCAGAGGTTGAAGTCCTAAGCCCTAGAGCCTCAGAATATGGCTGCACTTACAGACAGAGCCTTTACAGAGGTGATTAAGTTAAACTAAGGCCGTGACGGTGGGGCCTGAACCAATCAGACTGGTGTCCTTATAAAGGCGATGAAGACTCCCACAGAGACGCCAGGGAGGCAGCCACAGAGGGGGACCACGTGAAGACACGGCCGGAGGCCGCCCTCTACAAGCCAAGGACAGCGGCCTCGGGGGAAACCCAACCTGCTGGCCCTGGATCTTACACCTCAGGTCTTCAGAACTGTGAGAAAATAAACGTGTGTCATTTCAGCCCCGGTGTGGTACTTCGTCCTGGTCGTCCCGGCACGCAGCCTCCCTCAGGTGTCAGAGGCGCCTCCCTGTGTAGAACTGAAGACGGTTCCATTACACGAACATATCACATTGCGGTCACCCACCCATCCGCCAGGGACGCTTGGGGTGCTTCCGGGGGGGCTCTTGTTGACCTCTACTTCACATCCTGCCCCAACAACTCCAGGCTCCCACCTCAAATGGCACAAAAGGGACAAGAAAGGAAAGGACACTGGCGTCTGCAGAGCACCTACTGTGTGTCACCAAGCTGGCTGGGTGTCCTTGACAAGTTTATGGGGTAGACAGGCTCTGAATGGCAGACGTCAAAGTGGCAGTTGCTAATACAGTTTTCGGGCTCACGGCTGCCAGCTCTGCTGTATCATCCCTTCAGGCTTCCTGGTCCCCCTGAGGTAGGTTACTCATCTCCTCATCGTACAGGAGCTCAGGCAACAGGACCACTGGGCCTGCCTGTCAGATCGGCCACTGCCTCCGAGCGGAATGAGGCTCACCCCGGGGCAGCCGTGCCGGGGGCCGTGAGAGCACAGAGGGTACCTGGGGCAGGGGGCCGGCGGCGGGGTCCCGGAAGGCTCCCCAGGGGAAGGGGCACCCGAGCGAGGCTCCCAGGATGCATCACGTGTGTTTGTCTGCTTTATGTCTCACCTGTGAGCTCACTGTGATGGAGAAGTCCCGGGGCCTTGCTCGCAGCCTGGTCACTAGGTACATGGATAAGGTTTTGAAAGGCGGAGACTGGGAGAGGGCAGTTCAAGTGGAAAGAATCCGACGACAAGGCACAGAGGTGGGAACACTCCACATGTCCAGAGAACCCCCTCTGGCTGGGACGCGGAGTGGGGTGAGGGAGGGGAGACAGGGTGCTGCAGGGCCCATTGGAGGAGACGAAGGAAGGAGACTGGCCGCAAACCTCCTTTCCAGGCTGGACCGAGGGCAACCCGGAATGCCCAGCAAAGGCGGCGAGACTCCTACTGCTGGCCCTGGGGTACCACTGAAGATCCCCGAGTACGAAAGGGACAGCGGGGGGCAGGGGGGACAAGGCGGACGGAGACATGCAATAATGTGAGGGAAAGGAGCACGTGGGGAGGAGGAGCCCCGAAGCTGAGACTAGGGGCCATCGGGCACGCTAAAACCAGGGGCCGTCATCCCCACACTGACAAAACGCACATCTGGACACACAACCACCCCTCCAGCCTCTACCTTCCTTCCCTCACCCAGAGCACAGAAGGGTACCCTCCCTGATTTCCGGGGGTGGGTGGTCCCCGACTTCACTTTCGGCCCTTCACAGAGTGGTCAGTCCTGCCCGTAGCTCTGCCTGCTCAGGGAACCTGTGACCAGGACACGGTCCCGGTCACTGAGGTCACATCGGGGGGGTCTAGAATAATGAGGACAATGATCCCAGAGGAATCCAGCCTGCATTGCCCCACGGGGAAAGAGCCAACCCTCATCTGTGCACAGTCCAGCACCTCGGAGTTCACAGTACAAGACCCCTGGGCCCCAGTGAGAAAGGTCCCAGTGGCCCCTGTGTGCTAGGCAAGTGCAGGGTGGGCTTGGGAGACAGGTGGGAGGCGAGTGTGCACCCTCCAGACCTGAGGGTACCCAGACAGGCAGCTACAAAGGGTGATCGGCCACCAGGAGGTGGAGGGAGCCCGGACAAGGTCAGGGGCCCACGGGACAGAGCCCCGGCCCTGGCCTCCCAGGCGGAGCATCAGGCCCCGGGCAGGGGGTCCTGGGGAGGAGGTGACCACTGCCTGCATTTCCTCGAACCATGGCCTGTGCCCTCCCCTCTAGGCCGCCTGTCGTCGCCGGAGCCTGCTCTTGGCCTGCGTGGCTGTTTCCTTCCCTTATATAGAGTTCTCTTCGGGATCAGGAAAGGAAGTTCATCAAGTTCCTGGAGGCAAGAAGGGGCCTGTTCCCAGGGACACCTCGCGATGTGGGGGTGGCGGGGCGGAAGCATGTCCCGGCCCAGAGGCCCCTCCAGAGCCAGGGGCCAGCTGAGGGCAGGAAGGCCCTTTCCCCAGACCCAGTACAGGCTCCTACTCAGAACCGGGGGCAGAGGAACCAAGAGGGCCACTTGGGCGCTGCACGCAGGGCCCCAGCCCCAACTCCTGCCCTGAAATCCCCATGGGCCGCTGACCCAATCAACCTGCTCCCCAAGCTCTAACAGCCCCCCTTCTCCCCTATCCTCCCTCTTCTCTGGGGACCCTCCACTCACTGGCCACCCCAGCCCACTGCCAGCCCCTAGGTCCTGCAACACACTCTAGACCAGGCCCTGCAGACAGGAAGTTTCCCTGCAGGCAAACACTTCTGACATCTAGCCACACCCACACCCTACAGCCCAACCCTACACAAGGGAGCCAACTGTGCCCACCTGCCTTGAGCCAGGAGGTGTTTCAGAGCCACCTTTAACCAGAAGGTCCTAGCAACAGCAGCAGGATGCGGGGGAGAGGGAGCTAGCAGAGAGGGTGTAGGACCAGTTGGCCCCACCCACTGAAATGGTCCCCTTCAGAGCCCTTCTAGCAGATGGCATAAGACAGCACCCAGCCTGGCCCACACTGGAGGCCTAGCTGGTTGCAAAACACCCTCTCTGAAGATGTGCCTCCCCTCAAACCCAAGGCGAGACCCCAAGGACCCAACTCAGGAGCGAAACCTACCCACACCCAGAATCCGTGACTCCAGGTGGGCTGAGGTTGCACACTAGGCCAGATGTCTTATGGTGGAACTCTAGTGAGCAGGGGAATCAGAGAGGTGGAGTTGAGTACACCTATACCCAGTGCCCAATCTGTGCCAGGCCCTGGGAGCAAGACAGCAAACCAGGAGTCCGAGAGGGGCCTGCCAATAACCACAAGACAAGGTTGGGGCTCACGGGGCCACAAGGAAGCACCAACAGGGGCAAGAAGGCACAGCAGGACCCAGCACTGGACACTGATCCACATCCTACCCCTACCCTGCCTCCTCCTGGTGGCCCCCACTCAGCCACTGATAACTGCCCCAGCCCCCCACCTCGGGCCACCCAAGATGGTTAAGCCATAAACCAGAGTGTCCATCTTGACTCCTCCTCCTCCCCCCACCCCCCACCAAGCCTGGACAACTCCTCTGCCCAAATACCTCTCCCAGCCACCCCCAGCCCTCTTCATCACAGGGATGATTGCAACAGCCTCCTAACGCGGCCCCTCGCCCTCGGTCCTGCCCCCTAATCTAGTCTGCACTTGGCAGCCAGGGAACTATTTCTAAAATGCACATCCAGTCGTGTCACTCCTATGCCCAGAGTCCTTCCGTGGCTCCCAGCTCCGCAGGATAAAGTCCAGCTGCCCTAACATGGTCCACATGGCCCTGAGGCTCTCCTTCCAGTCCCATTCCTCACCTCTGCCTCAAAGCCCTCGCTCCAGCCCCAGAAAACCAGTCAAGTTCGCTTTCGTTTCGTATCAGTATACTCTGAGGTAGGGGCTATCCGTCAATTTCACAGAGAAGGAAGTGAGGCTCCAAGAGGCCACCACGTGCTTAGCCCAGGGTCACCCAATCAGTAAGTACCGGAGCAGTGCTCTACTCTGGCAGCACCCCCCGTCCAGTTCTGCCCAGGGCCACACCAGCCCGTCCAGTTGGGGGCCACAGGAAAAGTTTCATAAAGGGTGTGGCCGCTGAGCTGGGCGGGCGGGAAAGATGTCAAGGGTAGGAGTACGGAGAGGAGGCCAGTCAGCTGGGCCCAGGGCACATGGCAACATGGAGAACGCAAGCCAGAAAGGCAATTCATGGCCTGGAGGGCCAGGCTGAGGCAAATGGAAGAGCCCCGTGTCACCAGTGCCAGTGAGAGAGGTCCTAGGCGAGCAGCAGAGCAGGGAGCTGAGAGGCCAGCCTGGAACCAGCAGCTGCCACACAAGTGAGACATGAAAAGGCTCTGAGCTGGGGCCAGCAGCACAGGCAGGCGGTGAGCAAAAGAGCTTCAGGGGGTGTAAGGAGATGGTGGAGCAGCCAGACAGCACTGGGGGTCCCAGCCTAGGGGACTCAGAGGAAGCAGGGCCTCTGTGACACAAGCGGACGGGCAGCTGGACATGGAGACTTCAGAGCTGCCTTCTCCTGAGACCCATAGAGTAAGGGAAACCCCAGCCCTTCTTCCCATCTGGAGAAGCAGTGGGGTGAGCGACATGGCCTCCAGCACAGACGGCAAAGCTTCTAGGAAGTTCCTAAAAGGATCTGGTCAAAGAAAGGACTGTGGTCAAGGTTCTAGTGCAACAAGGGGCAGCGGGGAGGTGACAGGCGTGGGAAAAGAGACCATACATCCCTTCAACACCAAATGAGAGGCCCTTGTGGTCAGGTTCCCAGCTGGGGAGGCAGAGATGGATAAGAATGGCCGTGGGGTGCAGGGGACCTGCAGCCCAGTGGTGGAGGCAGGCATGTAAACAGAGAATTATAAAAGAGCCCAGGAACCACCATAATGGAGGTTTGAGGACTGGGATTCAAGTCCATCTGGTTTTCCAGAAATTACAGCCAGAGGGCGAATGCCCACCCTACCCCCCTCACTCCCCACTGAGGATTTCAGTCCTTAGATGAGAACCTTAAGGGACCAAAGTCTTAGACCCTAATCTGTGCTATGCCAGCAAGGCAGGCAGGATGCATGGGGAAAAGATCTAAGTGCCAGGGAGAAACCCAAGAAGGCTCAGGACTCGGGAGCTGCCCAGGCTGGCGGGGGCGGTCGGGAGGGGAGTCCACGCTAGGTCCTCAGATGAAGAATTTCGGAGCTGGGAACCACACTCAACCCCACATGGACATCAGAGGGTCCCCTTGCCTTCTTAAAGCAGACCAGAGTCCGCTCACCAGCCAAGACAAGCGGCCTCCAGGCCTCTTCCTTCCACACATGCTGGTGCTTTGCAAAGTGCAGATGCCGACCGCCCCGTTTCCAGATCTTTGTCTGGGGCGCCATCGATGGGCCAACCGCCTCTGGGGGGAAGAAATGCTACCCAAAATGTGCGCTTCCATTTTTAAGGCACATTTCAATTTCAGAAACATTAAAATGTAAAAAAAAAAAAAAAGAGAGAGAGAGAGAGACATCTTGGGTTTGAAGAAATGTCTTAAATTTCTGTTGGCTCCTCAGGCTCCCTAGGCTGCCCTGTGCTGCTGAGCAGCAGAGGGCTTCCCAACGTCTACCTCCCTCCCTTTTCTAACTGAAGGCTGGCCGGAAGAAAGCACAGGGTGGAGAGCAGGCCCAACCTCATCTTACCCAGGAGAAAATGTCACATCCTCGAGGCCCATCTGTGGCCTTTATGTTCCCTGGACCCCTAAAGACCATTTTATCCCATCACCTAACGCCACACCTCTCTGAATCTCACCAAAATGGGCAGGTGGGGGCAGGTTCAGTCCTGAAGGATCCTAACACCTTGCGTTTGCGGATCCTCACTTCCAAGTTCCTAAGCTCACCGAGAGGCCAGGAGTTTCCAACCAAAGGGCGAGAAGCAGGACAGAAAAAGCCCCAGACTGGGAGTCGGGCGCGGGCTCCCATACCAGCTTGCGGCCGACCGGCTACTGAGGCCTTCCTGCACCTTTCCCAGTCTCTGTTTTCTCACCTGTACAATGGGGGCACGGAGACCTACTTTGACAAGGGGTCGGAGTACTCAATAAAGTACTGAGATGACCCAAGTCAAAAGGCCTGGAACGCAGCCCACGCTGAGCAAACAGGAGCTCCCTTCCGTTCGAGCCGGAAGCCCTCATGGCGCCTCACTGTCCTCACTCGCTGATCGGTAAGCCACACGCTCCGTACTAACTCATCCAACCTTCACTTGGAGCCTCTGAGGTGGGTTCTCTTCTTGTGCCCACTTTACAGAAGAAGGAACCGAGGAACAATAACAATATGGAGAAGTAGTTGATGTCTAAGGTCCCTTCTACCGCTAAGTCAGAGCTTGGAACGGTATACTACAAAACAAAAGAGTCCCTTAAAAAAAAATCCACCTTTATTCTGCGCTTCTTACACGGCCTAAGCGTCAGTTCTCTGAAAATTCACTTACATAGAAGACTCCTGGGCCCCAAATGGCAGCGACAGGAGGAGTGAGTGTGATGGGTCCCCATGATCAGCACAAATCAGGGGCTGGTGCTCTGGAACCCCATCTGCTCTGATGGACTACATCAGGACCCCCGGAAGCAGGCAGTGCCCGGGGTAGAGCAGCCCAGATCCACGTTGCGCCTTTAAATCCATCTGCGGCCCCGTCGCAGGAAGCCCCCTCTCCCTCCCAATTAGCCAGCAGCAGAGACTTGAAGCGAAGCCAGCACTGAGGGCCAGCGGAGGCCTGGCTGTCACCAGCATTGTTCAGCTCCATCTGACGCATATCCACCCCACTGCAATGTTTCCTTGTTCCCCGGAGGACGGATGAGATGCATGCATCTGAAACCAGGTCTGGAGGGAAGGGGGGAGGGGGCGTGGAGGGAGGCACAGTGGAAGACCTGGCTTTATCTGGCTCGGAAAACACAAGGCAGATTTTTCAATGCACGGGAGCCAGCGCTCACATCAGATAGAGACACAGTGACCCAGAGAGGCTGCCAAGGTGCCTACACCCAGCTCAGACACCCCAAGGCACATGCAGAGCACACAAGAGCAGGGCCTCTGCCAGGTCCACATGCAAAGTCACTGCCTGGTGTTCCCGGCCCCACCCCAAGCAGAGCTACACAGACAGGAACACAGCAGCACCGCCAACACACCCACTGGCAAGGGCAGTCAGTCTGCGTGGCCCTGAGCACAGGATTTCAGGAAGCCCCTGCGGGGGAAGCAACCCACATGAGCAGACTGGGGGAGGGAGAGCATGAACCAGCAGAGCTGGGGGCTGCAGGGCTGGAAGCTCACCGAGATGTCGGGTGGGGGGGGTCCTTTCAAAGTGCCCACAGGAGCCTGCCCATCCACTGCAGCTAGCCAGCAAGTGGCCAATTCCCCCTGGACTCACCCTTCTCGCCTGAACCCTGCCCATCCTTCTAGAAGAGCAGGTGAGGGGTAAGGCACATTAATGGAAGCCGCTGTCAGGTGTCAGACACAGGAGGGCAAGTGTACAAACCGCGGGGTGGATCTGATAGCAGATAAACATCCTGACAACGATGGGATGCAGCCAGGGAGCAGGAATTTTAGGGGAAGAGGTGGGGAGAAGGGTCAAAACAATTTAGGGTCTATGGGACAACCGTATTATTTGAACACCTACTATGTACTTTGTACTTCAAACACAGCATCACACGTATTCCTTTCAACAATGTGTACAACAGGCAATACTTCCTTTTTCCCTATGAGGCCACTGAAACTCAGCATGAAAAAATAAGTGTCCAAGGTCACACAGCTATGGCTGGCTCAGCTGGGACTCAAATCCAGGACAACCAGACTGCAAAACCTAGACTCCTTCAGGCAAGCCAAGTCACCTGGGTGCTTAGAAGACAAGACCCGCAGCTATGGGACCTAGTGGGTGTGGAGGTTTAGATGGTGGGAGGGGCTAATGCAGAGGGGCACAGAGAGGCAGAGGGGGCAGAGGGCGTGGGCATGGAGCCTGGACCCCCAGGCCTAAGGAGGACAGAGACAGTGGAGTTCACACTCCCGTGACTCAGTGGCTGGGCCTCCGGGGACCATTTCCGGAGCCCCAGACAGCTCTGCACAGTCTAGGAGCCACCTGCCCAGCAGAGACACTGAGCCATTACTCACAACAGTTACTCACCCGTCTCTGCACCCCCGCCCCCCAGCACATCACTTGCTCCCACTCTGTTCCCTGAGGGTGGCCTTGCAGGGAGCCAACAGATCTGCCCAGTTGGTTCCCCGCCTCGCCTCACTGGCTCCGATCCTGCCAGTGCATCCCCACCCGAGTCACTGGGACAGAGACCCTGAGACTCTGGCCAGCTCAACCCTGACAGCTGTTACCCACAACTCTGTTCCAAGAAACGGAGCTGGCTGGAGGAACAGTCGCTGGGCAATGAACCTTCTGATCCCAGGGCTGGAAGGGACCTCCCAGAATCTCAGCTGGCTTCCCAGCATCCAAAGGCCCTCCAGGTCCCCCACCTCCGTGCTGGATGGCCAATGGCCATCCAAGAGCAGGAGCCTCTGCTGAAAGATGCACGGACTTGTAGAAATTCAGTCCTGGTTCAAAGGACAGGACTCTCCTAACTCATCAAAGAGGAAACTGAAGCCCAGAGAGGGGAAGTGATTTGCCCAAAATCACACAGTGCCGCCTGACTCCCCTGCCACCAGTCTCTCCACTGCACCGCCTAGCCCCTTCCCCGTGTCCTGAGTCAGAGATGGCCTCTGAAATCTACCCTCACGCCCTCCTGTTGCAAAGCAGCTGCTAAGCCCACAACAGTGGAGATCCGAGATCTGAAGGCAGTAAGGAGAGGGAGGGAAGGAAGTTTAGTGTAACAGTGAAAGGGCACCAGAGCTCTGCCCAGGAGGCAGGGAGATGGACGCCAGGCCTTTTAGAGGCCCTGGAGTTAAAGGGTCTGGTCCTCCAGGAAGAGATGAAGGGAGAGATTCCTGGGGTCCCAGCTAGGGACCAAGGGGAGTCCTGGCCTCCTCTCTACTCACCTCTTATCCCTGCAGCTGGCCCCTGCCCGCCCCCCAGGGCTCCAACCCGGAATCCAGGCTCCCACACTCAGCTCAGCTGGCCACAGCAGAGGCAGCCCCATGTGTGCTGGCTGGAGGTAGCTCAGAAGCCACCTCCAGAGGAGCCTCCTCTATTACTCAAGCTCCCCCAACCCCCTCTGGCAGCTGCACTCACCCCTACCATGAAGCCCCTTCCCCACTGTCCCCCTCCATCCCCCGCTGCCGCACCAACAATAGTAAGAACAGTAACAGTAACAACAGCCAAGCGTCACACAGCACGCCCTGCATGCGGCCTCAGTTCTATCGGTTTCCCACATCTTATCAATGAGTAAACAGAAGCACAGCCAGCTAGTCAGGTGAGCTGTCCACAGTCACACAGCCTGCCACAGCAGGGGTCAGGATTCAAACCCAGACAGGGTGGCTGCAAAGTCTGTGATCTTGACCACCCTGCTACAGTGCCTCATGCTAGGACCTCGCTCCGTCCAGGAAGTTAAAGCTCCTGAAGTCCTGCTTCCTCGTCCGCACAGTCCCTGAGCGCCTGCAACAGGCCAGGCTCATGGCTTTTGTGACACTTAACGTTCCTCCTGCCTCTGGACAGGCAGCCCTGTGCAGACACCCACCGGGCCGTTACTCTTGGGCCAGGCACCCACGGCCTCTGAGGAGGCGGGCTCCTCACCCTGGCCAGCGAACACGCCTCCTCATTCGTTCATTTAACAAACAGTGAAGGCTCACAGTATGCCAGGCCGATGGCAGAGGATGTTCCCCAAAGGAGCCCTCTGGTTCCTTAGAAACAGGAGCTGCCTGTGGTTTTCCCTCACTCCCACCTCCCACCTGCTACAGCCTATCCATGCCAGTCTCACGGGAAGCGCTGCCAACGAGGGCTCTTTCCTGGCCTGCAAGATCTCCCGGGAAGGAAATTTCAGGGCTTCTTCAGCCTCCTGATCCACGACGGGAGGACAGCACGTGGGAAGGAAGCCCAGAGAAGTGAAGTGACTCACGCGAGGATTTCCCATCCCCAGGAGTGTAGGAAGGAATCTGAGCACGGGATCCAGGGAATTTGGCTCATGGCTTGTCCCCAGGTCTCTTTGGGGCAGTACAGCGGCCCAAATCACCCTTCTAAATAACAAGCTCGTCAAGTTTCTCCTATATTAAAGCTCTCTGCTGCTTCCCTCTTTAAGGAATATTCCCCATGGCAGGACCCCAAGCTACACCTCCAGGCTCTCTCTGAAGGCCACCCTTTCCACACACACCACTTCCTGTGGGCTGAGCATGTCACACATAGTCCCATTTCATCCCCATCATCGCTGTATGAAGTGAAATATCAACCCCATTTCACAGATGCACACACCAAGGCTCAGCCCAAAGTCACAGAGCTAGCAAGCTTGGAAGGGAGCAGGAGTCTGTCTGCCTATAAGGCAGGGCTGGAGCCATTACTTTCTCCACCCTTACACACGTGCCACTGTGCCCTCGTACACGCCTCCCCCTTGTCCGTCCCACAGAACTCCTTCTCAACCTCCAAAACCCATCTCAGATGACACCTCCTCTCTGAAGCTTTCTCCACTCCACCAGGCCGTGTGCACGGCTTCCTGCTTTGACACCCGCGCTGCCTTTGCAGAAACTCTCCCACTGCTCTCCCACTAGACCACACTCCCTGGCCTTTCCAGCTCCATGCTCCTAGCACCCTGCTTGGCATAGGGCCAATGCCCCAAAAGGCTTTTCAGCAAACCATCAGGAGCCCTATCTGTCCAGCTGGACTCAGCCACTGCCACACAGCCTCCACAGTGGGTGCACAGGCACTGCCCCCGGCCCAAGGAGTCACCCGTACAGCTCCGGGGTGGGGACTTCTCCCCATGCCCACCCCGCTTCCTGCCTGATGGCCCCTCTCTGCTCAACCAGCTGGGCTGTTTCTGGGAGTCTCAGCCCGTGATTAGGGCCCTAATCAGCAGGACTTCCTGCCAGCCACTGCCAGAGGTGGGGGCGGAGCAGGGAGGAAAGCAAGGTCAATCCAAGGTGAAGTTCGAAGCCTGGGACCAGAGCAGGCTCCTGCAGGGAGATGAACTCACCGGCACCTCCTGCCCAGAGACTCTTCAGCCCTCTGTCTTATAGGTAAGGACACTGAAGCCCAGAGAGAAAAGGGACTGATCCAGAATCCAGGCACACAGCAGGAGTACTGCTGTCCCCAACCAACCCTGGGCCACAGGAACCCCAAGGCAGACACCCTCTCCTACACTTTCTTTAAAGCCCTCTGCCCCCACCCAAGCACCGAGCTGAACCCACTGACTGACTGCCCCCCATAAAGGGTTGTTGTAGACCAGTGGATTGCTCAGGTCTAGTCAAGGCCAAGGGTCAGAGATGAGCCCCTCTAGAAGAGCGATGGCCTAGAGAGCGGGCAGAGGTGAGCAGGGGCTAGGGAGGGGACGCAACACAGGGCCAGGCTGAGCTCAGGAGCCCTCTCCAGCTGTCATCATCATCAACCTAGGCCCATTCTTTTGCTAAGAAAAAGCTTAATGCCTTTCGCAGCTGCAACTGGGTGCGTCAGGGGTCCGGAAGTGGAGCTCACCCCGACCCAGAGCAGCGCAGCCTCCCTGGGTGGGAAGCAGGCCTAGGTAGATAGTGCAGCCCAGCAGGCCTTGAGGGCTGGCCCTTGCTAATGAGTAATGTCAGCAGCACCAGAAAGCTGAGGACCTCAGAGAGAACAGAGGCCTGGGGACAGAGACGGAGTGTGGCCAGGAGCCCACCCCTACGTGGCTTCTAAGCTCCCAGCTATGAGGCATGCAGGCAGGGCTGGGCATGGCTTCCCCCACCCCCCCCCACCACCCCCCCAACAAGAGACAGAACAAAGGTGCAGCAAGGAGGTGCAGGTTGGGCTTCCGAGCGCCCTCAAGGAGGATACTGGCAGCAGTTACTTGGGGATTTTACTTCAAAATGCAGATGCCACCCCTATGGATCCAGTCCATGGCCAAGAGCAGCCTGCCCAGAGGCCAGGCCAGGTCCGTGCCGGGCCTGGGAGTCTCCAATCTGGTGACTCCCATCAAGGGATGGGACAGGATCCAAGACGGGAGCTTGAACTGGGTTATAATAACGCATTTTGTTTACAAGGATGGCAACTTTCTCAGAGTCCTCCATAAACACAGATCTGCATCTGCCTCCTGGGCAGAAAAGGCCTCTGGAGGTCCCCACATTTCCCTGCCTCCCCTCAGTCAGAGAGAGAGAGAGAGAGAGAGGGAGAGAGAGGGAGAGGGAGAGAGGGAGAGGGAGAGAGAGAGAGAGAGAGAGAGAGAGAGAGAGGCGGTGGGGTGGGGGGGAGGTCTTTTCTCCCGGCTCTGATGTGCTAGGACCCTTTGAGGGATATGATGCCACCATCTCCTCCACTCTCTGGTCCCATATCCTCCTGTCATAGGATGGAACAACCATGACAAGAGAGAAAAGGGTCAAGCCAGAGTCGGGCTCCTTGGACGAACACCACCACCACCATCACCACCCATAACAATTACTAACATCTGTTGATACTCATATGGGTCAGGCACTGTTTAAAGTATTTTCAATAAACTGACTCATTCGGCCTCACAAACACACCATGAAGCAAGCACTGTTATCCCACTTTACAGCTGAGGAAACAGAGGCTCAGAGAGGTTCAGTCACTTGCCAAGGTCACACAGCTGGTCAGCAGGGTCATCCTGAGTCGAACCCCAGCAGTCTGGCTCCAGAGTCCCCTTTTCTGCCCCACGCTAGATCTGTCACTGAACTGTTTCCAGTTGCAGCCAACCCCCCCCCCCAGACTCTGGTGAAAAGCCTCCGCCCTTCACCCCTGCTTCATCAGTCAGATCCTGATCAGGGCTGAGGGTACAGCCCTCGGCCAGGATCCGCAGGGAGGCAAAAGGCCGGGCCTGCCCTCAAGGAGCCTGCAATCCAGCTAAACACAGGAAGCTTGCAAGGACCAGGAAAACTGAAGGGTCCCATACTCTCTGCCGGAAAAGGCCTAGGAGGGCTGCTGGGGGACCTGGATGTAAGACTGGAGGAGTCGGGCAGTCCCGAAACCTCTCATTCCCCATCAGCTCCCCGGGACCCCACCCTTCTGGGCCAGTCCCTCCTGCCTCCAGGCCTGAGCTACCGGCTTCCAGCCCTAAAAAGGCAGGGATCACAGAACCCAGACTAGCCCTGGAGGAGGCAGTGCCAAGGACGAGCTCGGGAGCACCAACCCCACCCCACACAAGCTCCAGCCCCAGGGACACCGGCCACCCTCCCGGAGGGAAACCGAGGTGCGGTGTGGAGAAGCAGGAAGACGGCCAAGGTCACCACGCTGGGTAGAGGCAGGCCATTCGCCCAGCTGCGCCTTCTGAGGCCTCCCCACCTCAATGACGGGAAAATGCTCCAGGCGACTGGAGAGGAGGAAGGGCTGTGTGTGACCGTGCATAATGGAGGGGGCACCCAGGGAGATGGGCACGGCCCACAAGGCTGGCAGCTCTGCTGCCTCCACTACCCTCGTTCCAGCTCGCTGGTGCCCACGACTCTGCATGCCCAACAGCTTTGACAGCTAAGAGCCAGGGCCTTGGGGGTACAGCACTAGGGACAAAAGTCCTGGCTCCAGTCTCCCCAAAACTACTCTCTGCCTCCCCCAGCGCCATACCCAGTTCTGATTTGCTTTATTCAGAGTCCAGTAACTGGGAGGGCTTTCCTGCCTGACTCTCCTGCCTCACACATCCCTCAGCTGGGCCTCACTTTCCCTTTCTGGGGTGAAAGAGCCCTATGGCCCCAGAAGTTAGCCAAGAAGCCACAACCGCCTGCAGCTGAGAACCTCTGCCCTTGGGGCACTCTGTGCCATCACAGTCCTGCCCCTCACACCTGCCCCCTCTCCCCGAGTCTCTGTCAGACCACAGGGAAGAGCGCCCGAATTAAGCAGTCTCATCTAGTCCCTGACTCAAGACAAGGGGCTGGAGTTAGACACTGCAAAGGAATGCGCCCTCCGTAGAAGCCAAAGGGCCAGGACTGAGCACGGGGCTGCCCTGATTGTAGGCAGGGGGTGATCGGGGTGACCTCAGACCCTACTTCTTCACTCTCTCCACTGAGGAGGAAAGGGGTCGTAGGCCATGAGCAGAGGAGGGGCTCGAGGGAGAGGCGGACCAGGACAGGAAGCCCACGAGTGTGGGTCCTGTGTCCCCGCCACCAGAGCCCACCATGGGACACCCGAGCCCCCCGCGGTTGCGTGCTCAGCCATCCTGAATGGCACCATCCTGCCTCTCCTCCGGCTACTCGGCTCAGAAAACAGGTCTGGAGAGGCGGGCGGGGAGTGAGGTGACCGGGCCTCCCACACTTCTCCTGAGAGGCCCTGGAGAACACACCCTTGGCTCACAACCCTGCTGCTAGTTACACAAACCACTTGGAGCTGCCCTGACAACCCGCGTCCTTAACAATTTGGAAACTGAGGCTCGGATAAGAGTTGCCCCAGGAGTTTTCTGCATCTCAGATCTTGGCACTGCTCTGCTGCCTACTATCTCCAGGGCCCCTTTTTTTTTGGGGGGGGGGAGTGGAGGGACAAAAACTGAGGCAGAAACTGAAGCTCTACCAGTGACCTGTTTAAAAACGAGGCACTTTTGTATGAAAATTGTTTGCAGTAACAAATATTTCGTATTTCCCGGTTTTCTTCTCCATCACTATCTTATATATAACATGCTACCCTGGGATAGGGTTGTGTTGCAGGTTCTTTGATGCATTATTTTAATCAAAATATCTTGATGGATAAATTAGGGAGCTTATTAATAGATTTTTTTCTTATTTGAAAAGAATGGGGGGCACAAGCTGCCCAACCTGAACGCATCCCTCCCTTCCACCTTCCGGCACACTGGCCCCCAGTGAGCCCCCCATCAGAGGACACGTGCTCTAACTTCAGGAGGGGTGGGGGAGGGGTCTGGGTGGCTCCTGTCTCCTACACTCCCCACCGTGACACAGCCCACAGGTCTGCTTCAGACCCTGTGGGGATAACCAGCAGGGCAGGCCATGGAGTGGGACCAGAGGAAACAGAAGAAAACTCAAGCGTCTTTGCAGGAAGCAGCTGGGGCAGACCTGGAGGGTGGCTGAGCCATGGGTGTGGGGGCAGAGGTCAGACACTCTGTTCCCCAAACACTGGCAGGGAAGAGGAGGCCCCTGCCCTTCAAGGTCCTGCCCACGCCCAGGCCAGAGGCTACCACCCTGCTGCTCCCCTGCTCCGGGTGTCAGAGAATTTCCCAACTCCAAGAATCCCAGGACCTCCGCATCCCAAGAGACCTCCAAGGTCATCTCTTCTAACCACATCCCAGCTCAGGAATCCTTCCGAGCTGTTGCCCGGGCGCTGTCTGAGCTGCCCCCCCAACCCCGCCCCCCAAAGACGGGAGGCTCACTACCATACAAGGCAGCCTGTTCTCTCGCTGACCCGCCAGGCTTGGTAGAAAGCTCCTCGTCAAACGCGAGCCGAGCTGCCCCCAGCAAACACAAATCCATTCTGCCCCTCGGCGCTGAGGGCTCCCAAGGCCCCCGGCTTCAGTCACAGCCCCTCAGTGATGACAGGAGGGTCACAGAACAGTAACCCCACGTCGGAACTCAGCTGCACCCCACCCCAGCTCCCCTGCACCTGGCCACCAGTTCCCTATGTTTAGAAATCTGGGCACCACGGCCTCTACAGAAGGTTCTGAATTGGGGCTCTGAGGGAAGTCAAGTATGAAGAAAGTGTGGGATGAGGGATCGGGAAGGGTTCAAGGCCAGGGGTTTGGAAGCAGAGGTTCCCGCGTTGCCTCCTCCACCACCCGAGAATTCTCTGCCTCAGATCAAAGTCCCGGCTCCTAGTTCCAGTGGTCCCATGAGACTGGCTGAGACCCTCCCAGGCCCCGGCCCTGCACGGGCAGCCGCGTCCAGGCCAACGCCAAGTGGGATCCCAGCACTGGTCCCCTCTGAAGGTCCCCCACCCAGCTTCGCCACCAGAGCCGGGTCCAGGTCCTCCCTCCCACAGCCCTAAGCAGACGGCCCGGCAGAAGGTGGCTCAGCTATAGCCAGCTCTGAGGTCCCAGGGGAGAGCGAAGGTGGGGGACAGGGGCAGCCGCCAGCTGGCAGGGGTAGGAACAACTTAAGGCCAAGTCAGAGTCACAATGGTCCACACCCCACCCAGGCAGCTTCAGGAAGGGGCCCGGCTGAGACCCAGGGAAAGAGAGTGCTCCCTCCACACCCTCCTGACCTCCCTGGCTTGGCTCTGCCACCTGGAAGAGGGGCTGGGGCTTCCAGAAGACGCCCCCATCCCCAAAGACTCTGGAACCCTAGCTCTAGTGCCCCCTCCTAGCCTCGCCCGTCCTGCCTTCTCCTGCCCAGCACCCACCCTGTCCCCTAACCCTACCCCACCCCCTTGGGAGTGCAGCAGGCTCCTCCTGGTCACCCCCCTCCCAGTTTCCTCTTCTAGGACAGTGGCCAGCCTAAAAACATCTGGGCAGGCAGTTCTGGCCCTGGTCCTGAACTGGGGGGTGGGAGGTCAGACACTGAGATTATCTCAGCATGGATTCTCCAGCCTGGGAGGGGGTGGCAGGCAGGGCATCAGAGGGTCAGGGGTGGGGGGAGAGGAAAGACAGGGGGGAGGCAGGCAGCTGTGTGTGTCTGTTCATTAACCACCTGGATTAGCTATTTCTGCCCAGAGGGGTGAGGAAGGAGTAGATGCTGGTTGGGGGAGGGCAGCAGGGGGCACTCATGCCAGGCTGTGCCCATGGGCGAGGCAGCATGGACCCAGGCTGTAGGGAGTGCTTTTAACTCCAACCTTCCCAGGCCCACCAGCTGAGAGCTGGGAGCTGGGAGCAAGGAGAGCCCTAAGAAGGAGAAAGTGCCCAGTGGCAGCTCCAGGGACAGCAGGGAAAGAAAGAAAGAGGGAAAGGTGCCCGCCCTGCTCCTGGTGCTCTCCCCCAGGAGGCAGCCCCGAGACGGGCAGGCAGGTGGGGAAGAGAGTGCTGGCGACTACGTACTCCCAACCTCCCCCCTTCCTTTGTAGACGCGTCCCTCCTCACTCACCCCCACTGGCCTGGGTCTCAAACAGCCACTGACACCAGCAACTTCGCCTGCAAACAAAACTCCTTCTAACTGGTCTCTCTCTCTCTCAGAGCGTGGACAACCGCACCCCACACATCCCTGCAGGAACCTCGGACCAACGCAGCTGAAGGAAGGGCTGACAGGTTGGGGACAGGGGCTAGTGTAGCCCACAGACACGTGACCGGGCAGGCTGACTTCCCGCTCCCCGACCGGTGGTCCCGAAGGTCAGCCCAGCAGCACATGCACACCCGACACTCACCTTTCTGGCAGAGGGACCCCTGGGTGGGATGGGTGTCTGGGCTCACGAGACAGGGCGGTGGGCAGTGACGGGGCCGCAGCTGTGGCTGGCGAGAAGCTGGTTGCCAAGAGGAGGGCGTGAGCGAGCCTCGTGTCCGTGTCCGGGCGGGGAGCGGGCGCAGGGAGCAGAGCGGGCCCCAGGGCCACCGCTGGGAGCGACTGAGCCAGGGCGCTGCTCGCCGGGCTCCCTCCCCCGGCCACAGGCGGGCAAGTGCGCCCGCCTCCTTCCCTTCCCCAGCCGGCCAGCAGCGCCTGCCCCCGCCTCCTTTAACCCCTGCGGCGCTCACGCCCAGCTCAGGCCAGGCTGGCAGTGGCAGGGCAGTGACACCTAGGGCAGAACACGCGGACAGGTGCGGCCGCCCCTCTCCGTCAGCCACCGGCCCGGCAGCCTTCCTGAGGACCCTCAGGAAAGGGCTAGAAGACTTGGGGGACAGAAATGGGGCAAAGGGGCAGGACTCCATGGAAGAGACAGCTGCAGAGCAATGGCCAGAGGGCCACTGGGTGGGGAAGCACGTTGGTGGGCTGATGGTAACGATGATAATGACAATGATAATAGTAAAATAATAATAAACAGAACTCCCGACTTCGGGGAGCACTCTGCTGTATTGCTGTTTCCGACTTCTTTTACGACTGGAGACCTGGAATCTCACTTCTGAACTGGCTTTGTCCTTACATGTCAGACATGGGAAAACAATCCCAACTTTTTTCTCTGGGCTGAGTTAGGACACTTGTGACTGCATATGCAGAAGTGATTTGAAATGAACTCCAGTTAAGCAAACGCATGCTTCCACCCTTTTTGAAATGCATCAGAAAAATATCAGATAAACTGATGGAGAGACCGAAACGGGGAAAGGCAGACATGCCCGAGTGCTCCTTAGAGAATCCAGGGCATTCACCACAAATCCTTTCGACTTCTCTATGTGTACAAAATGCTTTTATAATTTAAAATATTGGGGGAAATGAGGTCTGAAACGTTTGGAATACCACACAAATGATACAAAGGAGGCAGACATGATTATTTTGAGGGGAAGGGAAAAGTCACTTGCTGCACCCCGATGGTATGCCAAGATCTGAAAGCATTTCTCTCCCAGTGAATCCTGCAATCACCCTGTTATTTCAGCTGAAGAACGTGACCTTGGAGCAGGTAGGTGGCTTGTCCCAGACAGCACAGGACGGTATAGAGCGGGCGCAGGGACCTGACAAACTGGTTCCCAAGCCCAGCTCCTCACCACCCAGCCCTCCCAAAACTGAACCACCGGTCTCTTCCCCATCCAGGCCCCCTACAGAGGATGTCCCGGGCCAGTGACATACACCTCTGGGCCTCAGTTTCCCCTACTGGACCATGAGTTTGGAGCCAAAGGCCCTCAAGACCCTTTCCAGTTGAAACACTAATTTTATTAATTCCACCAAACCCTCCCCCAGGCTTCAATTTTCCAAAGAGTAAAGTGACAAGGGAGGCCCAGGAGGGACAAACAGCCTCGGGAAAGATCTGGGGGCATCTGGGATTCAGTGTCAAAGGGGACATAGATGGTCGGCACTTCAGAGAGCTGCTCCCTAACTCATCGGTGACATCCTTGAAGTGGCGGAGGGGCACCTTCTCAGGACCTTATGTGGGGAGCATGGACATAGAGGCGTCAGGACACACCCCCCCTGCCTCAGAGCAAGACAACCCCATCCCTTCCCAGGTGGGAAGGGTCTGGCTTCCCAGAGTCCCAAATTCCAGCATCTCAGAATCTACCAGCCTGGACTGCAGCCTCAATCCGGGGTGATGGCGGGGGGCGGGGGGCGATACTACCAGGTGAAAGAGACGAGGCCCCCCAGAACCTGCCTCTGAGACAGAGGACTAAGTAAGGAATCTGGCCCACGCTTCCCCGGGCCCCTCCCAGTCCTTTCTGGTCTCAACTCTAGGGCAAAGGCGTCTGTTAATAGCTTAATCCTGCCTCCCCACACGCTCCCTGCAGACCAAGGGCCACTCATGGGCTTAGATCAGCCCTAGTCAGGGGAGTGACAGGACCCCACCTCAGCAATCTAGGCTCCTCCGGGGGGGGGGGGGGGGGGGGGGGGGGGCGGGGCGTCGCTATAAAAATGGAACGCACCCCCTTCAGATCAGAACCCAGCAGAAGTGCCATCCTCGCCCCCTCCTCCTAACCCATACCCACTGTCATCCTGCTTGACATCGGATAATCCTCAGCCCACCGCCACCTCCCACATCCAGTCCCAGCTACCGCAGGGCACTCGGGGCCCTCCTGAGGCGGCCCTGCCTCCTGAACCTCCTCATCACAGGGTTCCCTCTTCTCCCCATCACCCTCCGCGGACCCTTCTCCAACCACGCCATGGGTAGGCGCCGCCCCCTCCGGTGGACAGCCGAGGCTCTTGCTCACACGCTGACGCCAAGACACACCTTCACTTGTCGGGGGCACTCCTGTGTCTCCCATTAGTTGAACAAAGATTGATTCACCTTTTCCTTCCCCTTCCGACTCGTCCAGTGCTTAGCACAAGGCTGACACACACAGACTCGCAATAAAGGTGGAATGAATGAACGAACGACCAAGGGTGACCGGCTGAAGAGTGTACGAAGGGGCACCTCGGTGCTTTTAGCTCTGCACAGGGCTACGTCAACGTGACTGTTGGCAGACTTTTACCTTCAAAGCTACAGAACCGCAGATAGAAAAACTGACTGAAGCCACAGGGACCTTTAGACAGATAGAAGATGTCCCAGGCACACCCCGCCCGCCCCAGGTCTATGGCAGATCCAGGGGGCTCTGAGAGACGCCCTCCTCCAGCTGCTCTCAAGGAGTCTTTGGTGGGGAAACACTCCAGCCCCCCACCCCATCCCAACATCACCAGCCCTTTCCCAGCACCTGGGCACAGAACCGCGAATTCAGCAAATCTCCACCAACCACACACACAGGAAGTCAAGCAGCTAGAGAATTCCAAAGAAGAGCAGCCTCCCCTTTACTTCCAAGAGTTGTCCCACAGCGACCATCCACCCCCAGCTTTCCCCAGTGTCCATCCAACCACCGCACACACACTCACACACACTCACACACACTCACACTCACACACACTCACGCTCTCATGCTCGCATGCTCATATACTCACTCACACACTCTCACACTCACTCACACACTCTCACACTCACACACTCACTCACACACTCACTCACACACTCACTCTCACACACTCACACTCACACACTCACACACTCACTCACACACTCACTCTCACACACTCACTCTCACACACTCACACTCACACACACTCTCACGCTCACTCTCACACTCACACACGCTCACACACACTCACTCTCACACACACTCACACACACTCACTCTCACTCTCACGCTCACACACGCTCACACACGCTCACACACACTGCTTTGTGCAGAAGCCTGCTTAGCCCCTTCTCTCTCCCCTCCCTACTCCCCCGCCTCCTCCCAGCCAATGAAGACTCAGAATTCCCAAGGTTTCCCATCTCCCATCCCCCAGTCCCCTCCCCACCTCCAGAGCCAGCCCAGACCCCTTTCCCTCCGCCCTCCCGTCCCTATGTGCAACACTGCACATCTGGTTCCAGTTGTGGTTGGTCCTTTCAGGGGTAGGCCTGGGGGTTTCTCATAAAACTGAATAACACCAGTGTTGGAGCCCGATGGCGCTGGGGGAGGGGAGGACAGGAGGCCTACGGGGGCAGAGGGAGAGAAGACGGCAGCGAGGAGCACGGAGACAGCGGAACGCGGAACGGGGCAGGGCAGCGCCTGGCATCTAGGCAGTGGTCAATGCGTGCTTGTTAACGGGAGCCAGAAGCTGGACAGACAGAGGGCAGGAACGCCAGGAGGAGAGAGAGTGGGACAAGGACGGGGTCAGAAACAGAGACCCAGAAGAAGGAAAGAGACCGAGCTGGGGGTGGCAGGGGCTGTGTGGCCACAGAGAGGCCATTGAGAAAAGCTGAGAAAATGAATTGTGCATGTTGGGGCCAGGTGCTGAGTTAGGCGCTTCCACTGGGAGAGGAGGGGACGAGACAGAAAGACAGAGGGACGCAGAGAGACAGAGAAGAAAGGACAAAGATGAAGTCTGCAAGGGAGCTGAATCCAGTTCTCCCTGGCACCTCAGCCCCACCAGGGCGGGAGTGGGGCTCAACCCAGAGCTGCTCTCACTTGGTCCTTCATTTTCATCAGCATTTAAGTGACCCTCCTGCACCTGACCTTCCCCGTGTTTTTCTGCACAGGCCCTCATTAAAACCTGGGGAGTGGCTGCGATTCCTCCCCCCGCACCCCAGTCTTAGAGATGGGCACTGAGCAGTCAAGGATGTACCTGAAATCACAGAGCAGCTGATGGAACGGACAGAACTGGAACCCCCGTCTTCCAGTTCAGGTCACCCCATAACACAACTGGGAATGCTGGGTCCCAGCGCTCCCTCTCTAGAGGGCATCGTAGTATGTGACCTCCCCAGCTCCCCCAAAACCGGTCCCTCTCTCAAGAGGCCAGATTCCCAGGTTCCTGCAGCATTAAGAGGACGCTCCTCTGAGCTAAGAGTTAACCACAAACACTCGGCACGCTCCTAGGATGCAGGAGGGAAGTGATCTCCATTTAGGGGAGTTGTAGGAGCTACTGGCTCTAGAGGCCCTGGCCCCCACCTCCCTCTCCACCACAGAAAAGATAGCCAGGGCCACATGCCCAGGTCCCAAGGGGAGAGGCCCTGGGCCTCAGAATCCTGCTGAACCCAACACACAGATGGCGGGGAGCCAAGCCCTGGGGGTCACCCCAGGCATTTGGTCAATGTCTGTGCATTTGGGTTGCACCCTCCCCCTTCTGACCACTACCTCCCCTCCACCTTGGCAGCTAGAGATTAGTTTGGGCTGTCCCCCCAGGAAGCTTTCATCTCAGGGTCACACCCTGAGTCCCCCTAACAGAGCTCCCCCGAGCAGACTCCAGAAGCCAATCCATCATGTTGCTCCACGGAGCCCCTCTTCCTCCCTTCCTTCCTGAGGCCACAGGTTCCACAGCCCATGTTACTGGTCATATCCCTTTCACTCATTCCTAACACTCGGGCCAGGCTGAGGCTGGAGCAGGGGCACCCCCTCCTCACCACCGATGTCCCGTCTGCATCTCACATGCCCGCATTCCCATTACCGCTCAGAGAGCAGAAACGGGCCCCACCTCGGGCCTTTTGCCACACACTGTGCCAGGGAGGGAGAAGTGCCAGGCCTGCCACATTCCAGCTTCCTACTCTCAGATCTGCACCCTACTCTGGGGGCAAAGGATCAGAGGGCAGGGGAGGCATGGGGCAAATGGCCTGCCGACAGCTTGTCCCCAGGACACCCACTAGCAGCCCCTACCTTCTCTGGGCCTGCCTCAGTTTCCAGGCAGGATTCCACTCAGGCCATCCCCAGCCTGGATCCTGTCAGGGACCCCACAGCACCCCCCACAGGGGCACACCTTCCGGGCTAACCTCAGTATTAGGAGGTTCCTGGACAGAACGGCCGGGGGATCCCCCAGACCTAGATTATCTGGATTTCAGGAAGGTGTTGGCAGGATCTGTGCTGAAATGCTTGAAGACGAGATAGAAAGTCGAGTGGATTCCTCACCAGCAAGCCCAGGGGTGTTGATTAATAGATCAATGTCAACTTTCTGACTTGCCAAAGGGCTCTGTCCTCTGTCCTGGCTTGTCCAGCATACTTATCAGTAACTTAGGTGAAGAGTTAGAATGAGAGCTTACCAAGTACACAAAGGGGAAAAAAAAAAAAGAAGAATGAGCTAACATGCTGAGATGAAATGAAATGCAAAACTGCCTTTATAAACAGGGCAAAATTAGCAAGGGAACATTTTTCTTGGGGTAAAGTCCTGAACTAAGGTTCAAAAGTCATTTAAAAAAAAAAAAGGAAAGCTCTAAGATTTAGTGAAAACAGAAATTTAATTCAACTGCAGTAGGATATGGCTGCCCCCAAAAGGTAAATGCACTTTGGGTTGCATTACCAGAGGTATAGAACCAGACCAAAGGAGGTGAGAGTTCTACTTTGCCCCATGTTGCTCAGACACTATCAGAAATGTTGAGTCCTCCTCGGTACTCCATAAACTAAAGAGCATCCAGAGGAAAACAGCTACAGACAATCAGTACATTTTTGTGGAATAAAAGCACAAGCAAGGTTAAGGAAACTGGGCCCAATTTTTGTTGCAGATGATAAAGGACACAACAGGCATCAGCAAAAACTTGAAAAACTGTTTGAGCTTGGTGCATACTCCACTGCCCCATACACCTCCCTTGTCTCTTTGCCCCTTCACCTGTGAACTCCTTGAAACATGGCACCATTTCCCATTTATCTCTGAATGTCCAAGAGGCAGACACAGACAGCAGCAGAGCGGCTGCTAAGGACAGGACAGTCTCTTGACAAGGCCAGGCCTGCAGTGCTGGTCAGTGAGGAGCCTGCTGACCCCAGCACCAGAGCTGACCTTTAGCCACGCCGGCTGCTAGGCTGTAGGAGGCGAGGAGCTAGGCTGGTGGCTAAACTTTCAGCTTGCACACACTGTCCCAGGCTGACTGGTGTGCTGGTCGACTGGCCTCCCACCCCCCCAAAACTCCCCCGACCACTGCCCAGTAGCCCTTTGGAGGCTGGACCAAGACCGGCACCTTTGCCCAAAGTTGGGACTGCCCACCGGCCCAGGTGCCGCCAAACCTTGGGTTCCTCTCCATCCTCTCTCCTCACCTGCGTGGCCTTCTCCCACCTCCTCTCTCTAGTGCGTCCTACGTCCCCTTCCCTCGCCCCCTCAATCTAGCCCTCATCTCACCATTCCTTCTTAACGTCTAACCCCATGCTTCCCGTGTTCCTCTCATGACTGTTTCTTCTTGCCCTGTGCTCTGTGACAATGGGTTGCCAAACTTTTCACCCCTCACCCTACTCTCACCTTCTCCCCATATTTTTTTAATCCTATAGCACTTTCAGCATTGGAGAGATGTGGAGACTTCCCTTCTGAGGACTTAGGTTTCACCCCTATAGACAGTAATAATGATCACTTTGCTCCACCTTGAAATGAGGTGCTGTCCCTCCTGTGGTTTGAGAATCACAGAAGTTCGGCCCCATCCTACCGAAGCCAGGAGTGGAAGGGAGGGAGTCCAGGCCTGGGAGCTGCCAACCACGTCTGAAGCCTGACCCCCCACTCACTGGCTGTGTGACCTCAGGGAAGTTACTTCCCCACTCTGAGCACTAAGCGCAGTCTGGCATAGAGCAGCCCTCCGTGCTCCCTTCATGCTCCCCCCACATCCTCCTCCTTCAACAAACCCATCACCACCCTCAACCCAGAGTCACGATCTCTCTCCTTTCTGTACACTCTTCGGCCCTGTTTAATAAACACTCAAATTTACTGAGCACTTTTCATATACGAGGCACTGTTCTTAGAGCTTTGTGGGTATGAACTCATTCTCATCCTTCTAACAACACTCTGGGCAGTGACAGCAGTAACCCCATTTTGCAGATGAGGAAACTGAAGTTCAGAGATATCAGCTATACTGCTACTCCTCTTCTAACTGAAGCGGCAGCATGAAGTCGGCAGGGACCTCAGCGCCGCGCGAGCCCACGTCCTGGACAATGCACGTACCACGCAGGGCTCTCCCTGGGCCTGGCGGCACTCGGCCAGCCCTGCTCACGCCCATCAGACCCCCGAAGTCCCCTCCCACACCCAGGCAGCTCCCAACCCTCCTGCAGCTCCTGGTTCAGCTTCCAAGACCAAGTCTTCAAAGCTGTATTCAGAGATCGATCTCTCTCTCTCTCTCTCTCTCTCTCTCTCTCTCTCTCACACACACACACACACACACACACACACACAATCGCTCCCTGTCTCCAGGAGTAGTCATCTCCCAGGCTGGACCGTCCCAGCTCTTTCACAGTTTCTGGATCTTTCCCCATCCCAGCTGCTTGGCTGGTTCTCTGGTTCTGATCCTTTTCCAGTGGGCCCTCCTGCATTCATTCAGTCAGCCCTTCATCAACCCATGCTCTCGGAGTGGCTGCAGTGGGGCAGGCCCCGTGCCGGGACCGCGGGTGGTACGTGAGCAAAGCGCCTGCCCTCAGGGAGCACTCGGTCCAGAGGAAGGGAGGGACACTGAACAGACAAAAGCACAGCTACTTGACACGAAGAGCACTAAGCACTCTGAAGGGAAGGGAGGGAGCGCCGAGATCCTAACAGCTAATGGGCACTTACCTCGTGCCAGGCCCTGTCATAAAGTCCGTGCGCGCATTTGCTCGTTCACTCCTCACCACAACCCTGGGAGAGCTGTCCTGCGAACCCTGTGCAGTCGAGGCAGCCCCGGCACGGGAGGTGAAGTCACTAGCTCAAAGTCAGTAATAACAAGACAGCGAAGAAGCACCAGTGATCGGGCTGAACCCGTTTGTACTCTTAACCACTATGCCATATGATCTCTAAGAGGTTCAGAGACAGCTTCCTAAGACTCAGTCCCCTAACTAATGACCCCCACACACAGGCCAGCAGCAGCCTGACCGTGCGGATGGCAGTGGCCCACCCTGGCGTGACCTGGACCCCATACTGCATACGCTAGTGCTGTGTGGGCCTCACCAAGATGGCAGTCACCTTAACTGCAGACCCTTCGGCTCGTTCACCCACTTGATGTTACCTTCAGACCTTTGACCTTGACCCTAGTTGGCTTCAAGGTGATTGGGGAAACTATCAAAATACGTGAATGGGGCCAGGAGCCAGCAGCCAGCCGCTCCCAGCAGGGCTTGCTTGGGACATGGCTCCATCGTGGGAGCAGCAAGGGGTCAAGAAGGACTCCAAAGTCTGTGAAATAATCATCCCAGGCCCTACCCAGGCCACCCAACTGGGGGTCACCAAACGCTGACACGAATTTAGACGTGACCAGCCAAACCCTCTCCTTGTGGTGTTCTGGAAACAAAGGGCTAAGGAGTCCCAAGGAAGGCGTCCCAATGGCACCACAGGGAGGGACTCAGTGGCGGCTACCCTGGAACCAAGTGTCCAGCTCCCAACCCAGGGCTCAGGCCTCTACATCACACTAGCCCCCAGGAGAGCCAGTGCTGGTCACTCCTGTGGGACGGAAGCAGGGGCTTGTCCACTCAACCACAAGGAGGGAAAGGTCCGTCCCCTGGGTGAGGACGGCCCCGCAGCGACGCCGGGCTCCAGGTGCAGCGCCGTTTTGTTCTCCGTAAGGTGATCAGGGCAGCGGCTGGGGTGAAAATGGCGAGCAGGGCGAGGGGCCACCCCGTTCTGGGGCTGCCCCCCAGGGACCCCACGGTGACTGTTTTCCTAGGAACGTGGTGTTCAGGCTGTGGGTCTTGGCTCAAGCACCTACACTGGCAGAACTCCAGCTGCCTGTTTAATAATGTACAGCCAATCGACCATTAACAGCAGATTCCAACAAAAAAGTTTGGTGGTTGTTTTTGTTGTTGTTTTTTCTATTTTTTTTTTCCTTCTTCCGGGTAGTTGGTGGTGGTTGTGAAAAACAAGTCTTCGCTGGCTGGCATCCAGGGCGAGCACAGTCTGCCCAGGATTATCCTGGCAGACCCCACCTGCCTCTGCCCACCCCTGCCCCTCCGTGCCCAGGCGCCAAAGTACCCGCTCCCACAGCCACACTCCTGGTGATGCCCTGGGCCTGCTACCCAGGGACGGGGAGCAGGCATCCTGGCCCCTGGGAGGTCCAGGGAGGCCTAGAAGGACGTGGGATGCGCTGGCAGGAGCAGAGGGATGGCAGGTGGGGGCCCAGCTCTAAACGGAGCTGATGCTTCCTAGGAATTCCACTCCCGTCTGGCCAGCGTCGGCCGCAGGAGGTGGCGCTGGGGTAGCTCAAGCAGGTGCGAGGACCTCCGTCCACAGCCAGACGGCCAGCTCTCCTGGGCAGAGCCGAGCGAGGCGGCGAGGGCCCTGGGCCCCACTCCTCCCCGTCGGAATCGGGATTCAGGGTAGGATGGAGGAACACAAAAGCAGGATTCTCACAGGAGGGCAGTTAAGACAAAAAGTGGCAACGCAGTCCTTGAAGCAGCTGCAGGAGGACACACAGGTCCTGGGCTGCCTGTGGCAGCGGGTGCTGGGTGAGAACGCCTGCCAGACTCTCCTAAGCACCCAGCCTGGCGAGGTTGTGCCGGAACGATGAGCTAGGCAGTGCCACATGCCATCAAGGGCCAGGGGGCTGGGTCGGTAGGGCCCCGCCAGGCTCCCTGGTTCCCTGGACTCATCTCGTGCCCTTTCATATCCATGCCATGAGAGCAATCAGCTGGGGGTCCACCACCTCACATTCCAGCCAGAGAGGGGCTGCCAAAGTCACATGCATGACAGAAAGAGGGGTCCGTAATCATGATGATGATGTTGATGACGATGATGATCGTGATGTGTTACCATTTATCAAGTTCTTAGCATGTTCCAGGCACTGGCTGTTTTTTCCTCCCAATAACTCCACTGGACAGGTACTAGGATTATCACCATCATACAGAGGAGGCAACTGAGGCTCAGAGAGGTTAAGGCACTTGCCCAAGATCACAAGGTTAGTGAGTGATGGAGGCAGGACTTGGACACAGGCAGCTGAAGTCGGGGTTCTTTCCATGCTGCCTTGGAGATTCCAATCAAGGGCAGTGGCCCAGACCCCAAGTGCTAAGAACCCCAGCAACCCCTCTTGCCGTCCTGCCCATGTGCCCACTGACCCCTCCTCCCCCCGCCAGCTCCCAGCCTCTCATCATGCCCTGGCAGGGTCACCGGCCTCCCCTCGGTCCTTGACCTCCCTCCCACTCCCTTGGAGCTTCCTCCACACATAGACAGCCGCACAATCAAGCATACTCACACTTACTCATACACACTCATGCACAAATGCACGTATAGGTACACAAGCACATGCATGTACACTCATGCACACACAGTTTACTCCCAAAAGGATGGAAATACATGTAGAGAATCACATGCACACCCTTTGCACACAGACTCCCATGCTTAAAGGCCCCCCAAAACCCACACTGACACACACACTTGTACCCACACAGGCATCTGGCCACACACACATTTACACATGGCTCCATGCACACTCTCACACACACACACCGACCCACATACACACTCCCGCGCATGCACACACACTCATGCACACGCACACAGACACACGCGTGAGCTCCAGCCACAGGAAGGTCAATGCAGACAACCGCGGGTGGTCTGGGCAGGCAGAGCTGGACAGGTGTCTGCCACGCTGCCCTGGTGGTTATCCCAAAGGCAAGCAGACTGCCGGCTAATAATACTGAAGTGCATTCCTGGCCTGAGATAAGCGGCCCCAAGCATCCTCGGCACGTTCCGGCCTCAGTGTCTCACCCCTGTGGATTCCGCCCACTCGCAGCGCCATCCAGGAAGAGTCCCAGACGCTGGCGCCGCCAGCAGACACCTTGGCCAGGGGCCTGCCATGTTCCTCTCTAGTCTGCGTCTCCCTCTCCAGGGGCCCTGGACCTGCTGCGGGCCTCAGTTTCCCCTCAGAGACATCCACACTGGAAAGAGAGGAGGTCTGTATGTGTGCTGAGAAGTAGGCTAAAGTACAAGCGGTCCTTCCTGCATTCCAGTCCCTCCAGGCTGGGCAAACACACACCTCACGTGGCCTCCAGTATTAAGCACACAAGGCCAGGGCACGGCCTGGGGTGGGAGGGGTAAGCTAGGGGAGCCCCCTCCTGCCTCATCTCACCCTCCTCTCCACAACCCAATGACACCATTGCTATGGTCGCTATTTTGCAAGTGAGGGGACTGAGGATCACTCAGAGACCCAGAATGTGAACCCAGGTCTTCCAACTCCTAAGCCAGAGCTCTTTCCAGGACCTAACACGATCTCCCCTCCTGGCTGACCACTGGGTGGGTCAGGGACATCCCAGCGATTGTTTTTCTCAGGGAAAAAACTCGTGTTCGTTACAGGCTCAGGAACAGGGGGCTCTCCATCACACACACACACGCGCACACACGCACACACGCACACACACACGCGCACACACACACGCGCACACGCACGCACACACGCACGCGCACACACATGCACACAAGGGCAAAAGCCCCATAAATGGTCAGGCATTAGGGAGGTGTCCTGGGGCATCTGCGGTTGCCTGGAGGAGGAAGGGGAATCCCGGGAAGAGGAAGGAAGAGCATGAGTCCTTCAAACTCCCGAGTCACAAAGGGTTTGGAGAAAGCTTGGGCCGTGGAGACAGAGAGACACCCCATCCATGCAGAGCTGAGGGGTTGGGATGCAGAGCTGGGACCCGGAGAATAAGGCGGGACCCTGAGGACACACAGAGGGGCAAAGACGAAGGGAGAGAGCAACACGGACGCAGGAAGACAAAGTCAGCCAGAAGAAAAAGCAAGCAGAGAAAGACGCGGTGGCGGAACCCGAGCTCCCGAAGGCAAGCGGCAGCCGGGAGGGGTACGCAGAGGCAAGGAGCCGGAAAGTTCTGCTGGAACTTGTGATCCCAGGCAGCCCTCACTTCCGTCTCTTTTGCACGCTGTAGCCCAACCCACATTCTAGAGCCACAGTTCTAAAGTCTGTACACACACACGCACTTGAGCTCACACACATATGCACATGCGCAAACAAACACGCTCACACCTAACTCAAGTGTCCCTCCTGGCAACTCGGTCAATGAGATCAAGAGCTGCTGTGGGCATTGCTCCTGTGAGAACAGCAAGGCCAGAGAAGGGCTGCAGCTTCCCGGGAGGTGCGCAGGATCTCAGGGAGAAAGGCAGGAAGAGGACCCCAGACTGCCCAGGAGGCAATCCCACCAGCCCACAGAGCTAAGGCTTGGGGCCTCAGAAGGAAGCAGGAGGAGGAGAGAAAGGACGCAGCCCCTGGGGACTCCGGGACGTGACTTTCCCAGCCCCATGGAGATGGGATCAGGGAGGATCAGAGCCACGTCCCAAGCTTGAGGCCAGCAGACCCGGCTCAGAGAGGGCAGGACCTTGGCTGGCGATGAAAGCAGAGGGTACAGGGCCATGAGGGGTGGGGCCACCGTGGAGAGCATGGCTGACAGCATGGTATGCTTCCACAAAGCCTTGGCCGCCCCAGCCAGCCAACCCAGTAGGGCAGCTGTGCTTCCCAGAGCGGCATGTCCCCAGGGCCAGTCCCTGCGGCACTGCCCGCTGGCCCCCACCCAGAACAAGCCAGGCAGCCTTACACGGACATCTCCAAGACACGGAATCGACCAGCTAAGGCATCAAAGAAGACAGGCGCAAGGGCTTCCCCCTCCCCTCCCGACCTCACCCCAAGGTGTGCCCTTCTGTCCCCGCTGTGTCTCCTGGGGACAGTGCAATGGTGAAGGCACACCAAGCCAGAGACACGAAGCTGGGAATGGGCTCCCAGAGGCCACATCTGGCTGGACAGGGACCCCAGCTGGGAGCCTGGAGGGAAACCTGTGCTGCAAGACACGACGGCAGGACGAGGGGCAGGGCTGTGTGACACGTGAGCCTGTGCCGTCAGCGGACGGGTGAGGAGGCAGAGGCGTGATGTGTGTGGGCGCACGATCACTGCGGAGCTAGAACGGTGAGCGCATCGTTTCCAAGCTCGTCCGTCTGATTCAAACCGACCAACCAAAACCAGACATGTTTGAGATAAATCAGGGAAAAGTGAACGCAGACTAGGCATTAAGAAATTATTATTAATTAGTGATGACTGTGATAATGGCTATTATGGCCATGGTCAAGTTAAAAGTCCTTATCTATTCATGAAACATACTGAAGTATTTACAGCGAAATGATATAACGTCTGGGATTGGCTTTAAAAACACTCCAGCAAAAACTAAAACTAAAACTAAAACGACAGGGCATGTGGGGGCAGTGGGGCGGGGGCAGATGAATCAAAACCAGCAACACGGTGATGGTGGTGCCAGCAGAAGGCTGCGTAGAGCAGCTCAGTGTACCATCCGGCTGCTCCCGTATGTTTTAAATCTCCCCGAATAAAGAAGTGACCAAAACAAGAGAGACAGCGAGGAGAGGCTCAGGGGATCCACGCTTCCTACAGTGCGGTATACATGAGGATTTTAGGTAGAAACGTGGCTCAGCAACGTTATTCAGTACTTTTGCATTTAGGAAGGAATTAAGAATGTGTCATTGTACATTAAGCCCATAAACTGTATCATCAGAATGAGTAAAAGGTCAAAAAAGCAAGTCTTTTTTTTTTAACTGAAGTAATAGCGTAGGATGGTGATGACTGATCCGGTCAAATGAGAAAGGAGATGACAGCAGCTGGGAAACCAGCAAACCCGCCCCACGCCCCCTGTGCGGAGGCCAGCACACTGTCTCACGGTGGGGGTCGCTCACCCACTGCCCAAACCCGCGTCTGCATCCAAGGATGGGACGGCCGGGCCGCAGCGGGGGCACAGCTGGGACGGCAAGCGATGGCCACGGGGTGCACCGAGGCCGGCCCCGGCCCAGCTCCGTGCAGCCACGGTCTCCGACCCCCAGGCGGCCCCCCAAAGTGGACATCAGCGTGACGATTTTACAGATGGGGAAACTGACTCCACGAGAAGTGAGTGACTTCTCCAGGCAGAGCCAGGATTGGAACCCACACCCAAACCTGCTAGCTGAACCGTGGAGGCAGGCAGGTAGCCAGCCCAGCAGGAGCGTAAGGCCCAGAAGAGAGCAAAAACAATACGGGAGGTGGAAAGGAAGACGAGAACAACACCCTGCGTGAGGAGGAAGAGGAGGAGGCAGGGGGGAGGGCCTGGGCTGCACTACAGGTTTGGGTGCCCCGACAGTCAATGCACAGAAGTGGCAGGAGGGGAAAGACGGCAGCAAGCCGACGGGGGTCACACCGCCAGGGGACCTGGACGGCCGTCAGCATCTCAAGGCATCGCCCTTCTGAGCTCTGGGCGGGTGTTCTACCACTCAGTATGGGACTGTAAGCTACTCCAGGCCTCCGGAAAGTTCGGGTTGGTAGTCAAATGTGTTTGATGAATAAAAATGGGGAAATTTCTCAAAATGTGAGGTTTGTGGGGGAACTATTAATAAAGGAATCCTCCCACTGTCCACCAGAGCCTGAAATAGGCCCAGGGACAATAGGGTTAGGGCTGCCTGTGTGCCCAGCTTTCTCACTTGGACAGCTAGGAAGTTGGGGGGCAGGGGGTGAGGGGCACAAACCTTCCTCTGCGAAGCTCTCTGCACCCTGGCGATCCATCTTTCCTGGCCACTTAGGGGGCCCGGGGAGGCTCAGGCCCCTACAGGAATCTTGCCTCCCATTCTTGCACCTTCTCTCAGGACCAGGGTCCTGTGCTGAGGACCAGGTTAAGGGAACCTAACACCTCTGGGGGCAGGGACAGGGAAGAAGGAGCACTGGGACTCCAGCGGCACAGGGGCTCTGGCTCCACCATTCACGAGCTGTGTGAGGTTGGGCAAGCAGCTTGACCTCTCTGAGCCTCCGGTTCCCCTCCTCACCACTTCCCTCCCCGTCCATGCTAAAACGGACGAAGAAGAACAGCACCTTCCTCACGGGGCTGTTGGGTGAGAATTCCATGACACGATCCACGTGATGCACTTAGCATGGCACCTGGTGCCCGACTGCTTAACGAGTGGCAACCACCATTATCAGTAACTGTCCCGTCTAAGACCCAGAGCCGGGCTCTTTGGCGTGCGGATGGGACCGATCAAGGACGCTGCAGGGTGGGCAGCGGGCAGGCAGCACGGAGGAGGCCGGAGGGGCGTGTGGCGGCAGCCCCGCCTCATCCTCTCCTGGAATGCAGGCCGCGGCGGGGGGTGGGGGGCTAGGGGAGATGCCTCGCCGCTGAGGTCAGGCCCTGTTCAGAGCTGGCAGAGCGTTTATCATCCTTAGGAGTGGGGGGAGGTGGGGGAGGAGGGAGGTCGGGGAGCCGGATGGGGAGAAGCAGCTGCAGAGAACGGAGTCAGGACTCCCTGCAGGGGCAGGCCCCACTCCTGTGCGGGGTCCTGGGTGACCCCACCAGCCCTCCACTAACCTTCAGTGAGTGGGGGGCAGGAGGAGGGCCAGCTTCGCACAAAGGTGACGCCCCCCCGAAGCCCATTGTCCCAACCGGGAACAAAACACTGTGCACCACTTCCAAAGCTCTTCCAGCAACCCAGCACGCGAGGTATTATTTTCACTATCCCCACCTTACAGGGGAGGAAACTGAGGCTGGAGCTTGTCCAGGTCACAGCCCCAGGATGCCCGCTGACACCAGTCCCAGCTCCTGGATCTCGTCACCGCCCCAGGGCTGGGTCTCACAGGGGCACAGCTGGCCAGCGCTTGTTTCCCACAGTCAGTGCAAGGCCGCTGGGTCTCCAGCATTCTCCCTGCAGCTCAGCCATCATCGTGCCCCCTACACACACACATACACGTCACACGCACACACGTCACACGCACACACGTGTCACACACACGTCACACACGTCACACACGTGTCACACACGCACACATCGCACACACATCACACACATGTCGCACACGTGTCACACGCGTGTCACACGCATCACACACGTGTCATACGTGTGTCACGCACGTGTCACACGTGTCACGCTCGTGTCACATGCACATCACTCAGGTCACACGTGTCACACATGTCACGCGTGTCCCACACGTCTCTCACACGTGTCACACGTGTCACATACACGTCACTCACACTTCTCACACACGCACATGTGCACACACGTGCACACACGTGCACACACATCACATACGTCACACACATGTCTCTCACACACACATGCACATACACACGTCACACACACGTCTCACACATACACATCACACACACATCACACACGTCACACACACGTCACTCACACACACACACATCACCCGCCAGGGAAGGCTCAGCCTTCTCCCTGACACGCACAGCCACTTCTACTCTTGAGACCCCTGGGGAGTCAGGGGCTCCCTGCGGCTCCCTCCATCCCCTGGGGCCCCTGGTTCCCAGCACCAGAAGGCACCCCCTCAGAACCAACCCAGTTCCCTCCAGCTGCGGTTTCAGCCTGTTTCCTCCTAGACGGTCGCTCCACGAGAACCAGAAAAGAATCTAGTTATGTTCAGGGGTGATGTTGGGCACCCACTCCTCTACTGAAGCTACAACCACCCTGGCCTCAGTTTCCCCACGTGGCAATGAGGAGGTCAGGTGACACACAGGAAGGTGGGAGCAATGCCAAGGCCATCTCAGCAGGGTGCACCTTCGGGGGTGTACCTAAGGTTTCTCTCTTGCTCCCTAGTTTCCACCTCTCCTCCTCCAATTCTGGGAGAGTAGGGCCTCTCACCTCCGCAGCACGCCCCCCACAACAGCCTAAAGGACTTCAGGAGCCCTGCCCAGTTAGCGATGACCCCCTTGCAGGGCTGCGGCGGGTGGAGAGCCGCGATGGAGAGAAACGATGGTGAGTAAAGCAATGGCTTCTTTGGGCCTGCTTCATGCTCCGAGGGAATTAGAAGACTAAAACCAGCCCCCGAACATGTCCCTGCATCTCCAATTAACCGCCCTCTCTCTCCCTCCCTC
>PVJL010001270.1:132853-281263 GCA_004026885.1 Lyroderma lyra | reverse complement strand
AATAGATAACCGCTTAATAATTTAGGAGTGTGGTCTATAGGAATTAAATTGCTGAGTTGAAAGATATGTGAATATTTACTGGAAATTGCCAAGTTGATTGTATCATCACTAGTATGTGAGCATGTCTATCGAGCTACATCTTTGCCAGTGCTTGATATTGTCAGTTTTAAAGTCTTTCTAATTATGTATAGATAAAATGATTGGATAGCCTTCCTCATGTTTTAATATATAAATATATATGGAGTATCTTTATTCTACTCCCTTTACTTTTATAAAAAAGAAACCAAAAGGTGTTATGCCCTTTTCCTCCTTAATTATATATTTTTGAGATTTTTTTCCATATTACTACATATACAGGATAATTATACAGTTCTGTACATACAAGTTAGAAGTTATATGCAACAGAAATTTCTATTAAAAGTTATATGACACTACATGAAACAACATTCAACCCAATTAAAAATATTAAAAATTAAAGCAAGCCTGATATATCATTTTACACCTACTTAATTTAATGAGTAGACAAACTTTTCTTTATCTTGTTGGTTACAATTTTATATGCCACATATGAGTGAAATCATATGGTTCTTGACTTTTTCTGTCTGACTTATGTTGCTTAGCATGATATTTTAAGATTCAGCTGTATTGTTACAAATGGCAGTATTTCATCTTTTCTTATGACCGAGTAATATTCCTGAAAAAATATTAAGAATAGAACTACTATTTGACCCAGCAATTCCTCTTCTGGGTATCTACTAAAAAAATCTGAAAACATCTATCCATAATCATATATGTACCCCTATATTCTTTGCAGCATTAATCATAGTAGCCAGGGCATGAAAACAATCCCTAGCTGCCTTTAGAATTCTTTCTTTATCATTGACTTTGAACAGTTTTAATACAATGTGTCTTAGAGAAGGTCTTTTTGTGTTGAGATAATTAGGTGTTCTGTTAGCTTCTTATACTTTATGTTCAGTTTCTTCTGCAGTTTTGGGAAGTTCTCATCTATTATTTTTTAAAATAGGCTCTCTGTTCCCTTGTCCCTCTCTCCTTCTTCTGGGATATCCATTATCCTTTTATTGCCCTTCCTAATAGAGTCAAATAGTTCTCATATAGTTTTTCTCATTTAAAAAAAAAATCTTAGTTTTTTTCTCCGCTTCCTCCTGAATTATTTCTAGATTTCTAACTTCAGGCTTGTTAATTTTGTCTTCCATATGTTCTCCTCTGTTTCTAATGCTTTCTAATTCATCATCTTGTATGTTGAATACTTCAGCTCTAGAATGTCTGTTTGGCTCTATTTTAGAGTTTAAATCTTTTTGGTAAAGTACTTCTTTTGTTCATTAATTTTATTCCTGAGCTCATTGAACTGCCTTTCTGAGTTTGATATTTTTTCTTTCTTTCTTTCTTTTTTTTCTTTTTTATCTTATTGAGTTGCTTCTTGAGTGCTATTTTGAATTCTCTGTCATTTAGATCACAGTCTTCCATAACTTTGAGTTTGGTTTCTGGAGGATTGTTGTTATTTTTTTTATGATACTAAGGTTGTTTGTGGTGTGTGATAAGTTGTTCGCAGGTGATGAGCATTCTTTTTAATAACTGCATACCATTCCATCTTATGAATTTACCATCAATTTGAAAACAGGTTATTTTAAATCATGTTTTCACAAAAAAATGCAGCATCATGCATTCTTGTGCATAGGTCTTTGCATACATGTAAAAGTATGTGTAAATTCCAAGAAGTGAAGTTGAACTGTCCCTTTAAAATGCTGTACCTATTGCTTGGTGGAAGGAGATGGAGACATTTTCTTGTATCCCTTTTCCATTTTTACAGTATAAGCAAATCACTCCATGGGGCAAAAAATAGCCCATTTCATAGTGAGACCCAGAGAATATTCAAGCTTTTCTTCAACACTGTGCATAGTCTGCCTCTTACAGAGCTTTAGGAAATAACAGTGGATAGTATTTTAGTCAAGAATACTCACCAGTGGTTTAGTAATTTCATCTGATCATCCCTAGCTTTTTCTAATGTAATGTAGTATGTGAAAATTTTTCTTACTTGTACTTTCTTATTTGAGGCCATGATATAGAATCTCATTTTGTTGTAAAACTTCATTTCATCTACCTTGTCGAGGGAGAATATCATGAATTCCAAAATCAACAATTATAGATTAGTGATATTTGTAGTATTATTTTGGTACTGTATAGGTTCGGCAGTACATTTTTGAAGACTTTACTTAAAATATATTGACATAGGAAATATGTCACCTTATAACTAATGTAGTTTATTAGAACCAAGATTATTGAATTTAAAAAATATATAGCCTTAAAAGAATTAAGTATTCCACATGCAATGGCAAAAATGTTGAATAAGCAAAATGTTTTTAAATGTCAGCATTGTAAGTTGTCTATTCATTGACGTTATTTATTTATTAAATTGTGTGGGGTGACATTGGTTAGTAAAATTATATAAGTTTCAAGAGTACAGTTCTATAATTATTATGTGTTGTATTATTCATCGATTTTAAATATACTGATTACTTCTATATGGAAAATAACAAACTATAGAAAATCTATGAGGGCATTATGGTCATAACATTTTTTTCTTTTCAGCCTATATATGCAAACAGATTTCCAGTACCGACTTACGCCGCCAGGCAGCCTCAGCAGTTCCCATCAAGGTCTGAAATGAATTGGCTTAGATTACTTGACCAGAATAGAACCCAGGGTTAATGTCTAATATTTTCCCTTGTGTTTTAATTTAAGGATAAATATTTATTGCCAACAGTTTCTAGAGAGCACAATTTACAGAAAAGCTTTTAACCATTTTATGTAAGTTCGGTCATATTAGTGCAGTGTTAAAATGAAATTTTAAAGAAGCTTCAGCAAAGCAGTCAGCTGCTTCTGCAGCCTTTGATATACACTACTGTATTTTGCATCTCCAAAAGTCCTTCAGAAACAAAGACCTTTAAAATAACCAGCAGTGTGAAACCAGGTGCGTTGGACTAGCCATCAGAAAACTACCAAGGAAATAGGAATTGTGGAGCTAAGGTCCAGGAGAAGAAGGCAGCCTGGCAGTGAACCAAGCTTTTGGTGCCAGTTTTCTGTCCTAGATTTGTGTACTAAGTGGAACTGAGAGGCTAGGAAGCTGAGGAGAGCTTTCCACAAACTCCCAGATTTGAAGGGACAAAAATTGGAGCCTTGCCAAGGAGGTGAGACCCTGGCAAACATCCCAGGCTTTGTGTTGCAACCCAGGGGTGAGGGGGACTAGACCCTCAACTTATTTCTGCAGTTTTTTGTTTGCCCCTCGCCCCAATAAAAAAAGCCAGACGTAGAAGAAAAGAAAATGTGACTAAAACCAAGAAAAGCAATTGACCATAGAAACAGACTCAGAGGGTATCCAGTTAATAGAGTTATCAGACACCAACTTTAAAATAACTGTGATGATGTTGTCATGGAATTAATTGTCAAGATTGAGAATTTTAGCACAGAACCAGAAACTTTAAAAAAGTATCAAAAGACTCAATAGATGGGTTTAAAATTGACAAGAAAGGATAAAATTTATCTCTGTATTTTGCATCACATGAAAAGCTTCCCACCCCTCTGACCTCCCAGAAGTTCTTCAAATTACAATTGAATTGCAATACTGAGGTGTGTTCTCAGGTATAATCTTTATGATAGAATAAGAGGATATGGAAATCTGAGCTTAAAGAGAAGAATGAATGTATAAATTGTGAGACAGATATTTACCAGGTATATTCTAGTGTGTTGTTGGATTAGAGGTATACTGGAATTGGGTGAAGTGGTTAAGGAAAGGGCATATCCATAGGTTAAAGGATGAAGATTGAGAAGGACAGGTATAGAAGTCCTAGCAGGTTTAATTCTCAGAGTGGATATTATGTTTGAGAGAGGTGGAATTTCAGCTCTGTGTACGAGGGCTGTCCAGAAAATGTTCAGCCACGTACTATGAAAAATGAAGGCATTTATGGTTGGATTTTTTCTGGATAGCCCTTCTATATAACATGTAAGGTTTTCATTTAAAGTAATGTCCTGCCCTTAAATCCTAACAGCATAAGAGGTGCTTAATCTACATAGTGTCCTCAACTTGTCTTTTACAATTTGTCTTTTAAATTTCATGTGCTATTCTTTTTAAAAACATAAAACTAAAACTTTCATACAACATTGATTACGGAATAGCATTAATTTTAGGTAGGCACTCCAGTTTAGACTCTATTTGGAGCCCTTTAACCATTGCATAATAGATCAATAATCATCTCAGAATGTAATGTACCCTTAAGAATTGTCAGCAATGTTAAGGATGGTATTATGTTGGGTTTCTAATGAATGTATTAGCATTATTTCATTCAGTTAAAACACATGATTAACTGTCTTTTTTTCCTCTCACAGGCCACCTCCACCACAACCGAAAATATCATCTCAGGGAAATTTAATTCCTGCGCGTCCTGCTCCTGCACCTCCTTTATATAGTTCCCTTACTTGATTGTTTTACCTTTCCTTTTGCAGATATCTTCAGGGAACTGAGCTAATACTTATTTTTCCTGATATTTTCTTGAAAAGCCTTTCTTCTTGCTGCAACTATGAATGAAAACAAAATACTGCAAACCAACAACAAATAAAAACCCACAGAAAAACAGAGATTGAGTCGTGGGAATTGAGAAATACAAGAAATTCAGTGAAGCCACCGAGTTTAGAAGATCATTTCCATTTCCGTCACTGAATTGGTTTTATTCAGTCATCTGTGAAGTTAATGCACTTAATGTGGATTATGTTATTTTGAACATGTTACTGTAATGATTCTCAAATTAACTGTATTGGTTTAAGTTTTGTCATTATGTGCTTAAATGTAACTCTGAATTTTTACCTTAGTTATTGTTAATGTAGTTTCTGGTTGAACATGTGATAATCTAATACCTATGAAAATTGACTAATTAGCTGCCAATAATATCTAATATTTTTCATCTTTCACAGACTAATGATCATCATATGCTAGAATCTTGTCTCTCTCATTCACTACATGAATAAAGGTTCATTCTGCCTTCAAAAGAATGCACAAAACCCATAATTAAGATATCATAACATTATTTTTAAAGTACAGAATACACTGAAAGTGTATATGTGTGTATTCACACATAGTTATTATCTTCCATTTTTTTATGATCATTCTATGGATAAATGATACTATGGATTCTATGGATAATAGATTCTATGGATCTATCTATGGATAATGAATATTAGAAAAGTTAATTTAATAATAGAATTCTATTGTGAATCATGTTAAAACATGACATCCTTTTACAATAGCATTATTTTAATAAAGAATAAACTTTAAGGTACGAATTATTTAATAGAACTAATCCAGATAAGCTGTTGATTCATGGCTATAATAAAGCAAGAGCACTTATATCTTCAATCAGTTGAGCTGTTATAAAACCACTTGAGAATTTCACGAGCACTTTAAGTCTAAAATCTGAAATTTCAAAGCCTGCTATTAATATAATTTAGAATGTTTACATTTGCTAAGGTGTGCTGGATCATGTCTCTTTGACAGTAATATTTTCAAAGAAATTAGGCTGGAGAAAGGAAGGAAGAAAAGGTTTTCTTAGATAAGTGCAAAATAGTTATGGTGGTGTCTGTTATTAACAGTTAACATCCCAACTATGTTAAAAAATGAATTTTTACTATAGAAAAAATGGTATGGGTGGCAAAATTTTAAGCACTTAAAAATTTTACATAACTTTTCATAATAAATTTTAATAATAGGTTTATTAATAGAATTTCATTAGTTTTTCCAAAAGAATTGGTTTGTGTATATATACATATGCAAATATAACATTTACAATAAATAAAATACTTGAAATTCTGTTTTGTGTCACCTAGTAACTTCCTAAATACTCAGCTATTTATAACCTTATAATTAAAACATTATACTAGTTTTAAATGAAATTATACTAATTGAACTTTTACAAATATTATTTCACTAATATTTTAGACAAATGCCAAACTGCGTATAATGTCTTTTTGTACTAAAGGAAAAAAGATTAATTTTGAAGAAGATGGATATTTCAGTTCTCTGAAAATGGTAATTATTTTAACAGTTAGATATACATTAAAAATGATAAACAATCCCAAATGAAGAATCTTTATTTCAATTGATGATGTCTTAATAATCAGGGATAAATTATATGTAACTTTGATATTACTGTTTGACTATATGTTCACAGACATATCTTGTTCAGGGTACTGCATTTTCACTTCCTATGAAGCAGATGCCTGGATCTCTAATTTATAATTAAGCACAATTCAGGTTTTCTAAGCACCAGTCAGATTTTATTAAATTTCATTAATGTTTACTGAAACTCTACCATCTTGCAGGTACTATATTAGGTACTGCGATACATGTTCTGACCCATCTTGTTATGGAGAGAGCATATACACAAATAGGAATAACAAAGTCTGTTCTATTAAAGATTTAAACAGGAAAGGTTGAGAAGAGGGAAATAAAGAAAATAAAAGAACTAGAAATTCATTCAAACTACTTAACACTAATTGATAAGTCTAAGCATTTACAGTAATTGTTTTAATGCTATGAAGCAAGATGAAAGCAGATTTTGGCTCAAGTACTGTCTAAAAGCATTGCTGTCAAGCATTGGCTGTTCCTGTTGAGATACAAGCTAGGTGTATATTTTTGTTGCCTTGTTTTTGCTCATGTTATTCGTTTTCAGGCTTAGATTGACCTGTTAAAACCCTATGCATCCATAAAATTGCATCCTAACTGTCAGTTTAGGTGTGATTCTCTAAGTGAGTTTTTCTTTGTTTCCATAGGGCCTTTTAGTTTGTCCACCTTTCTGTTATTTAGTATGAGAGACTAACTCATTCTTTGGGATTTGAAAAGACTTAAAAGATAGTGGATGTAGTTGGAGACTGGGGGTGAGGCTGGGAAGGAGGCATTGCAGTCCAAGGGAATAAAGGCAATTCCCATTCAGAAAAGACACCGAAAGTCAAAGTGGCCAAAGCATTTCAGGTAGGAGAAAATAGGCTTCAGCCTGGGTTCCGAATATAGAAAATGTTGACTACTATGTTGAGGGATTTGACTAGAATTTTCTACTGTAACGTACATATTATAAATATGGGTAAGAATCTTGTCCATCTCATTCACTACACGAATGAATATTCATTGTACTGAGAAGTAATGGACAAGGGAATGATATCACATGAATTGTAGCCAAGGCCCTGTAGAGAACCACATTGATTGGAGGAAAAATAGACACAGTCTGGTTTCAAAGTGCATTTGGGCAGTAGGTATGGGGAAAACCATACCAGGCTCTTCCCAAAGATAACGAAATGTACTTACTTTCTCCTTTTTTTAATTGCTAAAATTAAAAAATTACATATTTTTAATTTTAGAAACCCGTTTTAGTAAATACAAATATGTATTTTTGTATTTGTGTGTTATGTGTGTGTCTGCGTACATATAGCTTGTAATTCAGAAAGTATCACACGCTCGTCTTTTAAAGCACCTAAAAGTGTCTGATACGAAGCAGCGCCTAATAATGTGTTAGTTCTTTCAGATCCATCAACACGAAAGGGCAAGTTTTTGGACAACTGGGAGGTGGGTAACTTCAGATGTGCAGTGGGCCACCGGGTAGGGCGGGCCGCGGGTAGGAGTGGGTTTTGGCCTCGGGGGACTGATTTTAAGGCGGCACACACCACAAGCGATTAGTACTCGGGCGCAAAGCACCAGGCGCGGGAGCCTCGCGAGAACACCGCCGCACGAACGTGAGCGGAGGCCGCGCTCTGGGTGCGCATGTTCCAGGCCGGTGGGGAGCGGCGACCGACTCGAGCCCGCCCAACGACAGCGGCTCAGTACTCAGCTAGCAGCCGAAAAGCCACACCATGTTCCGCGCAGTGATGCTGTTTGCGGGGCTCGGTGGCTTGCTAGCGTCAAGACCTGGTAAGCCAATGGAGGCCCTGGGGCCGCAGGAAGTTTTTTCTTTTTCCTTCTTTCGACGCGCATCTGCTTCCGTCAAACTGGCCCAACTCCATTACAAACCCGGGGTCCTTCCTGCTTTTTGGTTTCTTTTGCTCTGTTAACCCTGGAAACTGGGCCGTGTTCGGGTACCCCATCGGGTTAGAGAAGTGATTCATGAGAAGGGAAGATAATTTTAATAAGGACACATTTCTTGCTCTCTGAATTTGGCTTTGGCCTTTCCTGTAGGTCTGCCATGAACTGCCTCAAAATTTTTTGCACTCAAAAGCACGGTGGAAACTTTCTGAACTCTACTCAAACTCCCCCAAACTGATTTTCCTCAGATATAATTTGTTGCAGCATAATAACTTCCCTTGCATACAGTTATCATTTGTCCTGCAATACAAAATATTTGAAACGACAAATCAGTTTCATTGTGAGTCAAACTTTGATTAAAAGTGCGGAACTTCCAGGAAAAAGGTAGGTAGAATTATTTTCCACCATTCTCTGGATTTTTTTGGTCAATTCCTCACATCGTTTCATTAAGGGGAAGAACATCTTCCCAATACCCAGTTCCATTGTAGATCTCATTGACTTACCATGAAAACATAAGTGACCTCATGGTCATCTGAAGCATTAAGAGCGTATGGTTACAGCCACCTAATGAAAGATAACTTAGGTTTTACCAATACCATTTATATTTTCAAAACGTAAGGAAAGGTTACTAGCCATTGTCCAAATCTGAGTAAGGGATATACCTTTCTGAGTAAGGAGGTCACAGTGGAGGTAGTCATCTCTGGGGCATGTTTTCCGGAAGGAAGTCAATATGTGCTTTCATAGAGGTCAAAAGAGAATCGTACATTTTTACCAGTCAAGTTTTTCCATGTCTTTAGGGGTAGAGGCCAGGCCACCAACTCAGGAACCTCATAAGTATGGTTTGCTGTAGCACAGATCCCAACTGTCAATGAGATTTGAGGCTTCAGAAAGTTTCTGTAGGCTAAGAACAAAAGGGTGTAATGATGTGTAATTTTGAGCAATGGAAGTTACAAAAAGAGCTTAGAGGCTGAACCAAGAGCTAAAATTATCTCTGTTAACGTGATCCATTGTAAGAACTCAAGAAAGGTGGTTACTATACTAGCTAACATGTGAGTTCTAAGTGAAATGAAATAATTGAGTAGATTTGCTTTTACAAGGCAACAACCAATATAAGAATAGCAAGTTTTTCTGAATTACAAGGTGTTTCCACTGCAAGTTAAAATTGTCATGAGCTTTCAGCACATAAAAAAGTATGTAAAAAGTTCTCCCAACAAAATGATTAAGAGAAGCGTTGCAAAAAGAATGACAAATTATCTGGTTGGAAAACATGGGATTATACTGGACTGCTCTAGAATCTTGGGAGAGCTGTCTGTTCAGATGCTGTTTGCACCTGCTCCTTGGAAATTTTGAGCTTTAGGTCTCCAGTGCAGGCAGATTGCCAAGCTGGTGTTGACTCTTTCTTTAAATGAGAAGCATGAATCCAAGAATCAATGTCTTAAAGTTTGGTGGTATAGGGATTAATTAAAAGTACCTGGTAAGGTTCCTTACACTGGGGTTGTAGAGCATCTATGTGGATATGTCTTTTCTAATGGACAAAATCTCCGGGATGTAAGTTATGGTGGAACAGTTCTTTGTTTCCCAGAAGTGTGCTGTGAAAAGACTGCTGAGCTAGTTGGCTGTCTTTAAAGCATTGATGAATTGCTTGCATGAAGACGTATCTCCTTTGACCAGGAGGGATTCGTAAACACACAAGTTTAGTCCAATATCATCAGACACCCAGTAACAACTTGGAATGGTGATATTTATGAGGGCTGTCCAGAAGGTATCCAGCCATGTAATATGAAAAATAGAGGAATTTATGGCGGGATTTTTTTTTCCGGACAGACCTCCTATGTCTCCCAAAGGGTATAGATCTTAGATTCATTAAAGCAATGGGCAATAACTGTGGCCAAGGAAGATTAAAGACCTGTACAAATTTACCAAGTTCTGTTTTTTAATGCCATTTGTTCTTTCAACCAGTCCAGAAAATAGAGAGTGATAGGCACATTGAAAATGTAAAATAGGCCAAATGTTACAAAATATTAAAAATTTTCCCAATGAAATGGCTTTTTCTGTCACTGTGCAACTCTAATGGGATTCCTTAGGTGGAGAAGATTTTTTTTTTTTTTTCAGGACTTGGCAAAAGCAAAGGCTGTGGCCATTTTATAGGGAAATGCTTCCACCCAATTAGAGTACATGCAAACCATCACCAAAAACATTTTTTATAATGTTGGATGGAGGCAGCTGAATAAAATCCAATTGTCATACCTCATAGTGTTCTTTGGTAAATGGAAATGACTCATTGAAGTGTGGATAGGTTTATTGGGGTTATACTTTGGGCAGATAAGACAAATGTGAGGCAATTCTGGGAGGTTTCCAAAAATACTGTCATCCTCAACCTAATATTTTGTCTGTACCTCAATGTGCTATTTCATGGATTAATTTTAATATTGTTTCCTGGGTGACGTCAGATTGAAGTGGACATCCATCTGGCCCATACCATAATTTGGTTTGGGGACTGAAAGTACAATGAACATACTCCATCTTTGCATTTCTTTTACAGTGGCATATTTTGCCCATCTCCATTTCCTTCAGATCTCTAGTATCATCCATGCTAATGGAAATCATCAATGAACAAAGGGGATTCTGAGAAGAATTTTGGAGAGCAGCTGTTTAGCTGCCTCGTTGGCCAGATGGTTTCCATGTTTCTTTGTTGGTGTCTGTTTTTCAGTGACCAGGCACCTTAACAATTGCTAATTGTTTTGGTAATAAAATAACATTCAACGGAGCGGTAACATATGACCTATTTGTGATTTTATTTCCCCCTGATGTTAGATATTCACAATTTTCCAAGGTATACCAAAGTCACAGGCAATGTCAAAAGCATAGCAACTATCAGTAAAGATATTGGCAACTTTAAGTAGTCTATAAGCAAGTGCAAAACGTTCTGCTTCTTGGGCTGAAGAGCCCTATAGAATAGGCCCTAACTCAACTGTATTAAAATGGGTAGCTATGGCACATCCAGCAGTAAGTTTGCTTGCATCATTCTGCAAATAGCCATTGGTGAACCAAGAAACATCAGGGTTATCAAAGGGGAGTCTCTTGTACGTCAGGTCATGGACTGATGAGAGTGTTCCTGTTTGCTCTGATTTGCCCACCTTCAGATATTCCAATGTGCAGATCTCTCAAATGTGCTTTTGTGTTGAACAGGGAATCCTTCATTGAATTACAGCTGTCCAACTTGTAACTTCAAAGGGAGAGGCCATGAGGACCCCTCACACTGCCATGCTGCTGATGGTCACTCACGATTTTTTTCTCATATGCTTATAAGCTCGTAACATTATTTCTTTATCTTAGACAGCCAACAACTTTAGTAGAATAGTCTCAGTTTTAGTTATTATTGGTTCTTCCTGTAGTGCAGTATGCACTATTATTGCAAATTTTTAATTCAGGGAAGTTTTCTTGATGTATATGTTTGGTTATTTTTGGTCTAGTTGTTTTGTTTACTTCAGGAACAGCAAATTTTGTGTAAGTAGTTACTCCCTCCTGTACTTATGGTCTCTCATAACAATCTTGTCTATTTTTAAATTGTTTTCAAGATTTCTATAGAAGAATACAGTGATGACTCATATTTGCATAAGTGAATTTTATGCAAGAACCTGAACAGAAGTTTAGTGAGGTTTAAGGTACAGTTATTAACTTTTTTTATTTTTTCAGGTTCTCAAAATTCATTTCTACAAATCATATTTCCAGAGAAAATCCAAGCAAATACAAGTGATAATTCAGAAGTAGAAAATGTGAGAGATATTTTTCACAATATTCTTACCTGAAATTTCTTTTTATTATATGTTAATGAAATATACTAATTATATTATAATACAAATGTAAGTGTTTAGTTTCATTTCTGATAAGGAGTTTAAAGTTTTGATGTTAAAAGCAAATATTTAAATCAGAATTTTGTCTAACTTTTGTTATTTCCTCATGGTAAAACTGTTAAAAGTTCAAATACAGAAAATAATGTAAAATAATTGGGGTCTTATCTGAGTAATGTCTAGTGATTCACATGAAGAGAATAATTTTCTCCAAAATGGTTAAGGAGACTCTCTTAACTAAAGCCTCCTGCCTAATTTCTACTCCAGCACTTGCTGGTCCTCAGAGAGAAGAAACCATTCTTCTATTACTTTTGTTAGAAAGGGAGATATGTTATCTTATTCATCTATTTATTTAACAAATATTTCTCTGGACTTGAGTGCATAGCTATATGCTAAGTATTTTAGGTGATTAAAAAAAGAAATGCAGTGGATCAAGTCTTGCTTATAAATGGTCAATATTTTGATAACATTTTAACACTTTTATTGAGGTCTAATTTGCACACCACAGAATTTACCCATTGTTAATATATATAATTCAATGATTATTAGTACATAAATGGAATTACTTAAACATTACCACAATCCAATTTTAGAACATTCCTATTAAGAAGTTCCCTCATGCCTGTTTGCAGTTCTGTGCTTCTGTTTTCAGCCATTGGCAACTATTGATCTGGTTTTTTTTTCTATAATCTTGTTTGTTCTGGACGTTTCTTGCAAATAAAAATATAAGATATATAGGCCTTTGCATTGGTCTTCTTTCATGTAGGTTTATCCATTTTATAGTATTTGTCAATAGTTTATTAATTTTTATTTAATAGATGTGGATAACATATTCTGTTTATCCATTCACCAGTTGATAGACAATGGATTGTTTTCCAATATTGGCTATTATGAATAATTCTGTTACGAATGTTTATGTGTGGATATATATTTGGTTCTTTGTGACAGAACAGCAAGCAAGCAAAATAAAACAAAATAAAATGAAACAAAACAAAAAAATGGAAAGAGAAGACATTGCCATACTGGCAGGATAATTTACTGTGATCGTCATGAGGAGTTAGGGGTGCTGCTGAATAATGGGGGAGGGCGGAGAGGCAAGCACTGCTAGGGCAGGGCTGTAGCAGGTGCTGTTGGTGTGCCTCCAGCCCTGGCCCTGGCAAGAATTGCTTTATGAGTTCAGTTTGGGTTGTCTGTTTCCTGGCACTTGAGGTACTACTTTAAGAGTTAGTCATTGTTTGGAGAATTGTGGTTATTAAGTTAACTCCCTGGAGTTGCCTAGGAGTTACTTCTTCTCATGCCTCAGGCGGCCCTTCAGCCAGAGACTAATTGGTATGAGCTACAAAAGCCCAGTTCAGCTCCCTTGCCTTCAAGTGGGAAAAACTCTGAGGCACAATTTATATACACTAGAGGTTCCCCAGGGAAATTAGGCTAAGGCTAGAACTGACCTGAAATTGTATCTACTTTAGCTTCATTTTCCTCCCTATCTTGCTTTTCTCACTACCTTGGGTTCCTCCTGAGAGTGCTGCCTCAGTAAAGCACTTATAAAAGTATCTTTGTTATAGACTCTGCTTCTGGGGAACATGACCTAAGGCAATATCCAACCACTCCATAGTTTTGTGCAACAGAAAGATGAATTGTCAATATAGGTCATTGTGAATTCACATAAATCTACTTCTGATTCCCCAAATATTTTAAACTCTACAGGGTTTCCAGACCCTTACTATAATATATTTTGTGAAGATGGATGTCTTTGGAACTGTTTGAGCAGGTGTCCTGGAAAAGTATTTTATGAAACTGTTGAAATTACTGTGACACTTTGCAAATAACATTCTAGTAGACTTATTTGAGAAATTATATGAGGGAAGTTCCAGAAGGGACAGAATTTCTTAATCAAAAGTTTGTTGTTAAAAATGTTTTAAAACACAGATTTGCCAGTATTGTATAGTAAATTCTCTTTGGCCTCCATTAATCAACCCTCTGTATTCTTTAAAGATCTAGCTAATTTTCTCTGCATAGCCTGAAAATAGAATGCATTTCACGCTAACTCCCATAGCAAAAGTAACAGTTGAAGGAAATATATCTGTTACACTAAAATACTAATAATTATTAAGTTTTTGTTTTGATAAAAGAATTAATCCAAGAACTACTTAGGATAACTTGCCCATCAGGTCCACTTTAAAAAGAGATAAGGATGCTCTGGCATCTGTTTCAGTTATTGCATTCAGATCAGGCTCACTAAGGGACTATCTTTTCACCAATGCAAATTTTAAAGCTAGGACATGCTGCTGCTTTACCATCAGCATCTTATGTTTTGCATTTCTGTCTTTTATCTATTTTACTTCTTCAATTTATTTCTGGTTTTGATTTTTAAAAACTAAACTTAAAATTTTTTTGGAATAATTCTACATTTACAGAAAAATTGCAATGATGCCAAAGAGAGTTCCCATATGTGCTCACTCAGTTTCTTCTAAAATAACACCTTATATAACCATGCTGATAATTACACTTGTCAAAACTAAGAAATTAACATTGATACATTACTATTAACTAAACTCCATGCTCTGTTTTGATTTTTTCATTAAAGGACATTTTTTTCTGGTCTAGGAGCCCATCCATGATACTGCATTGCAGTTAGTCATCACATACCCCTGTCTCCATTGCCCTGTTTCTCAGTCTTTCCTTATTTTTCATCTTGACAGTTCTAAAGAATATTGGTCAGATATTTTGTAGAATGTCCCTCAATTTGGATTTCCTAGATGTTTTCTCATTATTAGGCTTAGGTTATGAGTTTTAGGGAAGATTACATTAGTGGTAAAGTACTCATCACATCTTAGCAGCAGTACATAATACCAACAGTGATGTTAACCTTCCTGCTTCATTTTTGACCATTTATTAGACCTTTAAACAACCTGCTTTATTGTGGTGTATATTTTAAAATTTTTATTAGTTTTAGGTGTACATAAGAACATAATGATTAGACATTTGTGCACCTTACAATGTGATAACCCCAACAAGTCTACTACCCACTTGACGCCTTACATAGCTATTACAGTACCACTGACTATATTGTATTTTTGATTGGTAAAGTTTCCCAGTTGCTTTTTATTGTCACTGAACCTGAAGGCTTATCTTCTGCATTCTGGTATTTGTATGTTGGTTTCTGTGTGCTTTAACTAAGTTTTCTTCTCTGTGATGCTCTAAATCTTTTCACATGTTTTCTGTTATTGGATAAGATCTCATTACTTGGGTTCACTGACCTACTGATACTATAACTTATTGCCATCCATGTTTTAACTTGAGAATAGTAGTGATAGAGTAAAAAACAATACCAAATTTTGTTCAAGAATCTTCTGTTTAAAAATATAAGAAACAGATAATGCATTTTAAGAAAATGGTTAAAATAATTTTTGTGCCTAATGGAGTAATGATGTAGGTATATTTTATTATCCCAATGATGCCACTGGAATAGATATTATGGCATGCCACATAGTCTCTTATTTCAGAAAGGCTTAAAATGTAGTTACATACAGATTGCTAAAGCTGTATAAATCCTTACATTGTGCTTATTTTTGTAGAACTAGAATGTATTATATAATAAGTAAACACAAAAATTTTTGATATTGCAAATTTTAAATCACCCGTAGTCTGGAGCAGTTTCATACAGACATTTTAAGCATTGTTTGGAGAAACTAATTGATGTAAAATTGTTGTTTTGCTTATTCTATTACATTTGTCTTCACTCTCAGTTGTTTTGGATTCTCTAGGAACAGATATCCTATATTATTCCAATAGATGAGAAGCCATATACTATACACCTTAAGCAAAGGTAAATTTTTGTTCTTTAGGTTTGGATTTAATTTTATTTATATAAATATGTTTACTTAGAATAAATGGACTATTAAAGTTAATAATTGTAGTTATTAAAAATTTTAGATGTCTCATATGAGCAGATGCTCTCCTGTGAATTAAATAAATTTTTGATCCTAATGCCTCAAGTAGTCTTCAGCAGGTGGTGAATAGTTTATGGAAAATAGTACTAGCTATGTGTCATCCTTCAGAGAATTGAAACAATAATTGAAATAACTTTTGTAGGCCTTAATTTTGTAATAGAAACTCTGTTGAGAAAAGCTAGCTTGGAAATGACTTTCAAGAGGACAGCTTCAGTTATATTTTAGATCTAGAACTAGACTACTGGAATTATGGAGAGCTGAATTATGAGAAACAAAATGTGGTAGGTGTAAAAAGCACGAGGCAGGTAGAGATTTTTTGGCTGAGGGAAAGTTTCTTAAGAGAGATGTGTAAGCAAGTGATTCAGTGCATAAGATGCCAAAGAATGGCACTAAGTGAAAGAAGAGTTAAACTACTGTACAGAAGAATATGGTCAATGACAACACAAAGGACTTTTCAAGTGTGTAAGAGGGAATGTGAAGGAACTCATAGTGCATTTGAACATCTTATCAGAACCGTGCATAGTTGTAAGAAAATGGGACTGGAACATGGAAGATGGATAGAGCATGTAAATATTGTTTTGGGAAATCATGTGCATATTGATTATGAGAGCATAATCCCAATTGTGCTGCTGCAGATAACTTAACGTGAGAAATGATGAGAAGCAGAACTATGACTGTAGAGGTGGGATTTTTTTTTGAGACATACTGAGAAAAAAGCTGTAATAACAGATTGGATACAGTGGTGGCACAGGTTTAATGGGACAGTGAAGGAGAAGGGGAACAGATCTGAGTCAGAGCAAATATGGACTCATTTTGGAGAGGTTGTATGTAAAATGCTTGTGCGATATTCCAGGAAATATGTATAGTTGGCAATTAGATTTGGTTTAGAACATGGGAGAAAGGTGTGGGTTTTAAAGCCATTATTTTATATAGGTATAAATGAAACACCAAAAATGAATAAGATAAATCTGTAGAGGTGGGGATCAGCATTAAAGGTGAGAAGGAAAAACAGCCCAGAAATGAATGCCATGGAAACATTTCAGGGAGGAAGCAAAGATCCAGATGAAGGGACTTATAAAAGTAGACAGAAAGACGTGAGAGAAACCATGGGGAAATGGTATGATTGAAGTTGAAGAGAGATGGTCTAATGAAGGGAAATGTCAGCAGTATGTAGTACAATAGAGTGGGTTTACTTGACTTCAAACTTCTTTTTGGATTTGTCAACGAGGGGGTCATTAGTAATCTATACGAGATCAGTTTTAGTGTAGGATTCCCAACAGAAACTAGTCTGGGTGGTCTAGTTACATTATATTGGACCGAAGAATGAGCACGATGTGAGGAAGTCTAACTAAAATAGCGTAGGTACAATGCTTTCTAAGAAAGAACAAAGCAAGGGTATGGTACCAGAGAAGGTTGAACTTAAGACTTTAGTTTTAGTACCTATGTTCAGGTTAATATGACTTTACACAATCCTCTAAAGGTAATATGCATGCGTGGTAGTAAAATTTAGAAAAAAAATGAAAGAACAGACAACTCTCTAATTTTGTCTCCAGTTTGTCTCTCATAAGTCACCTCTCCCTAATTCTATGTAGTCTAGTTCTATGTCTTTGTAAATTTTTAAGTACTTTTCTCTCATCTTGTTGTCCCTTCTCCTTATTTTCCTAGAAGGAGTTCATTAAGATAGGAAAATAATTTTGAGTAAATGTGTATTGTTTGAATAAAAATTACATGTGTCAAAAGAAGTAAATTTTCAAGGGACTTGCAAATTTTTCTCTAAAAGCCTAGATAGTAATAGTTTTGGCTTTGAGGGACATACTGTCTCTGTGAAAATGACTCAACTCTGCTGTTGTAGCAGGAAAGCAGCCATAGACCATACATAACTAAATGGATATGACTGTGTTCCAATAAAACTTTATTTAAAAAAATACAGGGCCGGTCGTATTTGACCTGAGGGTGGGAGTTTGCTGACCGCTGCCATACGTGTTTCAAAAAGCATAACTTAAAATTCTCTTTCTCTTTTTTACATTTAGATTTTTTTTAGCAGATAATTTTATGGTTTATTTAAATAATAATCAAGAATCTGTGAATTCTCGTTCTTCCAATATTCAGGTAAGATTTAAGTTCCATTTTAAAGAAGTTTTCAAATGCTTATTACATTGAACAAATGCTTTCCTGATACAGAAGTCTCTAGTCACAGGGGATATATTTAAGGGATTCATTTATTGCCTCGTTTTCCCCATTATTATGCTTTCCTGAAGTCTTGGTAAATTAAAGACAAACTGGGTTGACTTAGCACTTTCTACTCTGCATGGAACAGAAGTTATTATATAATTAGTTAGTTCATTTATTTATATTTTGTTGAATAAAGAAATATAAATTAAGGTATAATAACAGTAAGAACAAATATTACTGGACACAAATATCATAGATTGAAAACCTTTCTTTCTTTCTTTCTTTTTTTTTAATCCCTTATCTCATCCATCAAGAAATCCTATTGAATCTACCCTTCGAATTTTATATCCAAAATCTGGGCTCACCCTGTGTCTACTGATACCACTCTTTTCCAAGTAAACATCATATGTAGTTTGGATTAGTGCTTTAACTTCTTGAATATATCTCTACTTTCACACCTGGCCCATCCTCTCAGTGAATTCTTGACATGGCAATCAGACCAATCCTCTTAAAATCTAGCCAGATCATGTCACTTCTCTGCTCAGCACCCTCCATGAGAGGACCACCTATTGATCACAGAGTGAAAACCCAAGTCATTTCAGTACCTTACAGCTTTTATACAATCTGGTCCTCTTTCCCTGTTTAACCTACTTTCCTGTTATTCTGACTTCACTCACTCTGATCCAATCACATTTCTCTCTTTGCTGTGCTTCAGACATACCAGACATGTTCTCCTTTCAAGAACTTTGCACTTTGTGTTTTCCTCTGATCCATGCTTGCTCTTTTCCAAAGTACCCACATGTTTTTCTCTCTTATTTCCTTCAGGTCTGTGTTCAAAATCACTACATTGGTCCTTGACTAACCACCATTTTACATTGCACGCTTACCATCTTAAGTACTCTCTTATCTTACCTGTTTTGTTTTTCTCCATAATAGTTATCAGTATGTGATATGCTATATATTTTATCTGTTTACTTTATTTTCTGTTTCTCCAGTGCAGTGTAATCTTCATAAGGGCAAGGCTTTTTGTCTGTTTTATTTACTGATGTATCCCCAGTGCCTAGAAAAATATCTGGCACATAGTTAGCATATACTGAAAATTTGCTGAATATTGAATTGACACCACATTACTTCATTTATATTGGATATGACCATCCATTTCATTTTCTTGCTTCTCCTTTCCTCCCCTTAGTTTCAACATAAAGCAGTGTTTTAATAAGAAATCTTACATTGATTTCTACCAAAACTTACAACACTGTTGAATCTTGGAAATCATATAATCTTCCGTGTGTGTGTGTGTGTGTGTGTGTGTGTGATGATGATGTTTGCCAGATCCCTAGCTTAATTTTACTGTGGTCAGAGACCAAATTTTGTATGATTTTAGTTGCTTAAAATTTGTTCTTGTACTTCATGGCCAGAAAATGGTTTCATTTTTGTAAATTTTCTAGTTTCTTGAAAAAGAAAGTGTATTCTACAGCTTTAAAGAATAGTATTCTCAGCATAAATAGGGATAATTTGTGACAACAAAAACATAAACACGGAGGGGGTAAAAGTCTGAATTTGCAAAGGGTAAATGGAGATAAGCATGCTGAAGAAGAGCTATTGTATATATGAAACTTTTCTTTTACATGAAATTAATGGTAACCATTCAAATCCAGAACTGAGACATATAACATAGCAGAAAGGAAGCAGAGGAAAAAAAATCATAGCATACCACCAAACTAAAATAACAGAAACACAAAAGAAAAGAAACAATGGAGACACAGAGCTACTGGAAAACAAATATCAGGAAATCCTCATATTTCAATAATCAGTCTAGATATAAGTGGACTAAACTCAACAATATAAAAGCACAGAGTAACAAACTGGATCAAAAAACAAAACCCAGCCATATGCTGTCTTTAGGAGACATATCTCAGCTGCATGGACAAATTAGGTTCAAAGTGAAAGGGTGGAAAACCATACTCCAAGCAAAAGATATCCAGAGAAAAATGGGTGTAGTCATACTTATATCTAATGAAACAGAATTCAAGATAAAAAAAGGTAGCAAAAGACAAAGATGGACATATTATAATGATAAAGGGGAAAATACAACAAGAAGACATAACACTTATCAATATATATATATACTCCCAATCAGGGAGCACCAAAATGTAGAAAGCCACTACTAACAGAACTAAAGGGAGAAACTGACAATTCCACAGTTATAGCCAGGGACCTAAATACTCACATGATAGCTCATCCAGACAGAAAATCAATTAGGAAATATTACCTTTAAATAGCATATTAGACCAAATTATCATAATTGACAGTTATAGAGCCTTTCATCCTAGAACACCAGACTATACATTCCTTGTAGTGCACATGGGATATTCTGAAGGATATATCACATGTTGGGACACAAAACTAGCCTCAACAAATTTAAGAAGATTGAAATCATATGAAGCATATTCTCTGACCACAATGCTTTGAAATTGGATATCAGTTGCAGAATGAAAGCAGGAAAAACCACAAATGCGTGGACGTTAAACAACATGCTACTAAAAAATGACTGGGTCAAAGACGAAATAAAAGGTGAGATTAAAAGATACATAGAAATAATTGAGAATGAAAATACATCATATCAAAATTATTGGGATACAGTGAAAGCAGTATTAAGAGGGAAACATCATTACAGACATATTTTAAGAAACAAGAAAAATCCCAAATAGACAACCTAAAGAACAAGAGAAAAAAAGAACAAATGAAACCCAAGGTCAGAAGAAGGAAGGAAATAATAAAAATAAAGTACAATTAAATAGAGAACAGAAAACAATAGAAAAAATTAATGCAGCAAAGAACTGGTTCTTTGAAAATGTTAATAAAACCAACAACCCTCTGGATAGACTCCCTAAGGATAACAGAAAAGACACAAATAAACCAAATCAGAAATGAAAGAGAAGTTACGATGGATACTGCAGAAATACAAGGGATGATACAAGAATACTGTGAAGGCCTATGTGCTACTAAATTCATTAACCCAGAAGAAATGGACAAGTTCTTAGAAATATGTAACCTCCAATCCCTTATTGGTGAGCACTTCGCTTGCTTCCATATCTTGGCTATTGTAAATAGCACTGCAGTGAACATAGGGGTGCATATTATCTTTTCAAATTAGTGTTTTGGATTTCTTTGGGTAAATATCCAGAAGTAGAATTGTTGGGTCATGAGGTAGTTCTATTTTTAACTTTTTGAGGAACCTCTAAACTGTTTTCTATAGTGGCTACACTAATTTGCAGTCTCACCAACAGTGCATTAGAGTTCCCTTTTCTCCACGTCCTTGCCAACATTTGCTGCTTTACCTAGACTTCTAGAGGGTACTATGCTAAGTGAAACAAATCAAATAAAGACAAATACCATATGATCTCCCTTATATGTAGAATCTGAAGAACAAAATAAATGAACAAACAAAGCAAAAGCAGATTCATAGATACAGAGAACAAACTAATGATGGTTGCCAGATGGGAGAGGGGTTAGCGGCCTGGGTGGAAAAGATGAAGGGATTAGTAAGGACAAATTAGTCAACTCTAATGGAAAAAATGAAAATGATTTTAAAAAGATATGAAAAGAAAAAAATCCAGATTCACAGTCTTTGTCATTTTAATTAATGACCCAAATTTATATATTTAAAAATATTTTTACTGAAAATAGGGGATTAATTTTGGAAGCAGAGTATAAATAATAATCCCAAATATTAATCTGAAAAGAGTAGTTAATATAGTAGAAGTGGCAAATGTGAAGAGACTTTTTTCTGAATGTTCCTTTATTCATATTGCTATAAACTGTGTAGCCTGTGGAAAATTTAGAAAGTTTTATCAAGTAAGAAATCATTAGAAAGTTTTGTCAATTCCTAAGTAACCACCTTACTTTTCTTCTTTTCTAGACTCAATGCTACTACCAAGGATATGTCGAAGGATATCCGAATTCTGTTGTCACAATCAGCACGTGCTCAGGACTGAGGTTATGCATTTTCTATTGTTGATAAATGAATATCATAGTTCTGATACTTGGCTGCAGTGAGTTTGTGATGTTTAAGTGTGGAACTAGAAGAAAATTCCCATGTGGAGATTATTCAATTCCACTGAGCATGTTTTACATCTTCTCACTCTCTTCACTGACCAGATAATTTCTTACTTTCTTGAAGGTTTGGATTTCCAGGTGTCCTTGTTCTGTATCTTGTTTTGTCTTAACTACAGAAATGACAGTTGAATGTGCTTAACTACAGCAAATTTCAGGAGTTAAGTTTAAGGTAGTTTATTTGATAGCAAATAGAGTATTTTTGATACCTTTCATGTACCACTGCTACCCTAGTGTTTGGAGATATAAAGATAAATAAAGGTAAACAAATAATGCTTTTTCTCAAGGAAAATCATTGAGAAATGGGAAGGATGCAAATTCTACATAGATAATTATTAATTTAGTACTAATTTTTAAAAATAATATCAGTATTTGAAACTTTAAGAATTGTGGGGTTTCCTCCTTAGTACTTGAGAGTTTTCTCTTCTGTCAGGAAATTCTTTACTCTCATTTGTAGTGTAGGATCCTTGATTTTTTTTTTTATAAATTAAATTTATTGGGATAACATTGGTTAATAAAATTGTGTTTCAGTGTACAGATGTATAATTCATCATCTATATATTGCATTGTGTGTTTACCATCTAAAGTCAGAATTCCTTTCATCACCATATATTTGACCCCCTTTACCTCTTCTTCTTCCCCCACCTTCCTTACTTGCTGGTAACTACTAAACTGTTGTCTGTGTTTATGAGTTTTTGTTTGTTTGTCTTGTTTGTTTGTTGCTTTCAGTTTTATGTCCCACATATGAGTGAAGCCATATGGTTCTCAACTTTTCTGTTTGACTTGTTTCACATGACCTGATAACCTCAAGATCCATCCATGTTGTCACAAATGGCAGTATTTCATCTTTCCTTATGACTGAGTAAGATTCCATTGTATATATGTACCATATCTTGTTTATCCAGTCATCTGTCAAAGAATACTTTGGTTGTTTCCATGTCTTGGCCACCATGAATAATGCTGCAGTGAACATGCTTTGTAGTATAAATTGAAGTCAGGGAGTGTGATACCTGCAACCTTGTTTATTTGTTTGTTTTGTTTTGTTTTGTTTTTCATCTCAGGATTGTTTTGGGTGTTTGGGGTCTTTTGTGGTTCCATACAAATCTGATGATTTTTTTGTTGTACTTCTTCTATAAAATGCCATTTTTATGGGAGGGGGCATTACATCTGTATATTATTTTGTGTAATATGGCCATTTTAACTATGTTGATCCTTCCAGTCCATGAACATGGAATATCTTTTTATTTCTTTGTGTCTTCTTCAATTTCTTTTAATCATGTCTTATACTGTACATTGTTAGGTCCTTCACATCTTTGGTTTATTTTGTTCCTAGGTATTTTATTTTTTTTGTTGCAATTGTAAAAAGAATAATCTTACTAATTTCTTTTTCTGAAATTTTATTGTTAGTATATAGGAACACAATGAATTTTTGTACATTGATTTTTGTATCCTGCAACTTTACTGTATTTATTTATTGTTCCAAATAGTTTTGTAGTGGAATCTTTAGGGTTTTCTACATAATCATATTGTCTGCAAAAAAGTGACAATTTGACGTCTTCATTCCCAATTTGGATGCCTTTCAATTCATTCTCTTGCCTGATTGCTTTAGCTAAGACTTCCAATACTATGTTGGATAACAGTGGTGACAGGGAGCGTCCTTGTCTTGTTTCTGATCTTATAGGAAAAGCTTTCAGTTTTTCATCATTAAGTGTGCCATTAGCTGAGGGTTTGTCATATAAGGCTTTTATTATGTTGATGTACTTTCTTTCTACACCCATTTTATTCAGTGTTTTAATTATAAATTGGTGTCTAATCTTTTCAGGGTCCTTTTTCTGCATCTATTGATTTGATTATATGATTTTTATCTTTTATTTTGTTTATGTGATACCACATTGATTGATTTTCATGTGTTGAACCATCCTTGTGCCCCTGGAAGTGAATCCCACTTGATCATGATATATAATCTTTTTAATGTGTTATTGCATTCGATTTGCAGGTATTTTGGTTAGGATTTTTCCATTTGTATTCATCAGAGATATTGGTCTGTTGTTTTCTTTTTTTGGGTTACTCTTACCAGTTTTTGGTATCAGAGTAATGTTGGCCTCTTAAAATAAGTTAGGAAGTGTTGCCTTTTCTTCAATTTTTGGAAGAGTTTGAGGAGAACAGGTATCATTTTTGAATGTTTGGTAGAATTCACTAGTAAAGCCATCTGGTCCTGGACTTTTGCTTTTGGGGATGTTTTTGGTGATTGTTTCAGTTTCCTTGTTGTTGATTGGTTTGTTTGGATTTTCAAATTCTTCGTGATTCAATCTAGGAAGGTTGTGTATTTCTAGGAACTTGTCCATTTCTTCTAGGTTAGTGAACTTGGTGGCACACAGTTATTCTTGTATCATTCTTTCTATTTCTGTGGTATCTGTTGTAACTTCTCTTTCATTTCTGATTTTGTTTGTTTCTTTTTTCTCTCTTCTTTAGTGAGTCCAGCCAGAGGTTTGTAAATTTTATTAATCTTTTCAAAGACCAGCTCTTTGTTGCATTAATTTGTTCTACTGTTTTTTGTTTTCCATTTCATTTAATTCTGCTCTAATTTTTATTATTTCCTTCCTTCTGCTGATTTGAGTTTCATTTGTTCTTCTTTTTTTAGTTGTTTTTCACAAACAAATGTTTCTCAGTGCTTTTATATGGAACCCTGAAATTTGGTTTTTGGGGAGTAGTCACTTAAACTGTTAACCTCTATTCAGTGAAGTGTAATTTAAAAAGGTGTTTTTAAAACTTTGCTTTGAATTTCTTATTCAGATGATGTGCATTAAAAATTAATAAATACCTTTTTATAATTATTGCTAAATTTTATTTTTATAAATAAAGCTCCTTGTTACATAGTCTTTTATTATGTGAGCAATGTAATCATTTTGCTAAAGCAGTGGAAACCAGAGAGAAATTCAACAAGGTTTCCACTGTGCTTTCATTAAGTCACTGACTTGGAGGATGGGAATTTCTGGATCACTGTAAATGCTGTACAGTTGTATAACTGGTACTGATTACATCATTTCTGCTGCATTTAAACTGTAAAGAAAATGAAATGGGAATTTAGTTTTGTGGATTGGGGGAATCTTTTGTCTCCTCAGAGTTATGTTAAAAATATAAAGAACTTGGGTCAAAATGCTGAGCTCAAAAGCATTCTGTGTTATCCCTTTTTCTTTTTCGATTCTGTTTTATAATATAGAATTGATTTAAAAGCCCTTAAATTTTTATCCTTAATTTTACAGAGGAATACTGCAATTTGAAAACATTTCTTATGGAATTGAGCCTCTGGAAGCTGCAGTTACATTTCAGCATATTCTTTATGAATTAAAGAATGAAAACAATGAATTTGCAGTTCTTACTGAAAAAAATCCCATCATAGAACAAAACCCAATGGATTCTCACATTTTTATAAGTGAAAAAGTTAGTTGCATATGCTTTTTTTCTATTTTCAAAGCAATTGCTGCTTTTATTTAATTTATTTTTAAAAAGAAATTTATTAACCTGTTATATAGCTATAGCAAATATCCTTTCCTTGAGAAATCCTCAACCCTTTTTTAACCTTACAGTTTCCTTTGAACCAGGCATCATTACCTTTTTCTCCTTGCAACAATCTATCATTTACTTTTTATGATCTCTTTTAATCATTTTGTTTGTTACATAGTTACACCTTGCTAAAATTAACTAGTATATGTTTAATATCAACTCTAAAAATTCACTTCCTGCTTTTGTCTGTATATTCCTGAAAGTTATTCAATAAAGCCAGTATTTATAAAGGTTACATTTGTAACCAAGGAGTTAGCATTCATTAAATTATAGATACATTTAAAAGATCATGAGCAGGATTATCATGCTCGGCCATGTAAATTGTTCATTGAACAACCTGTATCACTACATATTTTGGTCCTCTCATAAAAGTAATTATGAGAAAGAAAAATTTTGTGCCAAGTAATAGTGGCATAAATATGCATAGTTTATACAAGAGGTATATGGCAGTGTTATTCACAGTATGTGTTCCTCCCATGTTCTGTCAGTTTAAAAAACAAACAAAACCCCTCAGAGTTTAGCTGGGCATGCAAAAAGAGACTGTTTCTTAATTTCCCTTGAATTTAGGTTGAACCATGTGATAAAGTTACGGCTAATGATATGTAAGCATATGTAATATAAGGGCCATCTGGAAAAAATTTCCAGCCATAAATGCCTCTGTTTTTCATATTACATGGGTGGATCCTTTCTGAACAGCCTTTATGTGTGTCCCACCTGGATTGAATTCTAAAGGAAGGGGGCATATCCTCTTCTCTTTTCCCCTTTCCTGCTGGCATCATTGTGGACATGTTGATATATCATAGTCCACAAGGAAGAGGATGATACCATATGTGACAGAGCAATAAGAATTTACAGAACTAAACCACCATCTTCAGACTTCAGTGTGCGAGAGAAATAAATCCCAGTCTCATTTAACCACTACCATTTTTTTCTTTGTTACAGCTTCTGTTCCTATATCCAAAATAATACAGGAATCAAATGTACTATGAAATGAAGGTGTAACACCAAAGTATTCAGTGTTATCACATATATGTATATTATTTAAAATGAAATTTTGTTAACTAAATACTAAAATTTTTCTTTTTCTTCTGAGAAATTTACAATGGCTGATATTACCCATCGTGATAGACATTGTTAGTGGTCTGCCTAGATCCCCTCAGACTGCTTTTCACCATATTTTGTGGTGTTAGAGCCAGGAGGGTAGGACATGCTGTTTTTGGTTGTGCTTTTTCTTTTAACATCTAGATACCTGCAGCTCTTTTAAAAATGTATTTATACATTAAAAGTTTATTCTTTCATTTTATTGAGATATAATTGACATACAACAATGTATTAGTTTAAGGCATACAATATAGTGATTTGGTATATGTACTTATAACAGATGATCCCTCCACCACAATAAGTCTAGTTAACATCTATCACCACACATAGCTCAACATGATTAATCAGCAGGGAAATGCAAGTCAAAGCCACGATGAGCTATCACCTCACACCTGTTAGAATGGCTAACTCAAAAAGACAAGAGATAACAAGTGTAGGGGACCGTTTGTGCACTATTGATCGGAATATAAATTGGTGCAGCTATTACAGTATGGAGGTTCCTCAGAAAATTAAAAATAGAACTACCATATGATTCACCAACCCCACTTCCGGGTATATATTCATAGGAAATGAAATCAGTAACTTGAAGAGATCTCTACACTCCTGTGTACATTTTAACCTCATTCACAGTAGCCAAGAAAAGGAAACAACCTACATGTCCATTGATGGATGAAAGATAAAGGAAATGTAATACAAACGTGTAGTACACACAATGGAATATTATTCAGCCTTAAAAATAAAGGAAAAATTTTTTGCCATTTTTAATGACATGAATGAATGTGGAAGATATGCTAAATGAAATGAGTGTCGCAGACACAGACAAATACTGCATGATTTCACTTATATGTGGAATCTAAAATAGGCAAACTCATAGATGCAGAGGGTTAGAGTGGTAGTTGCCAGGAACTGGGGCCAAAGAAAGTTGGGGAAATACTGGTCAAAGGGCATGAAATTTCAGTCATGCAAAATGAATAAGTTCTGGAGATTTAATATACAGTAATGTGGGAGCTCCCTGGTGGTGTAGCGGCTTAAGGCTTCGGCGCTGGCACTGTCAGTGCTGCGGCCTGGGTTCGATTCTCGGCCAGGGAACTACCCACATACAAAACAGAAAACAAACAAACAAAACACAAAAAAACCCACAAATATACAGTAATGTGACTGTAGTTAACAGTACTGTATTGTGAACTTGAAATTTGCTAAGAGGATTGATATTATGTATCCTCACGACACACACAAACCAGAAAGAAAATGGTAACTATGTGAGGTGGATGGGTAATTAGCTTTATTGTGCCAGTTATTTCTGCGCACACACACACACACACACACACATACACGCATGCACACACATATACACACATACCCATATACACACACACACACACACACACACACACACACATACATACATATGCACACATACACATATACATACACATATACACACACATACACACATACATACACATACACACATGCACACATACACACAGTCTTACACTTTAAATATGTATAACTATTTGTCAATTATACCTTAATAAAGATGGAAAAAAGATTTTAAAAGTTTAAACAATTTATGAAAGCTTTTATATTTTTAAATGTTATTTTTCTTTTTTCTAGTCAGAATCAGCTGTCTCAGGCTTAATTCCTCTTTATCTTGAAATGCATGTTGTGGTGGACAAAGTCCTGGTATGTATTCTCCTTTCCTTTTGAATATTTGCTGTGAAGATTTGGTGATCCCCAGCTAGAAAGGAGCTTACAGATCCCACACTTGTTACTTGCGTGCCATAGACTGAACAGTGAAAACATTTGCAAACTGAAAAACCACATATTCAAAGTTATACTAGTTTTATCAGAAATGTTTTATTTGAAATATTTACATAACCAAATTCTGTATAACAAAATAATCTTTTTGTTGGTACTTCACATCTTTAGGGCCTCTCCCAAAATATTTTTTAATGGTGATATTTAAGTGTCATTCTTTAAGCTTTTAATTCTTATTTGCACTTGAAGAGCAGTATGTAGTCTAAAGAATGTTTTGCCCTATAAAATATTTATTGGCACAAAAGTGATAATAGTATAGCTGTTGATGGGAACAGCTTACATGAATGTATCAGGATTTTTAAAAAGCAGTTTTTAATGGTACACGTGTTCCAGCCTGCTGTTTACCTCATGATCCCTGATTCCCATAAACAACTACCGGACCTTGGGGTGATGACTTAGTTTGCACTCAGCAAGGTGTGTTTTTATTTCCCCTATATTTCAAAAATCAGGGATAAAAATATACTTTGCAGGTTTTGTTCTCATGATAAGCATTAGATTGTTACACCTATGTACTCCACAGAGAATATATATTATACTCACTACCACTCCTATTTGTAGGATTATACAGCCTGCAAGAAGCTAAAGTTGAGGGTTCCCTGGTGGTGTAGTGGCTAGGCTTTGGCGCTCTCACTGCTGCGGCCTGGGTTCACTCCCTGCTCAGGGAACCAACCCCCCCCCACCCCCCCCAAAAAAAAGAAGCCAAAGTTGAAGGTCAGAGAGGTGAGATTTGGAGAAGGATATGATAATATTTGATTTATTAGAGTATAGGGGAAAGGGCAAAATGAATATTTAAGAGGATATTCCTAGTAAAGATGATCAAATATTCAGGGGAGTTTTGGATTATGGAAATTATTTTGTTTCAGGATTATGTTACAGATTTTGAAAGTTGTCTTGAAAGCTTCTTGTCCAAATTGCCAGGTTTGCCAGCCATATGATGTGGAGTAAATATCCCTTTTCTATATTCTTATAAATTTTATGTATTTTAATAAGCATTGAGCTAGCTATGACAATTGTGTTACTAGATGTTGGGCATATAAAGAAGAGCGATGGTGATATTGTCTTCAGTGACTTCACAACTGTAGCCTAGTTAATTCAGTGTCATGATGGAGGAAAGTGTATGGTACCACAGAAATACAGTCTGATAATGGAGGAATACATGGGAACTCACAGCTAACCTGAAGTACTATAAGAGCATGCAAGTAGGTGTTTTGAAGTGCAGGTTTTATCATTTTTCAGGTATAGTGAGTCCAGCAAATGAGGAAATTATTGCTATTGGAAAGATGGGTGGGAGCCTTGATTGTGGTTTCTTTGGGAGAAGAACTGGTAAGGCAAGGCAAACAGGTTTAGGATTGCCTGGTTTAAATAATTTTGTTGAGTTCTGGGGTATAGGGGTTGTCTCTACTTGTCTGTTACTTGGCCTTGAGTGATTAAGGTGGGGAATAATAGCTTGGAATATAAGAACGTGATAAAAGGTTGGGGTCTCCATGAGTCGTTTGGGTAATTGGGGGAAGGTGGGGCCAGGGAAGACTTTATGCAAAAACCTTTCTTAGCAAGGTCACGTAAATATGAGTGGTTCTTTTCAGAAAACTGCAGGAAGTTTAGTATGATTAACATACAGCATTGAAGAGGGGAAATGGGAAGAGATGAATTGAAGAATTGACATGATATTAGGATTTTATCCTCAAGGTAATAGAGTCATTAGAAGATTTTAAGCAGGGAGTGACATGTTCATGCTTTCATTTTAGAATCACCATGTTTGTAATAGTGTAGCGACTGGATTTCTGGTGGGAAAATTGAAGAAAGAGGAACCATTTAAGAGATTATTTCAATAATCAAGATGAAAATTTATAAATTAATAGTATTAGAAACAGGAAGAAAAGGAGAATTTTAGCAGTTACTGATGAATTTGAATTAGAAGGACTTGTAAATTGATGTTATGTAGTCATTCACTTGATAAATTTATTGAGCATTATCTAGATGCCAGTTACTGTTTTGTTTTTGTTTTTGTTTTGTTTTTTTGTTCATTGGGGATATAGCAGTGAACAAATCAGGAGAAGTTCTGCCCTCATGTAACATGTAGTATAATAAACGTGGATAGTCATAGGTGATAATACCCTTCACTGTAGTAGTGGAAATGTAAGTAAAAGCAGATTTTTGAGGAGTGATGATGAGTTTAGTTTTTAATATGGTTAATTTGAGGGTCTTGTGGAACATCAAAGAGATAATATACATCAGAGATATGATTTATAGATATGAAATCTGACATTGGCATGTTCCACAGAACTTACTCAGATTTCAATAGTTATATATACCCTCATTTGTGTGTGTGTGGCTGTAGTTTTATGTGATAGTATCACAAATAGAGCTTTGTATAACCATCACCATGACAGTCAGGACACTCAGCAGTATTTTAACAACTGTAAGAGTCGTTTATGTTATCTGTTTATAATCATAGCCATCTCTCCCCACTTCCTATGCTTAGTAACCTTTGGCAGTCACTAATCTCTTGTCTATCTCTGTGATTTCAGAAATATTGCATAAATGTTATCAAGTAGTACATATCCTTTTGAGATTTCTTTTATACTTAGCATAATTTTCTTGAAGTTTCTACAAGCTGTTCCATATATAAGAAGTTTTTATTACTGGGACATATTCCATGGTATGAATGTACCATAGTTTGTTTAACCAGTTAACCATTGAAGTATGAGTTGTTTCTAGTTTGGGGCTCTTACGAATAAATCTATAATGAACATTTATGTGTAGGTTTATTGTGAGCATCCCTTTTTATTTCTATGGGATAAATGCCTACGAGTGCAATTTCTGGGTCATATGCTAAGTCCTTTATTTGTTTTGAAAGATGCTCCCAAACTACTTTGCAGAGTAGCTGTATGATTTTACATTGCCACCAGTATGTATGAGTTATTCTACTTTATAGTCTGGCTTATTTTGAATTGTCCCTAACCCCAACGCAGCCTCAAACTGGTGAGAGTAGATTGAGAATAAGTCTCTGACATATTACATAACAAATTTGTATTTAAACTTAAAATTAATTCTGTTTTTCAGTATGATTTCTTGGGCTCTAATAGTGTGGTAGTAACAAATAAAGTCATCGAAATTATTGGCCTTGTAAATTCAGTAAGTACTTTTCCTTTTTGTACTAGTTAGAAGAATTCATACTAGTTTTGAAATTGTAATTTTCATTAACTTGATCTGGCATTTCTAAATAATAATGTCATCTACATAAACTAAGTGTGGATCTGTCAACACATTGAATTAATTTCTTGAACATGTAAAATAACATAAAGATTACTTTTTCATGTATTTATCTCTTTTATTCTTAGGTATTTGCCAAGTTTAAAGTTACTATTGTGCTGTCATCGTTGGAGTTGTGGTCAGATAAGAATAAGATTTCTACAGTTGGTGAGGCAGATGAATTACTGCATAGATTTTTAGATTGGAAAAAGACCTATCTTACCCTCAGGCCTCATGATATTGCATATCTATTTACGTAAGAATAATGTTTCAGTATTCTTAGGAAACAGATCTGTGATAATGATGTAACTTTATTTAGGGAATTGTTATTTATTTCAGATGAATTCTTAACCCTGCCAGACCTGAGGCCCTGAACCTAACTGTCCCCTATACCTGGGCTCCTGAGCATTAAAGAGAAAAAACCAACATGATATAGAAAGATGTTAGTTACATGCAAATAAGTGGTTGGAATAAGATGGAACTTGGAGACATTGTAGAGAATAGGTCTACCTTTCATTTTGAAAATTAGGTACAGCGATATAGCGGCAGCTTCAGAAATTACCGAAAAATCGGACAGTGGTCTGGTAGGGTTAAGGGAAGGGTGTGGGAAGATAGGGAAAAAAAAAAGTTTTCCAGCAAGCAGAAGCTAAAGGACATCATAATCAGTTGATTGGCCCTACAAGAATGTTAAAGGGATATCTTAACTGAAACAAAAAAGTGCTAATTAATAACAAAATCATAGGAAAGTATAAATCTCACTGATACATACATACATACATACATATATATATGTATGTGTATATATATTCATCCAGGAGTGCAATTGCTGGGTCAAATTGTATATATGAGGGCTGTCCAGAAAGTATCCAGTCATGTAATATGAAAAATAGAGGCATTTATGGCTGGATTTTTTCCAGGCAGACCTTGTATATCCAGACTAATCTAATGTTGTGAAGATGGGTTGTTAATCACTTATAAATTTACTATGCAGGTTAAAAGACCAAAGTAGTAAAAATAATCATAGCTACAATAATTTGTTAAGGGATACACAAGATAAAAGATATAAATCATGACATCAAAAACATAAAATGTGAGGGTGGAGAGAGTAAAAGTGTAATTTCACAATATGTTCAAACTTAAGTTGTTTTCATCTTAAAAGAGACCGTTACAAATATAACTTTTATGTAAGCCTCATGGTAGTCATAAAAGCCAAAATCTACAGTATCTACACAAAAGATAAGATTAAAGGAATCTAAGCATACTGTTAAAAATAATTATAAAATCTCAAAGAGAGTGAAAGAAGAAATGAACAGAGGACGTACAAGACAGACAGAAAACAATGAATAAAAATGGCATTAAGTACACAGCGATCAGTAATTACTTTAAATGTAAATGGACTAAATTCTCTAATTGAAAGAGTAGCTCTGTGGATAAAAAAGAAGACCTATCCATATGCTGCCTACAGGAGACTCATTTCAGATGTAAGGATGGAACAAAATATTTCATGCAAATGGAAATGCTAAGAAATCTGGGGTAACTAATATCAGACAAAATCAACCTTAAGGCAAAGACTGTAATAAGAGACAGAGAAGGTTCCTATGTAATAATAAAGGAGTCAATCCAAATAAATGCTTGCCTAATTGCTCTAGCTAGGACTTCTAAGACTGTGCTGAATAAGGTAGTAAGAAGGCATCCTTGTCTTGTTCCTGATCTCAGAGGAAAAGCTTTCAGTTTTTCACTTTTGAGTATGATATCAGCTGTGAACTTGTCATAAATGTTCTCTATTATGTTGAGGTATGTTCCCTTTATACTTATTTGGTTGAGAATTGTTATTAATGTCATAATGGATGTTACATTTTCTCAAATGCTTTTACTGCGTATGTTGAGATGGTCATATAATGTTTATCCTTAATTTTGTTAATATGGATTATCACTCTGTTATTTTCAGATGTTGGACCACTCTTGCATCCCTGGATAATCCCACTTGATTATGGTGTATGATTCTTTTAACGTGCTAAAGAAGTTTACTAAGTATTCCATTGAGAATTTTTGCAATTTTGATGATCATGAATATTGGCCTATAGTTTGCTTTTCTTTGTAGTGTCATTGTCTAGTTTTGGTATCAGGGTAATGCTGGCCTCATAAAATAAGTTTGGAAGTGTTCCCTCCTCTTCTGTTTTTTTTCAACAGTTTGAGAATAGGTGGTATTTTTTAAATGTTTGATAGAATTCACATGCTGATCTTGAAATTTTGGGGAGTTTTTTTTAATTACTGCTTCAATTTCATTGCTAGTACTTGGTCTGTTGAGGTTTTCTGTTTCTTCCTGGTGCAGTCTTAGAAGGTGTATATTTCTAGAAATTTATCTATTTCTTCTAGGATTGTTCAGGTCCTGGTGTTTTTTAACGATCCTTTGTATTCCTCTGGTGTCGGTTATAACATCTCTTTTCTTATTTCTGACTTTGTTTATTTGGGCTTTCTTTATGAACCTTGTTAGAGTCTGGTAGATTTTATTTACCCTTTCAGAGAACCAATTCTTAGTTTCATTGATTGCTTTTTCTATTTTTTTGTGTCTATTTTATTTATTACCACTCTTTATTACTTTTTCATTCTACTTTGGTTTTGGTTTGTTCTTCTTTTTCTAGTTCTAGTTGGAAAGTTTGATTATTTGGGACGTTTTTTGTTTCTTTAGGTAGGCCTTTACAGCTGTGAACTTCCCTTAGAACTGCTTTTGCTACATCCCATAGATTTTGCAAGGTTATGTAATCTCTGAGAATAGTGCTAGTATTATAATATGACAATTTCTATGGGTCCTTACTCTAAACAGAAATAATAATGTTAAGTTGTAGAACAATAAAGTTATTCCTACGAGAAGCTGGTGAGCTTTTCTACCTGACAGTGAAAAATTTTAACCCATACGTTAAAACTATTTTTTGTTGTCACTAAGCAAAATGGTTTTGATCAAAATGTTTGATTAGAGGTTTTGTTAGCCTTAACCAAATGTGACAGGAACAGTTAGCCATCAATAGTTTTATGTTTATTTGGGGACGAGTGGGTTAGGGAGGGGAGAAAGGGAGAGGGGGTGGGAGAGGAGGGGGGGAAGCTAAATATAAGGTGATGGAAAGAGAAGTCACATTAGGTGGTGAACTTATACAACAAGCTGACAATGCACTGTAGAATTGTATGCCTGAAACCTATGTAATCCTTGCTAACACATGTCACCCCAATAAGTCTAACAATAAAAATGAATTTAAAAAAAAAATAAATGACCTATCAAGCCATGAAAAAACAAAAACAACAACAACAAAAAAATTTGGATGCAGGGAGTCCCCTGGTGGTGTAGTAGCTAGGCTTCAGTGCTCTCAACACTGTGGCCTGGGTTCGATTCCCAGCCGGGAACTATTCCACCCCCCCTCCACCCCCCCCAAAAAAAAGGAGGATTCAAAAACTTGGATTCATTAGATATGTTTTAGAAATCCAGGGTGTTTAATCTCATTTAATTAAGAATACCTTCCCAAGTTGAAACAACTAAGGACACATGGAAACTGTATCTCAGTTTGCTTCAGACAAGTATTTTATGAACTACAGACAGATTATTAGCAGGAATTCTCACATTTGAATTGTTTGTTAAAATGAATTATATAAATGTATACTTTTTAAATTAGCTATAGAGAGTATCCAGATTATGTGGGAGCAACGTTTCCTGGAAAGATGTGTGTTACTCATTATTCTGCAGGAATTGTTTTGGTATGTAATTATTTAATCTTATTAACTAAAAAAATTATAAACTTAGAAATTATCCAACATATGGCATTGTTTTATACTGTTTATATTTACATTTAGAGATTACATTTATTTTTATTTACTGTTAAAAATTTAAAGTATGTATAGAAGGAAGAGTATTTTGTAGAAGAAGCATCTTGTTGCAGTTATTTAGTGGAATAGAAAGATCATAAATACACATGCATTCTTTAATATATATAATTGTACATTATGAAAACTTACCTATAGAAAATTTCTGTAATCTAAATAGATTTTTGCTTGTAGACATAAAATTGGAAAAATAGTCTTACAGATAAAATAGCTTCAAAATCAAAACAAATTATCAACCAAAATGTATAATAAAATTTTTTTTAAATGTTTCAACCAGAATTTAAAGGAAACTTCTATGTATATTTTAAATATTTATAGTACTTATAAATATTTATGTATATATAAATAAGTTATTGGTACATTAGATGCATCGTTGAAAGGTGAATATATTGAGCCGTTTACCCACCCTATTCCTCTTTGTTTACAAACGTATTTAAGTGCTATATATTTTTTAAATTACAAAATAATTTGTTATTCATGTCTACTTTATAATGTACATATAGGAACATATAAAGAAATTCTAGCATCTTTCCACTCAGGAAATGATCACTATACTCTCTCTATTTGTCATATATACAGGGTCTGGCAGAAATAACACCTTTTTTTAAGTAGTTAAAATATTGTTATGTTACAGATTACATGCTTATGAGTTTGTAATAAGAGATTTGGTATAGATTATCAGCTCATAAAAAGGGCATCACTTCTGCCGGACCCTGTATGTATTCTTAATATTTTAGTAATGTGTATATTATTAAAATGTATTAATTTTACATTTACATAAAATTACACATTATATGTATATATACATATGTAATTATGCATATTATACATATGCTACATATTATATAATATGTATAATAACTAATATATTAGATAAATATTATCATTTAATATTTATATTTTATTATTTAAATAATACTTATTTACCTTAGACAATGTCCCATTGCTTATTTGCTATTAAAAATAAATGTAAAATTGCTCAGAAATGTATAAATCTCATATATGGTTAAGATTTTTATATTTATAATTTATTCTATAGAACTTTTGTACTTTGTCTAGGTTGATTTAATAATTCAACCAATAATTAGTACTTTATAGTATTTTGAATATATAAATAATACTAACTGTTGACTAAAGAAATATATTATTATGCTGGTAAAGCTTTGTTGGTCAAAGAAGGATCTTTTAGGTATCAAGGTCTAACAGAGCTTTTTAATTTGTTTCTAATTTACCTCTATGGGTGAAACCAACTACCACAGAAAATTAAACCTCATCTTCCTTTTCTTAGAATTCTTTGCTGGAATTCTGGAATAACTCTTGAGGTTTTTTTTAAACAGTATGTATAAATGGCAAACATTGAGTTATTAATGAAAATACTTTGGCTTTCCCACCACATTTGATTGATAATTTGGCTAGGTACAGTATCATAGATCTCACATCTACCTCAGTGTTCTGAAGATGGATGTATTGTGTTCTTGTCAAGTCATTTTGAAGTGAAAGAATGGCAGGGAACTTGAGGGTGTTTGTAAGAGAATTTGAACTGGTTAAGGAAGGAGAGAAGTCAGTAAGGAAGTTAGAAGCACTGAAAATTCAGAAACCATGGTTTGGATATGCTGCTGGGTACATGGATTGTTGGGGTTGGGGTGCTAGAGGAATGACCAGGAAGGACATCAGGGGTCAGGATGTGGGACACACTTTACAAAGATGACGGAGGAGTTGCAGTTACTGGTTAAGATCTGTTGACGAGGCTTAGAGTGTGAACCATAGGAATGAGTGGCTGAGGCAGGGTGTAGGATAGACTAATTGAAGGAGATGAATTCAAGAAATTATTCTTTTACAAAGCTTTTATACTTATATCTTTTAAAACCTTTATGTTTATTGGTTTAAAAGCTCTGATACTTTTATCAGAATTGAATATTTCTCTAAACAATTGTTTTTACATTTTAAATATAAATTGTATCATAATGTGTTATTCTACAACTTGAAGTCTTTGGTTTCCACTTAAAATTTTGAGATTTATTCATCTGGCATATAGAATTCTAGTTAATTTTTAAAAGACTATTTTTTTAATACAAATTTTAGGTTCACAGCAATTGAGCGGAAAGTACAGAGTTTTTTCATACTCTCTCACTATTATCATTCCACACCATAGTGGTACATTTGTTATCAGTGAACCTATACTGACCTTAACTCTGTAGTTTACATTAGGGTTCACTCTTGGTGTTCTATATTCTATGAATTTTAACAAATGTATAGTGATACATATCTACCATTACAATATCACACAGAGTTTCACTGTATTCAAAATCCTTTGTGTCTAGTTAATTTTTTTGCATTGGTTTGTGATACTTTGTTTTATAAATATGCCACACTGTACATTGTATCCTTTATGCTTTTCATGATTTTTTTTTTTTGGGTGGTTCCCTGGCTGGGAATTGAACACAGGCCGTGGCGTTGACAGTGCCAAAGCCTAGCTACTACATCACCAGGGAACCCCCATTTATGCTTTTCATGAGCATTTTGGTTGTTTCTATTTTTGCTATTACAAACTATTTAATAAACATTTTTATACATACCTCCTCCAATCTCCATTTGATCATTAAAAAGAAAAAAAACAGAACCTCAGTTTTCAGGAGCAATACTCCTGCTCATATAGAAGCCTTCATTTGCTAGCTATTTTGTAGTTAGATTTTTCTGAGTTTCATTCAGTGAGATGTAAGGAGAAATAACGTTTGGAACTTCCAGAAATCTTCTTGAAAGGAATGGTTTATTGTGGCCTTTCTCTAATTGCTGTTTAAAATGCCATGTGAAGACAAAGTTGTTACCTAGGGAGGATGGAATAGGAAGCGGGAAGGAGTCCAAAGAAGCTCCTTTTAAGCATGTGAGAGACAAAGAAGCTCCTTTTAAGCATATGAGAGAGAAATTTCTTTCTACTTTAAGTCATTATTATGGTTTGAATTTTCCTTCTCATGCAACTATATCTAGTCTTAGCTATTCAGGAGTATTTCATAAACAGTACATAACTAGATCTATTTCTTCTCATATGAAATATATTTTAATCATGCCTGTTGTGCTTATTGGCATTTTTAGAATTAATGCTGTCACCTTATTTTTCATTATTTTTCTGTTTCTTTGCCTCTACTGCTTTGCCAGTAGTCTAATATTACTAAAGGAAATTATAAATAATATTCTTCAGACAGAAGGAAAGTACAGTAGACTCTCAGTTAACCAGCACTCATGGTGATTACTAGATTTTGGAAAAATGTAAGTAGATTCTCAGTTAACCAGCACCCATGCCAGATAAATGTAGTAGTATTTCTTTTTTTTTTTTTTTTTTTTTTTGCCAGTTGCTTGAGAGTGCTGGTTGCTTGAATTCTGGTTAATGGAGAGTCTGCTGTATCCCAGATGGGAGATCTGAAATTCAGAGGGAATGAAGAATAATTAAAGAAATAATTGTTTGAGGCCTGCATGAATCAATAATGGTAGTTGTCCAGTGAGATGAAAATAGATACAATATTAAATTAAAATAAATGACAATAATGTGTGTGTGACTGGAAAGCATGTGCCAATTCACAGACCATGTTTCTCAGACCTCCTTCTATCTAGATGGAACCATGCAATAGGAGTAGGAGTAATATGTATCACTTCTTGGTTGACACAGTTAAGACTTGTGTGAGCCTCTCTCCAGATAAGCTTAATGGAAGGGCATAAATAAGGACAGGAGCACAATGTGTAATTATTTCAGCATAAACATATGTAAGGCTACTCACTAACCAGGAACATCTATCTACACTGGTCTTTATGTGAGTATATTATACCACTAAGATTTTAGAATCTTGTTTGTAGCAGCATCTAGCATTACCTTAAATTATGCACATAATAATATATAGGTTGGAGTAGTGTAAATGGAGTTAAAAAACAGAACAAACTGAAGTGTAATTTTCATGTACTGGCAGCAAACTGAAAATGAAACTTTAAAAATAGCATAAAAATCAAGAAGTTTTGGAATAAACAGCTATCAAAAGATGTATAAGACCTCTGTAGAGAAAATAAAACATTGTTAGAGACCTTGTCTAAGACTTTGGATTGCAGACAATATCATGAAAATGCTCCCACCCTCCTTTGATCAAAAGGATGAATGCAGTCCCTTATAAAAATCCTAATGGGGTGTGTGTGTGTGCGCGCGGGTGCGTGCACACGTGTTTTTAAGATTGGCAGGCTAAATCTACAATTTATATGGTGAAGCAAAGAGTTAAGATTAGCTAAGAATCTAGATGAATAACATAGTGAAGGGACATACTGTAGTTGATATCAAGGCTTATTTTGAAGCATCAGTAATTAAGACAGAGGTAGACAAATAGACCAATGGAACAGAATAGAGGGTTCAGAAACAGTGATAGGCATATAGGTAATTTCTACAAAGATGACCCTGTGGTGTACTTGCTAGTAGGTAATATTTTTTATTAAGCTAAAATTGTTATGTAACACTATATACATTTCAGGTGTATAGCATTATAATTTGACATCAGGTTACACTACAAAGTGGTCACCATCAAAAGTCTAATTATAGTGGATAGTCTTTTGATAAGTATAACTTCACTGCCAACTGTTGCTATTCAAAAGATAAAATTTAGGTGGGTTGTAGATCTATTTGTAAAATTAAACAATAAAGCCTTTGAAGGTTAAAAAAAAAAAGGAGCATAGCTTCATGACTACAGGCATAGGGAACGAGTTCTTTGTTTTCAGTTATTTTTTTTCAGTTACAGTTGACATTCCATATTATTTTATGTTAGAATCAGGTGTACAGCACAGTGGTGGGACGTGTGTAATTTATGCAGTGATCCCCTGAATAGCACCCACCTGACACCACGCATAGTTGTTGTAACATCCCTGATTGTAGCCTCTATCTATGCTGTACTTCACATCCCAGTGACCAGTTTGTATTGCTTAATCCCTTCACTCTTTTCACTTAGCCCCCAAGTCCCCTCCCCTCTGACAAGCCTCAGTTTGTTCTCTGTACCTGTGAGTTTCTTGCTGTTTTATTTGCTGGTTTTGTTTTGTTCTTTAGATGCTACATACAAGTGAGATCATGTGGTGTTTGTCCTTTTCAGTCTGCCTTACTTCACTCAGCATAGTACCTTCTAGGTCAGGGGTCCCCAGCCCGCAGGCCACGGACTGGCACTGGTCTATGGCCTGTAGAGACCAGGCCACCTAGCACGAGGGGAGCGGCAGGTGGGCGAGCACAGCTTCGTCTGTATTCATCTCCCTACAGCTCGCATTACCGCCTGACCCCACCTCCTGTCAGACGAGGGGCAGCGCGGTTCTGACACCTCACTGAGTTGTGTGCAGACTGCCAGCCGGAGCGCACAACGGCAAGTTCGCCAACTTAATTGTCAGATTGTGGGCATGACAACAGCTCTGACAGCCGTTCCAGAAAAAGAGTTGCAAAACTCCTTTGAAGGGTGGACTAGGCGCTGGTGTTGGTGCATAGCTTCCCAAGGGAAGGACTTCGAAGGTAACTGCAGTGATGTTCAGCAATGCGGTATATAGCACTTTTTCTAGGATGAGTGTGCGAAATTAATTATCTGACCTCATATGAGAACTGTTGTAAGAAATGAGGTAAATTGAAGATCATGGTCCATATAGCTAAACATATAATGTAAAATCTAATGTAAAAATAGCCCTTTTATGTAGTTTACAGTAGCTACTTATTATGTTAATCATAGTTAATAGTCGTTCAACTATTAAATCATGGCAAAGCTTGGCGTAGACTCAATATGTTTACATCTCAATAAAATTTTATAAGAACTTCAGCTTCTCACCTGTCCCAGGAGATATATTTCCCTGTTTGATAAAACAGTAAACATGTTCAGTTAGAAAAATATTATTTTTTACCATCTTTTAATGAATTGTCTTTCATTTGAGTTTTCTTTGTTACTAATGTAGTATCCCAAGGAGGTAACTTTGGAGGCATTTTCAGTAATTGTCACCCAGATGCTGGGATTCAGTCTGGGAATATCATATGATGACCCAAAGAAATGTCAGTGTTCAGGAGCCATCTGTATAATGAATCCAAAAGCTATGTAAGTTTTTTTAAAAATAAGATTTATTTATTTGGTTATGTTTATTTTATTTTAAATATTCGAAGTACAGAATATGACATTTACCTTTAGCATTTATAAATGGACCAAGTACTATAAAATGTAATCATAAAATTTTCAGTATAAGAGGAGTATGGACGGAGATGTACTGTTAAGAACAATAAAAAATTACAAGTACACTAAGCAAGATATGATAACAATGAAATTTTCCTTAGGCTGTGTATTTTATGAAGCACTTAGTAAAGATCTTTAAAAATATGTCACCAGGCCAAACCAAGTAGCCTTCGTTTTTAGGCAGAAGTTTTGCTTTTGCTTTTAGAGTAGTTTAATGTTGTAGAAAAACTACTCTCCGAAGAATAAGTCCTAGTTTGAGGCCCACATCAGTTATATGGTATTTGTGACACTTTGGATAAATTACTTGACCTTGTTTAGATTTATCTTGTTCATCTTTAAACATCCAAAAGATTATGCTTTTTCTCTTATTTCACAGAGTGATCTTAGAGTAAGATAAAATAAAATAAGAAGTGTTTTCTAAACTGTAAAATTTCATAAGTAGGTGATGGATTAGTTACAGTAATTTCTAACTTGCCAGTGTTCTCCAAATAGTATATCAGACAAGGACTAGAGCAGGTGCCATTAGTATTCTACAGTTATTTCTATTTGTGAATGGGCCTATGCTAAGTAATACTTATAATTGAAAAACAATCAAAAGTCAAATGTGAAAATAAGGCGTTAATTTTTGAAAACATATTCTTTTCAGAGTTTCTCCTAAGCATCACCTAAGAGTTAAATCTTACATTTAAAAAGTGGCCCATATTTAAACATATATATTTATGTATATACATACATATTATATCATAAATAAGTTCTAAGTGAATTTCATACATGAAAACATTTTATACATATATTAAGTATAATTTATTAAATATAGTAAATTGTTAGAATAATTCCTATTAAATCAAGTATATAATTTATATAGATATGTAAACAATATGAGAATTACTATTCTGGGCTTATTATTATCCATTTGGCCAACTACTCTCAAGTGTGCTATGACAAAATATTTTGCATAGGTTACCCAGAGTCTAGTATTAATGATAATAAGATAACTAATATTTATATTGTACTTGCTATGTGCTAGAAACTATCCCAAACACTACATATATTTACTCATTTGATTCTCACAATATCTCATTAGGTTAGGTCCTATTTTCCCGTTTTTTTCAGGCAAAAAACTGAATTAGATAAAGAGAATAATTATCCATGGTCAGATAGCTATTTTGGGGCAGACCTGAGCTTTGAATCCAGGTATTCTGGCTTTAGAATCTGTATTAATAAACCTTTAGGTTTGTATGGGGCTTTATAATATTTAAAATGCTTTCATACATATTTTCCAGTTTCTTACAAAACTCTTGTAATGTGTGTAGGGTAAATGTTATCTATCTTAATTTTTTCAAAATGTAGTAACTATGTATCTATATATGAGGGCTGTCTCGGAAAAATCCAGCCTTAAATTCCTCTATTTTTCATATTACATGGCTGGATACTTCATAGATAGCCCTCGTATATCTGTATATTTATCTACATCTATCTATCTATCTATCTTTTTCACAGTACATGTTATACATTATTTTATGTAATTTTCAAAGAAAGCATGTGAATAAGTAAGTAAGGCAAATATTACTATTTCTATTTCATGTGTTGTTTTCTAAAAGCCCCTGGAGTACAGAGAGCCTACACATTTTTAAAGAGTAGATACAAGTTTTCTGGCATTATTGGCAGGAAAAAGGTGAATAATCAGAGATTTTAAAATATATATAATATTATATTATAACCTATATACTATAAATAGTTTTTGGAGCCAAACTATCATACAATTTTTTAATTAAAAAATTTCTTCTTTAATTTTTAGTAAGATCATAAAAATATATGGCTTAGAGTAAAATATCTATTAATATTTAATAGTAAATATTTTATTGAATTATGTGATGTTCACAGATGAAATTTTGGGTCAAAAGTACCTGAATTGTTTGTTTTTGCTGTGGGGTTGTACTTAATTTTGTTTTAATAAGTATATGTATTCCAGTGAATGAAATCACATGACTTCTTCAAGAATGATTTTGGCATCTTAACACTCGTTATGAACACTTAACATTTCCTATTAAATTTAGCATTTGGAATTAATTTATATAATATAGAATTGTGTTTTCAGAAGTATACTGCCAACAACAATATATGAATTCATCTTTAGGCAAACCAGTGGTGTGAAGACTTTTAGCAATTGCAGTTTGAGTGACTTTGAAAATTTCATTTCAAATATGGGTGCCAGATGTCTTCAGAATAAGCCACAAATACAATGGATGCAAGCCATCTGTGGCAATGGCAAATTGGAGAATGGTGAAATCTGTGACTGTGGTACTGAGGAAGTAAGTGTGATAGCTAGGAAAATTGATGAATAAATGTACTGTTTTAGTTAATCTTCTTGTCATAAATGTTATATATCTCAAATATGACTGAATGCCATGTAGAATATTGACAGAAGTGAATTCAAGGTTGAGATACATGCAAGAATATACTGACTTAAGTTTTATAGGTTGAGAGTTTTGAATAAATATAAAATACACTCCAAAATAATTATTGCTGATGGGAAAAATGAGAGTCCAGAATGAGGTTTTGGGTTCCAGACTAAATATATAAGATATTTCCAAACCTGTGCCTAACCTTTGAACATTTTATAGATGTCTTGTTGAAAGTTAATGTAACAGTGGACCATCACGTATTCTTTAGGGTCTTACTTCACAATGGAATCGTAGTATGGTGAGGGAGGATTGTGTTAATATTTTAGTCTGAATATTGGGTGCTTTTGATAGGGAAGTCCTGAAAGTATATTGAATGCAAAAAGTCTAGGATATAATGCTTCTAGACAATTTAGAAATATAGCAGATACCCTAAATTTTCCTGATTATAAGATAGATGGAAATGATATTAGAGTTTGATACATATATGGGTTTGAATGTACTTGTACCTATATCACATTGTTTTACTTACTATGCCTTTCTTCGTATTATGTTTTACCATTTGGTAGAACAAGTCTTTCATCTTTACTCTTCATTATTTATTTTAAATCAGTTTTATTGGAGCATAATGTATATCAGTAAAGTGCACTTTAAGTATACAGGTTGATGAGTTTTGACAAATGTATATAAGCATTAGTGTAATTAAGATTCATATTCTTTTTATTATCCCCAAAGTTTTCTCTTTGTCCCCTCTGCAGTCATTTCCACTCCAGGCAACTTCTGATTATGTCAGTTTTACCTGATCTAGAAAGTCATATGAAAGGAACAATCTAGCACATATTCTTTGTATCTGGTTTCTTCCTTTCAATACAGTGTTTTCAAGTTCATCTGCATTGTTTTATGTCATAATGGTTTCTCCCTTTTTATCTTTGAGTAATAATTTCATTGTTTGGATATACCACAATCTGTTTTTCTGTCCACCTGATAATAGACACTTGAGTTGTTAACAATATTGGGCCATTATTCTGAATTCCTAAAAGTACACTTGCTGGGTCATATGACAAGTGTATTTTTGTGAGAAACTTCCAAAGAGTTTTCCAAAGGGATTGTATCATTTTACACTCCTGTCAGTGACATATAAAACTTTTTTTTTTTAATGTGTGTAGTTCCCTGGCTGGGAATCGAACCCAGGCTGCAGTGTAGACAGTGCCTAAGCCTCAGCCACTACACCACCAGGGAACTCCCCATAAAACTTTTTATTTCCTCCATATCCTCACCAGAATTTGATATTGCAGCCTTCATATTTCAGCCATTCCAATAGTTTTGCATTTCCTTGATGATGATCCTAATCATATTGAGTATGTTCTCATGTCCTTATTGGCCATCTGTGGTTTGAATAATCTGTTCAAATCTTTTCCCAGTTTTTAAAATTCAGTTGTTTGGGTTTTTTTCTTTTTAATTGACTTGCAAGAGTTCTTTGACTAGGTAGGATACCAGTTTTTTGTCATACATGTATATTAAAAATATTTTTTTCCAATCTATAGATTACCTTTTCAGTTTCTTAACAAAAATCGTTGAATAGCAAGCAATATAAAATAAAGTCCATTTTATCATTTATTTTTCTTCTGTGGTTGCACTTTGTCTGTCCTAAGAAATCTTTGCTTACCCCAAGGTCATGAAAATTTTCTCCTATGTTTTCTATTAGAAGTTATACAATTAAAACTTTAACAGTTAGTCTGTGATACATTTGAGTTTATTTTATGTTTGTTGAGAGATTTGGGTTGACATTCATTATCCTCCATATGAATATCATTTTTTAGCAGTATTTGTTAACATAACCATTTTTTCACATTGTTTCACCTTAACATCCTTATGAAAATAAATTACGTATATGTGTGTCTATTCCTGGATTCTTTTCTGTTTATTTATATGCCTGTCCTTATGCTAATTCCACATGGTCTTGATTTATGTACTTTTACAGTAAGCCTTGAAAACAGATAGTGTAAGTCATCCAACTTTGTTCATCTTTTCCAAGATAGTTTTACTATTCTAGGATCTTTGTATTTTCATATAAATTAGAGAATCTGCGTGTGAATGTAGGGACTTTGATTGGAATTGTGTTTATTCATATATTTTTTGGGAAATTTTAGCAATATTGAGTCTGCCAATCTATGCACATGGTGTATCTTCCCACTTATTGTGGTCTTCTTTAATTTATTTAGTTCTATAGCTTACTAGTTTTGATAGTATTATTACAATATTTCATTTAACAATTGTCAATTGCTGGTAAAAGAAAAATACAGTTGACTTTTGTGAATTCACCTTGGGTCTAGTGTCGATTAGAAATGCTGAGAGTCATCTTCTTTGGTTTGTTCTTAATTTTCAAGGGAAAGCTTTCTGACTTCCACCATTAAATATGATGTTAGATATGAACTTTTTGAGACAGATGCCCTTTATCATGTGAGGATGTTCTCTTCTATTTCTAGTTAGCTGAGAATTTTGAATCAAGAATTAGTGTTGAATTTTATCAAATGTCTTATTTCTGTCTGTTGAACTCATCATCAGAGTCCCCTCTCCTTTTCTTTTCCTATCTAGTTGGTGCATTTCATTGATTGGTTTTGAATGCTGACCCAGCCATGCATTCCTGAGATTAGCCCCACTTCGATTTCTTTCTATCTGTTTATCTAGCTAGCTAGATTTAATTTGCCAAATTTTGTCAGGATTATAACAATTATTTCTATAAGGACATTGTGATCCATAATTTTTTCTTGAACTATATGAGTCTTGTTTTGGAGTCAGAGTAATTCTGGACACATACAATGAGTTGGAAAGTACTCCCTTACTCCTTACTTTCTGAAAGAATTTGTTTAAGATTGGTATTATTTTTATTTATTTATTATTATTTTTTATTTTCAAAGAACATTTAACATGAGATCTTCCCTCTAAAATCTAACCTTTTAGAAGCTTCATTGTTTTGCATTTTACATTTAGGTTTATGATCCATTCTGAGTTTCTTCTTTTAAAGCTATAGGATCAGTGTCTAGAGTCATCATTTTTCATGAGAATATCCAGTTGACCAGCGCCATTTGTTGAAAAGACTATTCATTCTCCATTGAATTGCATTTGCTCTATTGTCAAAGATTTTGTTATATCTCTGTAGGTCTATTTCTGGGGTCTCTGTTTTGTTCCAATTTTTTTTGAATACCAAACTGTCATTATTTCAGTTTATAATAAGTTTTGAAGTTGTGTATCATCAGTCCTTTAATTTTTCTCCTCCTCCTCCTTTTGCTTCTTATGTATTATATTGCCTCCTCATATAAACTTTAGAAGTTTATCAACTTGCTAGAATTTTTATTGGAATTACATTGAATCTCTAGATCAGATTGGGAAGAACTGATATCTTAATGATACTAATTTTTTCTGTCCATGAACATGGAATCTCTCTTCATTTAATTATACCTTCTCTGATTTCTTTCATGAGAATTTTGTAGTTTTTTCTCATATAGATTCTGTAAAATTTTTTTAGAACTTTTCCCAAGTACTTCATTTGTTTTGGTGCTAATGTAAATGGCATTGTGTTTTTTTATTACAGATTCCCATTTTTTATTGTTGGCATACAGGTAAACAATTGACTTTTGTATATTAACTTGGTATCCAGCAACCTTGATATAATCACTTATCAGTCACAGGAGGTTTTGTTGATGCTGCTGTTGTTTGACTGATTATTAGTCATTTTGTTTAGATAGGCAATTATGTAATTTCTGGACAAAAACAGTTTTCTTTCTTTTCAACATGTATTTTTTTAAATTTCATTTTCTTGTCTTTTGGTACTAGCTGGGACTTACAGTAAGATTTTGACAGGTGTGGTGAAAGGTGGCATCTTTGCCTTGTTCCTGATCTTAGGGGGAAAACTTAACGTCACCATACGTATGATGTTATTTGTAGACCTTTTCTAGATGTTCATTATCAGATTGAGGATTGACCATTTTATGGTCATATGATTTTGTCAGATATCAGTTGTTATGGTCATATGATTTTTCTTCTTTAACCTGTAAATATGATGGGTTATATTAATCAATGTTTGAATGATGGACCAGCCTTGCATACTTGTGATAAATCCCACTTGTTGTGGTGTATAATAATTTTTATACATTGCTGGATTTGATTTTCTGATTTTTTTGAGAATTTTTGCATTTGTGTTTATGAGAGATATTGGTCTTTAATTTTCCTTTCTTGTAATGTTTGCCTAGGTTTGGTATTAGGGTAACATTGACCTCATAGAATGAGTTAGTAAGTGTCACACATCAAAGCTGAGAGAGTAGTGTGTCTGTGATTTCATGAGGTGAAGGTAATAGGAGCTCCATATTTAGTGCTTCTCCTGGATTCTGCCCTAAATGCTTTTTTTCTTAGCTGATATTAATTTGTATCCTTTTTATACAGTAAGCTAGAACTGTGAGTATATCAACTTTCATTGAGATCCGTGAGTTGTTCCAGTAAATTATGATACCTGAGGGTGGTTTTGGGAATTCACTGAATTTGTGATTGGTGTAAGAAGTGAGGGAAGTCTTGGGGACTGCTGTCTTTAACTTTGCAGTGGGCCAAAACTCTACACACACTTCCCCCCGCCCCCAGCTTTATTGAGATACGATTGACAAATAAAAATTGTGTATTTTTAAGGTATACAGTGTGGTGTTTTGATATACATATGTACATGTATACATTGTCAAATAACTTCCACAAACTATTTAATATATTCATCACCTCACACAGTTAACATTTTTTGTGTATGTAGTGAGAATAGTTTATCTGTTCTCTTTTCAAATTTTAAGTGTACAATCCCATTATTGTTAACTGTGGTCATTAAGGCTGTATATTAATTAGATCCTGAAAACTAATCCATCTTATAAATGTAAGTTTGTACCCTTTGATCAATATCACCCCTTTTCTCCCATCCTCCAGGCACTGGTAACCATCATTCTACTCTCTGTTACTATTATCCAGTTTCTGAAAAAAGTTGTTCTATATAGTTTGCCTGTTTTCTAGTTGATTAAAAGTTAGTGGGGTTCCAGTTACTCTTTTTTTATTTGAAGTACCTTAGTATTTAATTGCTTAAGGTGCAAAAATCTATAAATGTCAAAAGCATTCATATTTTCCCCAAAACTCAGAAGTAAGCACAGTAAATAAAGCTCCTCCCGAAGTTTATATTATGTTATAATATATTTTTATTTGCATTCCACTTATTCATAGCAATGTGGACCTAATAGCTGTTGTAATCCTAAAACTTGTATGCTGAAACCAGAATCAGAATGTGATACAGGATTATGCTGCCATGACTGTAAAGTAAGATTTAAGTTTGTTAATATCTTCTGAGTATATAATAAATCATGTCTGGGATCCTTAGAACACTTAGACTTATACCTGTAAGACAAATAAATGACCTTTCAAATAAAGAAAAAGATACTAAATTTGGAATCAGGTTTCTGATTTTGTAAACTTCAGTTGGATGTTGAGGCCTCCTTCTATTGCCGTTATTCTCCTTAATGTGATGCTGTTGTTTTTATACCTTGATTGAGAGCTATTATTTTCATTTGCTTTATCCAATGCTTATATTTTTGTAAATAAAAATGTTAGTGGTTGTGGTAGGTATCTGTAGGTATGTAATTGAAAGACATAGCAGTTTCCCATAAATGTCTTATATAAATAATGAAACTCATTAGAAATGCTACCTGTTTAAATGCTTAACATATTATTTAAAAAATTATTTGTCTTAAAGATCACATTTTTGCTTATATGATAAAGATGTTGACTCCTACCTATCCCCTGTTTTCCTTTTCAGCTTTTTAAGTATATTTGTAACACATTTGTCATATGAGAATTCCTGTATTGAACTGCCGACCATGCTTGACTGTCTTTCATAGACAGTTTCTCTAGAATCTTACCATGTGGGTTACCTTCTTATTGTTGATCCTTTTAGTGTCACTTGGAAGCCATCAATTAAGAAGTATGAGATAGATACCCATTTAAGATTCTTTATATAAATTTTCTACATGTGGAAATTTTAATTAACTATAAGATAATTCAAGAGAAAGATTAAGCGTATAATGAGTAGTTTATATGTACATGGTCAGGAAACATTGAGGATGTGTGTGTTAAAAATAACGTGACTATTTTGGAAGACTATTTGCCAGTTTCTTAAAAAGCTAGACATACACTGTCCTTATACCCAGCCATTCCCTCTAAGTATTTATCCAAGAAAATAGAAAAAAAAGAGAAAAATTACAGTTGGGTTCCTTTCCAAAGACTTCTATAGTTGAATGGCCCCTGTACACCATTCACTTTCTCTCTGTTCATACTCAGTTATTGATGTTTCACATTTGTCATAGAATTACAGATATTCCATACATACAGACTTTGGTTTGAGTAAGCATATTTTTTTTGGAAATTGTCTAAATTATACTATTTTTACCCCAAAGGAATAAGTATTATAAGCTAAAAATGATTTTTACTCCTTTGCACTGGAACACAAACAAAACCTTGGCTCTTACCACATCATATTTATGCTATGCTTTTTCTAGTACATAGGTCTTATCTCCTGTTTTAGTTAATAACATTCATTTTATTCAGTATTATTAGCATAATACAGAAGACACTGATAGACATTAATGAATAAATAGATCACAAACCTGTAAGTGGAATTAATACATTATTGAAATAAATATCAATAAATGCAACAATCATGCTTAATGCTTTATTTTTTGTATTTTAATTTCTACTAGTTTCTAGAAGCAGGTACGGAATGTAGGCCTGTGGCTCATCCTTACTGTGATCTTCCTGAATTTTGTAATGGAAGCTCAGGTGCCTGTACTCCTGATATAACTATACACAATGGAAGAGTGTGTCAAGGGGGATCTATTTGTTTTGATGGAGTTTGCCCTGATTCTGATGCACGTTGTGCATCCATATTTGGAGAAGGTAATATTGTTTTGTAATAATCTAAATAGTTGAAATTCAGTATATTTATTAACATTAACAATGGGCAATTACATATATATAATGTATATTTTCTATATAAGTTATCCATAATATATATAAATTTAAATTCTTTATTCTGTTTAACATCTATATTTTTATTTTTTTCAAATTTTGTTAAAGTATAATTGACAAATAAAAAGATGCATGCTTAAGGTATATGACTTGATGTTTTGATATACAGGTTCATTGTGAAATAATTGCCACAGTCAAGCTACCTAACATATCTGTTATGTACATATGAGGGCTGTCTGGAAAGTATCCAGTCATGTAATATGAAAAATAGAGGTAGCCATCATATATATCCCTATATATATGGAATTGCTGGATCATAGGTCATTCATTTTTAATTTTTGAGGCTCCTGTGTGCTGTTTTCCATAATCGCTATGCCAGTTTCATTCCCATGGACAGTGCACAAAGTTTCCCTTTCCCCACATCCTTGCTAACACTTACCTTTTATCTTTTTGGTAATAGCTGTCCTAAAAGGTGTAAGCTGTGGTTTTGATTTGCGTTTCCCCAATGATTAGTGATGTTGAGCATCTTTTCATATATCTGATGATCACTTTCATATCTTCTTTTGAGAAATGTCTTTTCAGGTTCTTTGCTATTTTAAAATCTCATTATTTGTTTTTGCTATTGAATTTATGTGACTAACATATATTTTGGAGATTAACCCCTCATCGGATACATTATTTGAAAATATTTTCTGTTATTCTGTGCTTCCTTTTCACTGTGTTCATTGTTTCCTTCGCTGAGTTTTTTAGTTTATTGCAGCCCCACTTGTCTATTTTTGCTTTTGCTGACACAGTTTTATGTTACTTTTCTCTAGTATCTTATCATGTGGTTACAGTCTCATCTCTGATGTCATATCCAAAAAATTATTGCCCAGAACAGTGTCCAATTGTTTTATAGTTTCAGGTATAATGTTTAAGTCTTCCCCACCCCAGCTTTATTGAGACATAATTAACATATAACAGTGTGTAAGTTTTAAGGTGTACAGTGTGTTGATTTGATACTCATATATTGCAAAGTGACTAATACCATAACATTACTAACACTTCCATCATGTCACATAATTACCATTTCCATTTTTGTGGTGAGAACATTCAAGATCTACTCTTAGCAACTTGGAGCAAGTTCCCAGAACTTACTCATAACTAGAAATTTGTACCCTTTGATTAGCATCTCCCTTTTGCCCCCTCTTCCCAGCCCATGGTAACCACCACTCTGCTCTCTGTTTCTATGAGTTTGGCTTTTTTAGATTTCCATGTATAAGTGATACCATAGAATTTTTGTCTTTTCCCTTTCTGACTTATTTCACTTAGCATAATGTCACAAGTGTTAATCGTGTTGTTGCAAAAGGCAGGATTTTTTTCTTTCTTATGATGGAGTAATATTCCGTTGGGTATCTTGATGAACACTTAGGTTGTCTCCAGATTTTGCCTATCGTGGGCAGTGCTACAATGAAGATGGCTGTACAGATCTCTCTTGAGATTCTGTTTTCATTTTCTTTGAATAGGAAGTGGATTGCAAGTGGGGTTGCTGGATCACATGGGAGTGCTGCTTCTAACTTCTTGAAGAACCTCCATACTGTCTTTGGAATTGTTTGACAATTTACATTCCCACCAAGAGTGCACGTGTTTCGTTTCCCCTACGTCCTCGCCAACATTTATTATCTCTTGACTTTTTTGATGAGAGCCATTCTGACAGGTGTGAGGTGATATCTCGGGGTTTTGATTTGCATTTCCCCGATATTAGTGATGTTTGAGCCCCTTTTCATGTACCTGTTGGCCATTTGTCTGTCTTCATTGAAAATAGTCTGTTCAGTTCCTTTGCCTCTTTTTTTTTTTGCTATTGAGTCCTATGAGTTCTTAATACATTTAGAGATTATCCTTACCAGATATATAATTTGCAGATATATTTTTTCTTGTTTATTTTCCTATGCAGAAGCTTTTCAGTTTAATGAAATACCACTTATATTTTGCTTTTTTTGCTTGTGCTTTTCATATCATTTAAAAAAAACCACTACCAAGACCAATGTCAAAGAGTTTTTTACTTATGTATCTTCTAGGAGTTTTATGGTTTCAGTTCCTACATTTAAGTCTTTAATCCACTTCAAAATTTTTTTTTTTTTTGTGATTGTGTAAGCTGGGGATTCGATTTCATTCTTTTGTATGTGACTATGGAGTTTTCCCAATATCATTTATTGAAGAGCCTCTCCTTTTTCTTTCTTTCTTTCTTTTTTTTTTTTTTTTTTTTTTTTTTTTTTTTTTTTTTTTTTTTTTTTTTTTTTAATATGTGGGTAGTTCCCTGGCTGGGAATTGAACCCAGGCCACAGCATTGACGGTGCCGAAGTCTTAGCCACTATACCACCAAGGATCTCCCTCCTTTTTCTATTGAATGTTCTTGGCTCTTTTGTCAAATATTAGTGATGATATATGCAGAGGTTTGTTTCTGAGTTCTCAATTCTGTTCCATTGATCTATTTGTCTATTCTCATGCCAGTACCATACTGTTTCAATTATTTTAGCTTTGTAGTATAGTTGAAATCAGAAAATAGGTACCTCTACCTTTATTCTTTCTCAGGATTGCTTTGGCTATTCAGGGCCTCTTGTGGTTCCATACAAATTTGAGGATTGTTTTTTCTTTTTTGTTTAACGTTTAAAAATTTGTTTTTCAACTGAATTGAAACAAGATATTAATTTCATGTATACAAAACAACATAGTGATTAGACATTTTATACCCCAGAAAGTGATAACCCCAATAAGTCTGTTACCCATCTGACATTGCACATAGTTATTGCAATATTATTGACTATATTCCCTCAGCTATACTTTACCTCCCTATTGTTTTTTAATTATGGTTGACATTCAGTCTTATTTTATATTACTTTCAGGTGCACAGTGTGGTGGTTAATTTATGAAGTGAATCCACTGATAAGTCTAGTACCACTTGACACTATACATAGTGTTTATAATATTATTGACTATATGAGGGGGAACCAAAAAAAGATGAAAACAACAGAATTATCTTCTGGGCAGGCCCCTTGTAATATAGGCTTCCCCTGCTAGGCGAGTGTGCTAGGAGCCCATCTGGCATTGTCATGAGAGGCTGTGTTTGGCTTTAGCGAATTTTTTTTTTTTTTTTTTTTTTGAGACTCTTTCAATGTGTTTGCCCATTTCACGATGGGTGATTTACGTGAACAGTGTGTGGCATGACAATACACCTGCCCACACCTTGCTGAGCGTTCAGCAGTTTTTGACCAAAAACAGCATGACCTCCCTGTGCTCCACCCTCCCTATTCATCATATTTTGCCATGAGCAACATTTTTTTGTTGTTGTTGTTTCTCCGGATAAAAGAAAGTCCTTAAAGGGAAATGTTTTGCTGATGTGGAAGAGGTGAAACAAAAAATGTCAGAAAACACTAAAAAGCCTCAATGTTGACAAGTTCAAAAACTTTTGAGCAGTGGAAAAGCATCTTGATAGGTGCATTGCATCAAACGAAGAGTACTTTGAAGGCAAGAAACTGAAGTTTAAACATGTAAAAAATAAATACACAATTTTTTATAAATTTTGGTTTTGGGGGTGGTACCCCACCTTGTAGTATGTGAGGAAATGGAAGAAGATGAAAAAGAGAGTTTTAACCCAAATATATTTTTAACTTTGACAGGTTCAAAAAATGCTCCATTTGCCTGCTATGAAGAAATACAGGCTCAAAGGGATAGGTTTGGGAACTGTGGTCTGGAAAGAGGCAGATACAGAATGTGTATGTGGAGGTATGCTGTGCAAATGTTAAAGATGCTTATTGTTCCTTAAGATTGTATCTTTAGTTTTTCTTTATGTATGTCATTCATTCCAGTGGTTCCAAGTATTACATGTGTATGGGAGTGAATCTCAAATTAAAATCTCTAGCCCTGACATCTTTCTTGTGCTTTAGGCTTAAATTTCCATCTAATTTTTAAACATATGTAAATGATCATTAGGCTTCTAACTCCAATATAGGATTGAAACTAATAATGCCTAATGCACCTTTTCTTTCTGAACCTGCTCACTTTTCTTTATAAAAATACTGTCTCCATTCATTCAATTGCTTACCCAAGCTAATGACTGCCCAGTGTCTACAAAGTGAAGTTCATTTTCCTTTGCATCTGAAGAGCTAGTTTTGTGACATTTTGGTACTGAATTTATTTAAACATTTACTAAGAACCTACCATATGCTGGACCCTGGGCTAGCTACTGGTTACAAATCCTGCATGACACCTGTACTCAGGGAATTTCAGATTGGTAAACATACCATGTAGTTTTATGCTTCCTTGGTTTGCTTATGCTATTACTTTTGTTTAGAAATATTTTACTTTGCCTGTTGAAATTCTACTAATTTATGAACTTTTACTCAGATGGCATATTCTCTTTGAACTTTTCCCTAACTGCTAAGTGAGAATTTGTTCTCGTCTTAAATCTCTGTAGGAACTTATTTCATTTGTAGCACTCTTAATAGGATTTGTACCACATTTAGTATTTAAACTGTAAGATTCTTGAGGGTATGGGCCACAACTTATTTATCTTTATATTTCTCTATAGAGGAATATAAAATATTTGCATGAATTGATTATTTGATGATAAGTACATAAATCTGCACAGTAAATGAAAGAGCATTAGTAGTATTGAAAGCTAACCTTGAATCAGTGGCTTTATACTTTTTTACTTTTTACTTTAAATGTTAATGTTAAAGTATTACATTTTTTCCCTAGACATATTGCCATAAATGATGAACTATTCTTTACTTTTTGTCAAAGAAAGCAAATATGAAGCATTTCTAAAAAATGCCTTAATGTGTTGTAATCATATAACTTTATTATTTTTGCAGGAGTCTTATGTGTGGAAGATTAATTTGTACCTACCCTTCTCGAGTTCCTTTCTATCAAGAAAATATTGCTGTAATCTATGCTTATGTACGAGGTGTTGTATGTGTAACTTTAGACTACAGTCTTTATGGCTCCCTTACAGATCGAATGGTGATCCATAGTGGCTCTGTATGTGACACTGGGAGGGTAAATGATTTAAAATTTATTTTTAAAATATAGTTATATTAATTTCTTCAATAGATATTTTCATTTAAGTATCAAATTTAAATTCAGTTCTAGTGTTATGTAACCTTAAATATTTGGATAAGAACAAAATGTATAAGCTTCAGTTGACCTCCAGATATTGAGAAGGAAATGGGATTGTTTGATTCCCTTCAGAATTTCAATGTTGTGAACAAGGAAACTCCCAAGTGTTTTGTGGCTGGAGTAGGAAGGAGAGAAGATATCTTGGTAATACATTGTAGTTAAGTACTATATAACATGGAAATTCACTTTTCTTCTTGGAGAAAAAAGAAGAAATTTCACTTAGTAATATGTGTCTTTTTGTGGCCCAGTAGATAGCACAAGTTAGATCAGGTCGCTTAGAATCAGATCTTTATCTCTACTGTTTTGACATTTTGCTAGTTACCTAACCAGTCTGAGATACCACATCTGTATGTAAAGCGGGGATAATAATAGCATTTACTCTGTGGGGTTATTGCAAAGATTAAATGATATAACATTATAAAGTGTTTAACGTGATGTCCAGCACATGGGAACAGTTAAATATCCATTGGCTGTTATAAATTATTTTGATTGTTATTATAATTTGTTACTTCTCCAGATAAAAGTCTGGAGAAAACATAGAGGGAATGAGTTTACTTCAAAGTCTCATTTAATTCCCTGACCAGATCTTGGCTCATGAGGAACTCTAATACAGTATAAAATGTAGGCTTCGTGGACAGATGTGCATAAATGTGAATTCTGACTCTTCTACTAATTTGATAGATGATTTTGAACAAATTATTAATGTGTGAAATGTATAAATTGATAGTCACTTTTAGTGGTTTTATAGTTTAAATGAAGTCTACTGTAGGTGAAGTATATAGTCTCTTTAATGTTGGCTGCTTCTGCATGAGGGAGGGATAGGCCAGGGAGCTCAGTAGCTATATTTAAGCCATGGAGCCAAAACAATTAACCAATGAAACACAATCAGCAGGTGATTTGATAATATGTAATTGGTAATTTAGTATGAATAGAATCTTTTCTATAACATGGAAATGATTTTCTGTAACAGTTCTCAGTGGTAATGTATGGGAAAAATTTTTTTACCAGGTAACCTTTAATGATACTATAATGTAAGCCCTATATGGTGAAACATTATTGGTGATTTTGTTTCTGTCAGTAGTGTCCTTATGTAACAATATTCTTCATGGCAGTTTTACTGAGGCAGGTAGACAATCGATACTATATTTCAAAAGGAGTTGTTAGATACACCTCATGGCCAGAACTAATGAGAAGACTCAACACATTAAAGGTTTAGGGGATTAGGTTGTTTGGATTTAGAAAGGGTTTTGTGAGGCCATTTCTTTGAAGAGAGTTGTAGTATGCCTTAATGTTTAAAAGGACATCATTTTTACATTATCTCATTCAGCCTGGAAACAAATCTCAGATGCTTTTAAAAAAGTATCATTGTATTCACGTTAAAAAAACTGCAACTTAGGGAAGTTGAAATTGCTATAAATAATGGAGTTGGCAATATATCCGTAGTCCTCCTAATGTTATACTTTAAACATAAAAGCATGTGTTGGATGTTTAATATGTCCCATAATAGAATGTTATCTATTTGTTGTGTAATTTAATAAAAATTTCTGTTATCTTTATTAGAGGACTAATAATGGCTCATATTTGATGCAAATTTATTAGTATTATATATCCTGATTATATTGAGTTGGTTTTCTTTCTGTGCCAACCTTTGATATGTGCAATGAATATAGGATATTCTTTTAATTAGTTTTGTTAGATTTCATGGTATTATCATAAGAAGTGGTTATTTGGTTATGATTTTTTAATGTCCATCATGTTTCATTTGTATCTCCCACTTCTCTGTCCTGCGTCATTTTTTAAAGACTATCCACAACAAAATTGAGAGAAAGGTACATACATTGACTTCTCATATAACTCCTGCTCCCACACAAACACAACCTCCCCCTTGTCAATATTCCCCACAAGAGTGGTACATTTGTTACAATTGATGAATCCACAATGACACATCACAGTTACACAAAGACAATAGCTTACATAAGTGTTCACTCTTGGTGTTGTGCATTCTGTTAGTTTCTGACCTATATTATTTTCCTTCTATTTAAAGAACTTCTTTTAACATGTTTTCAAAGCAGTTCTGCTAGCAAAAAAAATTCCCTCAGATTTTGTCTGAGAAAGTTTTTATTTCTCATTCACTTTTGAAGGATAATTTCACAGTATATAGAATTTAAGTTGGTATTTTTTTTTTTTTCTGCCAACACTAAATATTTTAACTCCACTCTCTTTTGATTTCATGGTTTCTGAGTAGAAGTCAGATGTAATTCTTATCTTTGTTCTTCTATGAGTGAGATTTTTTTTTTTAAACTCTGCCTTTTTTTTAAGATCTGTCCTTTGGTTTTCTGTAGTTTGAACAGCGTATGCCTAGATGTGTTTTTGTGGGCATTGATCCTGCTTCTTGTTTTCTGAGCTTCCTGGATCTGTAGTTTGGTGTCTGACATTAACTGGGAGCCATGTTCTCAGTCATTATTGTTTCAAATACTTTTGTGTTTCTTTTTCTCTTTCTGTTTCCTTTATATTTATGTTATACCTTTCATAGTTGTCCACAGTCCTTGGGTACTCTGTGTTATTTTTTTCAATCTTTGTTCTATTTGGTTTTTAGTTTTTAAAGATTCTATTAATATAGTCTCTAGCTCAGAAATTCTTTCTTCAAACACTTCTAGTATACTAACAAGCCCATCAAAGGCATTTAGCAGTGTTATTGTGTTTTTTCACTATGGCATATTTTGGTTCTTTCTTAGATGTTCCATCTCTCTGCTTATGTTGCTCATCTGTTCTTTCATACTTTCTACTTCATCTATTAGAGCCCTTAACATACTCATTAGTGTTGTTTTAAACTCTTTCTCTGATAATTCCTATATCCCTGCCATGTCTCATTCTGATGCTTGCTTTGTTTCTTCAAATTGTGTTTCTTTCTCTTTTTTTTTTTTTTTGGTTTAACATACCTTGTACTTTCTCTTGATAGCTGGTCATAATGTACCAAGTTAAAGAACTGCTATAGTAACGTGACCTTTAGTAATGTGGTGGTATGGTGTGGGGAGAGGGAAGTGTTCTTTAGTTCTATGATTAGGTCTCAGTCTTTTAGTGAGTCCATGCCTTTGGACTGTGAATTTTAGAAGTATCACTCAGTTTTTTTTTTCTACTCCCTTAGTTGGGACAGGATGGCTGGAGTGGGCTGAAGTTGGGTGCCTCCCTTTTCCCAGGTCAGTTAGGCTCTGATAAAAGTTAGTGCCTAGTTAACTAGTTTCTCCTGGGTGCAGGCCTTGTTAAGAAGTACAGTGTACTCTGGCTATTTCAAAATGGTTCTTTCCCCCTCTTCCTGCCAAAAACCAAGGGAAGTTTTCTCTGATATTGACTGTGCAAACCTGGTTAAGCTCCTGGAGGTAAATCCCACAGAACTGTGGGGGCTCCACATGATTGGGTCCCCCTGGAGTTTCTAATTCTCAGAGCTGTTGAAACTGAGCCTCCAGCAATTCATCACTTACACTCATAGTTAGGTGTTCCTGTCAGGGTGCTGGTACCTGAGGTGGGTTCTCTTTGTCACTCTGCTCTGGTAAGCCCTGACTCCCTTGTATTCGCTTGTCTGTTTCCCCAATCTTGGGGGCAAGGGGTTTTCCCTGTGTCTCCACTTCTCTTATGGATCTCAGGAGAGTTGATTTTTTGGTATGTTTAGCTTTCTACTTGTTGTTAGAACAGAATGGTGACTTCCAAGCTCCTTACATGCAGATCAGATACTGGAAGTCTGAACCATATTTTTAAAAACAGACTATTTTTTAGAGCAGTTTTATGTTTACACTAAATTTGTAGAAAGTACAGGGAGTTCTTGTACACTGTTTACCTCTGCATAGGCACAGACTCCTAAACTATCCACAGCCCCACCGGAGTAGTACATTTGTTACAAATGATAAACCTACGTTGACACATTATTACCACTCAAAGTCTGTAATTTACATTAGACTTACATGAAAAATATCAAAATACTTAGAGATTAAACAGCACACTTCTGAATAACACATGCCAAAGGAGAAATCTCAACATAAATTGAAAGGTATTTTGAATTAGATGAAAATGAAAATACACCATATAAAAATCTATGGGTGCAGCATAAGCAGTACTTAGATTGATATTTATTGCATTCAATGGTTATAGTCTTAGGTTATAAAATTAGTGATTATAATGATAAGATAGCTGGACTCCTCTGACTTTGAAATTTTTTTTCATTAGGTTTGTATAAAAGGTGAATGTATAGAATCGAAATTTCTTAAGAATGAATTCTCTAATTGTTCAAAGCAGTGCCATGGAAATGGAGTAAGTAAGACCATAATTTATATTCCCTCAAACTACATCTATCTTGGACACTTTTTAACATCACTCATTAATTCAACATTATTGGGTTTTTACTGCATGCTAATGTTGGGTTGCAACCTCCTTTAGAGCTTCCTGGATGTAATCTGAAACTGGCTCCCATATCTAGAGGACAGGGAGAGACTGAAAAAAAAAGGCAGATCACTCCAGATTTGCAGGTTGCAGGTCTAATAAACAAACTTACAAGCCTTGTCTTGGGCAGCTAGCTGCAAGACAAGTAATTATTTTGTACCTGCCAGCCAGAATTTTAAAAGTTATTCTAGAGGCCCTAACTCGGTTCAGTCATATACACAGGGAGCCTTAACTGGGTTTAGTCACATACAAATAGTCTCATCATCACATTTCTCTCTCATGGTTGTGCCTTTGGGTAGCTTCTAGTGCAGGGAAAGCAAGAAGAGCACATAGTCCAAGCCAGCAGAGGGCATGAGAACTTCAAGTTTCCCAGATTCAGCTTGTGGATCAAACCAGTGCTCACATCTTCTTGATGACCTCTTCCAACAGCTTAGGCCCTGCTGTATCTATCTAGCTTCAATATGGAACTGAATTGGGTTACTAAATTTGTAACCAGAGGTAATTTTAGAGAACATTGTACAGAATTAAATTGGTCATGATTTCTAGTTGTGTGGGGCTTGGAACTACACTCAGCAGTGAACAGGGCTGTGACTCAGCTGCCCTGCCTGGGTGAGGCGTCAGATCAGGTTCCAGAGGTGGCTAGGCTCTTTATTTGAGTTCCCAAATCAGGCAGACCTGCATGCACCTTGTCAAGTTTCCTGGTCAGACTGCACCACTGTCTTGGCTCTGCATATGAGCAAAGCCACTGGTTGGGACTTCTTCTTGGGCACTGCATGTCCACTTGGACAGATCCAAGCACTGGTTGTTGGAAGCCCCTCCTGCCTCCTTTTTCACAATTAGAATCCCAGTGAGCAGATGCCACCAATGTGCCCATGATCCCTGTGAGGCAGAATCAGAGTGGGGACTCCCCAGAAGTGACCCACAATGTTGGGGGGATATGTATGTCCACCCTGAGGTGCAGTGTAGACCTCCTAATGTGGTATTGTGCTGGCCTGAGGGAGGGGTGATGTGGTCAGTATATTGTCACTCCTCTTACCCTTCTAATGCAGTCTGTCTCATTCCTGGTGGTACGTGGGAATGCCTGAGTCTCACCCCCGTGCTGTAGGATACTCTCAGTGGTATCAAAACCATGTGGGTTTTGACAAGTTAAATACCTGTGCCCCAGTTTTCATCTGTAAAGTGGGAATAATAATAGTCTTGACTTCACAGGGTTTTTGTGGGAATTTAATGAGTAAATTTGTATAAGTGCTCAGAATAGAGACTCACACATAGTGGGCACCATAAAGATGTTTTCTATTATTATTTAATATTTAATAATTAATTTATTAATTACAGAAACCATCAGTTCCTAAAGTTATGCTATATCTAAGTGTCTGATGCCCTGTCATAATACCAAAAGCCTTTGTTTAAAAAGCAAACAAACAAAATAAAGCCTGACAGTGGTCAAGAGCAGTGTTATGCTCACAGATGTTTAATAACCACCTGGGGGAGGGTAAAGTCTTCATTTGTAAGTGCAAATATGTCCAGTTAGCACATGATGTCACTAAACTTGAAGTTGGGAAGAGATGTGCACAGTCAACTCTGGGTGCTGGTACTAGCTGGCTCTAGCACACCACTGAAAGCATGTCATTTTCATTAAAATATATGTGTTTTTGAAATTGTATACTAAATTTTCAGGTGAACATTTGAAGGTGTTAAATTTTTCTTGATGCACATGTTGTAAGCCTTACTGCGATAGCTTTTGAAAATATTAATTATTTTGAAATTTTTATTAAATATATTCAGGTGATATAGCTTAGTAAAATTCTATAAGTTTCATGTGTGTAATTCTATAACACATCATCTATATATTGCATTCTGGGTTCTCCACCTGAGTTAATTCTCCTTCCATCACTGTATATTTGACCCCCTTGACCTCTTATACTAGTGCCCTCATCCATCCTCAAGCTAAAAAGCTTCTGCATAGCAAAAGAAACAGTCAACAAAACAAGGTAACCAGCTGTATAGAAGACATTTGCAAATAACACTTCTGAGAAGGGGCCAATATCCAAAATATATTAAGAATTCATACAACTCAAAAACAACAAAACAATTTAATTAAAAAATGGATAGAGGACCTGAACAGACACTTCTTCCAAGAATACACATAAACGGCCAACAGATACATGAAAAAATGCTCAACTTCACTAGCTATTAGGGAAATGCAAATGAAAACTTAATGACTTTTTTAGAGCTGTTATATATGTGTGTTTGTGTGTGTCTCTGTGTGTACACACTTTAGGTCAAGAAATCATTTGATTTATAGGCTTATCTCTCTAAATAACTCACCTAAACAAAGTGACCCTAGATGAAAATACAAAAGTAAGTTTGATGATTCACCTGATAATTTTACTTTCCATGATAAAATGCTTTTAAGTGATCATTTAAATTTTTAAAAATGATCCTAGGTTTGCACTTCTGAGTCGATTTGCCATTGTTTTCCGGGCTACCGACCTCCAGACTGCCAGCATCGGATCAGAGATGCCTCTATGTTTCCCGAAGCCCCAGGCAAGTAGCTGTCTCTTTACGTATCCAGTTAGTAAAATTCTCAAATAGCTTATCTTTACAAAAAGAATGTTAGACTTTAGACACCTAGGAAGGAACCAGTATTTGTAATTAAAAAGTAAAGCCTGTTCTCAAGAAATGGAAACCAAATATATGCCTTCTTTTTTTTTTTTTTTTTAAAGAGGTGAAACAAAGAGATAGTTTATTGAAGGGAAAGTACACTCCAAAGAGGTAGGAGTGGGCTCGAGCAAGAGAATGGCTCAGGAGCCCCAATGAACGAGGCTTTGGGGCCTTTATTCTGTCTTCAGGGGAGACACCTCTGGGCGTGGGGTCTCTTGATTGACAAGTTTAATTGACAAGCGGTCTATTACACAACGCCTTCTGACTGCACATGTCCTTTCCCATAGTTCAGTCTGTTAATGATATTAATGAACTTCCAGGCATATGTATGATATTACAATGATGGTATAATGAGGTTCAGGTAACTCTCACTGCTCAGGCGTTAGGAGCTGGCTTGCCTTCTTAATTGTGCTTTTTTTTTCCAAATATTAACTCTGAAATAATCATGATTAAATCTGAAAGCATCTTTTAATATTTTTATTTGCTGATAGCATTGACTTTCTCCTTTAAGACTATTTTTCAACATTTCCCCACTTTATAATTGATCCTGTGATCTCAGCGCTACACAAACAACATTTACTCTGTGCCTAGCGTTGTCACTATATGTTATAGAAGAAGTAAGGGAAATTAAGTTTTTACTCTAAAGGAGTTTACAGTTTAAATGAGAAAAATCCATAAATTGCTGTGAAAGAGATCACAGAGGAATGCTAGGTCCATGTTCTATTTGTTCACCATGACTTTAGTTGTTATTCATTAATTGATTTAGCAAATGCTAGGTGCTGGTCATATGGCCCAGGGGATGTTTTGCTTATGCAAAACAAAGTTCCTCTCCTCATGGAGCTTAAAGAATATGTTTAGGGCACCATATCCAGTGCTAACGAGTTGCAGAATTAGGGTTGGAAACAAGTCTCCTAATTTTTATGTCAGTGCCATTTTAGTAGCACTGCCATGGTTCCATATATAAAAACAGACCCCTGATGTCAAAAAGCCAGCAATCTAATAAAGAAAAGCAGTATATGTACGAATATAGTAAAAATTCTATGATAATGCACCATGTAACAATGCATATTTATTGGATAACCTTGTAATTACACTATCCCACATTGTATATCATTGAAGTTTTTGGGTCCCACTTACAGTATTATAGTGAAAATTTGCTGCAGGTGCTATATAATGTAGAATATGTTGCAGTTTTCTGGACTTGGTTTCTGTTATACTAGAATGAGAGGTAATAGAGATAGTCTAAAGTATTATGATTCTATTATTTTTCCATATTACTTGAGTAACAACAAAAATTAAGAACATTGTATTTAGTTTATTAGAACTTGAAAGTAAAAGTAGACAGCTTAATTTTTTTTACTCTAATTTTTAATATATTTTTATTTTTAGGTTTACTCATGAAGAGAGCCTTTTTGAAGGCTGAAAAGAACAGGTGGCTCCTAGGTTTCTACATTGCTTTACCTGTTCTCTTTATAGCAACCATAATAGCTGTTTCATGGAATTATTTGAAAAAGTGGTTCACCAAGGAAGAGGAATTCCTCAGTAGCGAGTAAATTGAATTTGTATTCTAAAGTTAAACGTTAGTACCATGTGAACTGAGTCATGTATAAAGCATTATCATGAGCAGAAATGATACATTTTAACAGGGATTTTGAGTGCCATATTGGTGTCTTATTTGTGTGTGATAATTTGTAATATTCCCATTTTAGAGATACAAAAATTTGGGAGTGTAGTTAAGTAACTTGGCCAAAGCCATTGCCTTGGTAATTGAGAGAGGAAGCATTTGAATATATACACATCTATTGTTTTCAAATACCGTAGTGCCTCTCAGAGTGATGTGTCACTTACAGAAGAAATTTCAGCAGTAATTATTAAAAATGCAGATTTCTGGGCTGTATCACACACATGAAATATTTCAATTTGCATTGTTGCTTCATGTAAGAAATAATTTTAAAAGGATTTTCTGAATAAAGTCTTTAGAAGGGGAATTTATAATTAGCCTACAGTGTAGTTTTATTAAAAAAAATAATTGAGCCAACTGAATGGGAGAAAATGTTTGCAAACAATGCATCTGATCAGGGATTAATATCAAATATAAAAAGAAGTAGTACAACTCAACAACAACAAAACAACCCAATTAAAATGTGGGCTGAGGACCTGAAAAGACACTTCACCCATGAAGACGTACAGATGGCCAAAAGACATGAAAAAGTGCCCAACTTCATTAGCTATTAGGGAAATAAAAATCAAAACCCCAATGAGAGACCATTTTACACCTGTTAGAATGGCTGTTATTAACAAGACAAGGAATAACAAATGCTGGAGAGGCTGTGGAGAAAAAGGAACCCTCACACACTGCTGGGTGGGAATGCAAATTGGTACAACCACTATGGAGGACAGTGTGGAGGTTCCTCAGAAAATTGGGAATGGAGTTACCCTATGACGTGGCAATCCCCCTTCTGGGGATCTATCCAAGAAATTTGAAAACCTTCGTCCACAAAGACTTATGTCATTGTTCATGCAGTGCTGTTCACGGTGTCCAAGACATTGAAACAACTAATGTGCCCTTCAATAGGTGACTTGGTAAAGAAGCTGTGGTACATATACACAATAATAATGGAATATTACTCAGCTATCAGAAAAGATGAAATACTGACATTTGTGACAAAATGGATGGACCTTGAGATCATCATGCTAAGCAAGATAAGCCAGACAGAAAAAACCAAGCACCATATGACTTCACTCATTTGTGCAGTATAAAACTGAAAGTACCAAAGAAACAAAAACTCATGGACATAGTCGATAGTTTGGTGGTTACCTGAGGGTGAGAGGGGAGGAGGTTGGAGAGAAGGGAGGGGAAGTCAATTACATGGTGATGGAAAGAGAGTTGACACTGGGTGGTGAACACAAAATGCAACACATAGATGATGCACCATAGAATTGTATACCTGGGACCTCTGTAATTTTTGTTAGCCCAATAAGTTTAACAATAAAAAAATAATAATTCAAACACAAAGAGAACAAGGTGACAAACATCCATTTGTCCACATAGAACCAAACAAATGTTAATATGAGGGCTGTCTGGAAAAAATCCAGCTATAAATACCTCTATTTTTCATATTACAGGGCTGGATACTTTCCGGACAGCTCTCATGTTTTGTTTTGTTTTTTTCTCTTATGAAATAACCATTGCATCTACTGCTGAGGCCCCCTTCTAGTATTATCTTCCTCCCCACAGAGAACAATCTCTACACTGAAATTGATGTATGTTGCATATTTGTACTACATATGGCTGTATTCACGTGCCATATCTAGATTTATATATAATTTTAAATATTTATACAATTTATAGATACATTTCTTATTCTAATTCTAATTTTGTTTATGTGGTTTCCCACTTTTCTTTTTCATGAGCATTCTCAGGTTTTTCTACTTTATTAATAATTTGATATAATTTTGGTTTTGTGGAGATCTCTATTTCCTTTGTGTTTATGATCCTTAAGTTTTGCTCTTTCCCTCCTTTCTGCTCTGTTTACCTTCACTCTGTTTTAATTTTAGCCTTCTTGAGTCTAATTCTTTATTAATTTTCAATCTTTCTTATTTCCTAACATATTCTTTCCCGTTTATATGTCATTTTATCTATACTCTTCAGTTTTTAAGGTAGAGTTGACATTCAGTTCAAAAAGTTAGAAATTTCCATTATGATTTATTTAAATCATGACTGAATTGTGTTCTTTAGTTTCCAGTTATGTGATTTATTTTTGTTACTGTAAAAATCATTTTCATATTTTATTATTTATTGGGAGAAACTTATCTCTATTATTTAGACTCTTAAATGTTGGAAACAGGAAGTAAATTTTTATAAAAATGTGTGATTGATATGTAGGCTTCAATTATTGTGACAGGGTACATTTGTTTCTTTAGTTTTTAGAATAACCTTTTCAATTGTGTCATTTCAAATCATCTTTATATTTACTGGGTTTTTTCCCTGTCTCCTTGACAGTGTTTTCTATGAGAAGTAAACTGCAGTTTTCCAGTATGTCATGGCTTTCTTAGTGATGGTTGAAACTTCTGCTTTATGTACGGAGATGGTGACTGAATGCAGAATGTTCAATTTAGTTTTATTTTCTTGTTGTATTTTCTTTTTGTCATTAATAATTGTATCACTGTTTTATATTCCTATACCAACTGCTGTTTGAAAGTTAGATTTACCTAGTACATCTTTTTTTACCCCTTATCCTTACCCTTTGTTTCTATTTGGTGTCTTATAAGCAGTCTTTATATGGAATGCGGTAGTGGAGTTCGTTATACTTAATATATGATGGCACATATTTGGACTGAAATTTGCCATCTTATTTTTTTTCCTATTTACCATTTTTTCTACATTTTTCTTTTCCTATAATCCATTTGCTTGATTTATTCTTTTTTCTTCTTTCTACTATTTTACACAATTTTATATTTTATTTTAATAATTTTCTTTAAATTTTAATATTTATGGTTAATGTTATGTAAGGTCTAAATTTAATATATAGTTTTCTTCCTAATAACATAAGCATCTTAACCCTTTAACCTCTGTTCTTAAATCTGTTGTCCTTTGGCTTTTCAGTTTCTCTAAATAAGTTAATGTTATTTTATTATTATTATTATTTATTTAATATTAGCTAGACTTTCTTATTATATATGTTTTTACTAAATTTATTGGGGTAACACTGGTTAGTCAAATTATATAGGTTTCAAGTGTATGATGGTATAATACATCATCTGCATATTGTGTTGTGCGTTCATCACCCAGAACACTTCTCCCTTCCATCACCATGTATTTGAGCCCCTTTACACCCTTTTAGTACCTCCCTCCTTGCTTATGCTTTGGTAACCACAACTGTTGTCTGTGTCTATGAGTTTTTGTTTGTCTTATTTGTTGATTTCAGTTTTATATCTTTCCAGCATCTTAGCTAATTAGTTCTTTTCTTTTAAACCTTTTTTGTTTAGAAATTGTTTTAAAAATATTAATATACAGAGTTGCAAAAATAGTGCAGAGTTCCCTTCTACTTTTCACTTAGATTTTCCCAATGATAATGTCTTACGTTAATATAGTGCATTTTTACAGCCAGGGAATTGGTATTGATACAGTATTATTAAACTATAGACCTTAGTTTTATTCACCAGTGTTTACATACACTCATTTCTGAGTATGTGTATAGTATTAAGAAAAATTTTTCTGTTTTTTTAAAAAATATTCGGGGTTCCCTGGTGGTGTAGTGGCTAGGCTTTGGCAGTTTCACTGCCATGGCCTGGGTTCAATCCCCATTCAGGGAACCAGCCAAAAAAAAAAACAAACCACATTTTTTTTTCAATTACAGTTGATGTACAATATTATTTTATGTTACCTTCAGGTAAATAGCATAGTGGCTAGACATTTATAAAATTTATAAATTTTGTGAAGCAATCTCCCTGATAAGTTTATTATCCACCTGGCACCATACAGAGTTATTATAATAATACTAACTATACTCCCTTGCTGTACTTTATATCCCCATGACTATTTTGTAACTACCAATTTGTACCTCTTAATCCCTTCTATCCCCTTCACCCATCCCTCCCACTCCCTTCCCATCTGGCAACCATCAATTTGTTCTCTGTATCTATGAATTTGTTTCTATCTTGTTTCTTTATTGATAACCAGTCTTGTAAAGGAGATAATACTGCTTATAAAATAGCCTGAGTTTCATTCATGCAGTAGACAAACTTTCTTAGGACTAACCTGAGACATTATTTTCTTTTTTTTTCTTTTATATCCAGATCAGAAGATAGCATTCAAACATATGCTACCAGGTAAGTAAATTAAATGTTTCTTAAGATATATGTTGAAAATTAAGAATGGATTAATAATTCACAATTAATTTCTATATATTATTTGAACTGCTACAATTGGTAAAGCAATACACCAAAAATGAGGCCACTAATTTATAAAAATTTATTCTCTTAAATTCGTCTTTTATTCATTTGGAAGTGTACTCTGAAGAAATAAAGAATAAAATAGCTGACTCTATTAAGAGATAGAATATGTATAATTAGTAAAGAAAAAGGATGTACAGGCAGACCTCAGAGATACTGCAGTTTGCTTCCAGACTACCACAATAAAGTGAATATTGTATGAATAACATGAGTCACATGAATTCTTTGGTTTCCCAGTGCATACAAAGTTATGTTTACCCTATATTATAGACTGTTCAGTGTGTGATAGCACTATGTTTATAAAAACAGTGTGCATACTTTATGCAAAAAAAGCTAACCATCATCTGAGCCTTCACCAACTCATGTTTGTTTGGCTGGTGGAGGGTCATCTTCGATACTGATGGTTGCTAACTCATCAGCCTTCAGCAACTGCAATGGTCGTGGTTGCTGATGTGTGGATGGCTGTGGCAATTTCATAAAATCAAGCAATGATGAAATTTGTGCATCAATTGATTCTTCCTCTCATGAATGAGTTCTCCGTAGCATGTCATGCTGTCTGATAGCATTTTACCCACAGTAGAACTTCTTTCAACATTGGAGTCAGTTCTTTCAAACCCTGCTGCTGCTTTATCAACTAAATTCATGTAATATTCTAAATGTTTTGTTGTAATTTCAATAGTCTTCACATCTTCACCAGGAGTAAATTCCATCTCAAGAAACCACGTTCTTTGCTTCCATTAGAGGCAATCCTTCATCCTTGCAAGTTTTATTTTGAGGTGGCAGCAATATCATCATAGTATCTTCAGGCTCCACTTTTAATTCTAGTTCTCTCGCTCTTTCCACCACATCTGCAGTTACTTCCTCCACTCAAGTCTTGAGTCCCTCACAGTCATCCCTGAGGATTGGAGTCAGCTTTGTCCAAACTCCTGTAAATGTTGTTGTTTTGACCTCTTCCCATGAATCATGAATGTCTTAATGGCATTTAGAATGGTCCATGAACCGGACTCAGTGTTTTCCTTCAGTGTGAAAGACTCATGCCTTTCTTCATTTAGGAAAAGTGCTAGACTTTTTTCCTCATCCATTCTAAATCATCTTTGTTTGTATTTCCCCATGTTTCTTGTGTTTTATATAATATATTTGTTTGCCTAGTGTTCTGAGTGATTTCCCTAAACAATTTAAAAATAAAGAAGTCCTTTTTTCGTTTAGTTTTGTCTTTTCTTGTTTAATGGATTCTGTTCCCTTATTGATCTCTATGGGAATACTAAACCTTTTTGAAGTTTTTCTGTTACCTGTAAATTCCTGGTATATGACTTCTTCAGTTTGCTCTGGATGTGGACATTACCTGTTAGTGGCTTTTTTCTTTGTTTATTAGGCCATCTTATTAAGCAGCAGTGATTGTCTCATGAGCATTCTTCACGTCCTGCTTTGTAGAATCCTCCTTGTGGAAATTATTTCATGTTTTCACCCTCCTAAGTCATACATTTTTTATACCACTTGTTACGCCTGGAGGCACGAATTGGTATCTGGAACCTATACTTGTTAAAGACTTAAGGTTCCTGGTTCTCTAGGTGGTATTTTTGTTATCTGTAGCCTTAAACAGCACTTTAAGCACTTAGGGTTATGTGTCTCAAGATGATCATTTTTCCATCTACACTTCTAAAGAAAATTTTCTTCCACATCCAAAGTCTAATGGTAATAGCTTTTACTATCCCCCGTTACATGGGTGGTATGGCCTTTCACAGCATCCAAATTTAGAGGAGGCGGTCAGTTCCAGCTTTCTGAGGGGTCTCAACTCAGTTTAAGCTGATAGGTACACCTGTCTTATGTAACTCTGGAATCATGCTGCTTTAGTTCCTATTTAGCTTGTGTACTTTCAATTTTCTCTCTTTTTTTTTCAAACTATCATTAAAAAGTTCCCTTACTTTCTTTAAATTTGGTTTGTGTGTTGTATTATTTATTTATTTTTTCACCTTTTCTCTATGTGTGGGATAACTGGGGGAAGTAACTCTGTCAGCCCAGTCTGCCTGACTGTCAAGGAGTCACTGGGTAGAACAGTCGGTGGGAACCTGAAGGCTAGAATCGGGTATTCAAAATGAAGCACCCATCACGTGTTGGAAAGTAAGGAGAAAAACACATCTTTTTACTTGCTCTTCTCTCTGGTTGGAGATTTGACATTTACACTCTTTATGGGCATGGCATATATGTAAATAAGAGTGTTACTTATGTGTGTATCCTAATTTAGTAATCATTTGAAATTATTCATCATTGGTAATTAGTGGTATAAAAGAGTGCAGCTTATAAAATGATCCGACCTTCGTTTGTTATGGAGGCACATGTTTTTGGTATTAACTTGGAAGCATTATTTTCACTCTCATTTAGATCCAGATCAGAAAGCAGTAACCAAACAGATTCTGTCAGGTAAGTATTAATAAATGAGGTATTTCTTAAAATAGGTAAAGTGTTAAAAGATAAGATGAACAAATGGATAATCAACTATCAATTGCTGAGTATTAATTAAGCAGCAAACTTTGGTAAAGTACTACACCAAAAAAATAAACTATTTGGGTTTGCTGGTAACTATAGTATTTATCAAAATAAATAATTTTTTTCCTTCAGTTTGTTAATGTGTTTTTGGAGTTTAGTCTTGGGAAAGAGTAAACTAGAAATAAATGGTTGGTGAACTATTTATGGAGCTAATTCATAAATGGGAAAGTTTACATCTGTTTGGAGATTCTACAACTAGAAAATATGTATGCTTAGGAATGACTGAATGCTTACTTACACCCACTTAGGAAAAATTTGCTGAAGTAAAACATCATAAAGTAACAATAATTCTATATCTTCCATATACTACCAGTATTACAAAGTAGTTTTAATTAGATTCCCCTTCATTACCCCCAAAATGGATATCTTTGTATAAAAATACAGTAACTTTAGTTTCTCACATCCAACAGTTTTGGGTCTGGGGTCCTTCTGCAGGTATAAAATAGTTGGGAGTTTTCACTCTTCCTTCTCTGACTTATAAAGTCTAGTTACTTGTAAAGGATGGTGGTGGTGTTGTATCTTCTAGTTTCCTCTGAAGTCCACTTTAAAAGCGTTCATTATATATTCAAATTCATAGAGTAAACTTTCTAGGTTGCACAATAACATTGTGTCTTGATTCCAGAAGAGATCTTCCTCTTCACTAAGAATGCCTGCTTTTCTTATCCTTTATCTCTCTTTTATTGTGACTGTTTTCTCCTTATAGTGACACTTTGGAGTCACAGGTTGTTATCACAAAACTATAAAAATGATTTTCATCATAATGTCCTCTCTGTGTCAAGGACTATCATGTGGTGTTCAAACATAGCAATGAGATCGCAGTTAACTTTTTTCTCACCTTGAATGTATACATTATTATACTCTGTTATTGTAGAGGTAAAGGCCATGTTTATCGTCCTCAGCATTGTATAGTCAACATGTAGCTGAATTCTTGGCTTACGGTAAGCACTCAATAAATACAGCTGACTTTTGAACAACACAGGTTTGTACTTTATGGATCCACTTGTATGTGGATTTTTTTCAATAAATATGTGTAGTACTGTAAATGTATTTTATCTTCCTTAAAATTTTCTTAACATTTTCTTTTTTCTAACTTATACTACAGCAGTATTAATAGAACCCATAGTGGGATTCATTCCATTTGTCTACATTCTTTGACTTAGCCTTTCCCACTGACTTTCCACCAGATAAAGATTATTTCAAAAACAATAACCTGAAAACTGAATGTTATGTCAATAAAGCAAAGCAAGAGAAAGCCTTGGAGTAAGGTATAGATGGACACTGAGTTCACCCCTCACAAGAATACATTGAATGTGTATCTATATTTAGAGCAAGTCTTCCTGAGAGACAAATTTGAGCCAATTAGTGTCTGCACAATGAGCATGCAGAGGGACCGCACAGAGAAGGTCAGGGAACCACTAGACCTCTCCAGGAGCTGAGGAATTGATGAGTGCCATCCTTTACATTTCCTCTGAACTTACATAGTGAGTAGGCGGTCCATCCAGGTTTTCTGGCCTACAGGCAGGGCACTGTAGTGCGTCCCCAGCCACCCCTGCTGAAGCTACACCCGGCATAAGCAGGAGAGTGCCACAGTGAGCAGACAAGGTGCTCTCCACCTGGAGGTTGGTAAACAGGTGCAGAAGAGCGCTGGCTGCATCACGCTCCCCACCTGAGCAGAGTGCAGAGATGACAAATGGTTGAGGTCCCTTCCTGCAGGGTACCCTATGCATGGAAAACATGGAGATAGTGGGGTGCTACTGTGTACTCACGTGGGGCTCTCCCTCCTAGAAAGAGTCTGGCACTAACACAGCACTGAGATACCTGCACATAGGACTGCCAGGTCCAGAGAAAATGTGGAGATCATGGGACACTGCTGCACGTAGAACTGCCCCACCCCAAGAAAGTGGGGAGTTGGGAAAAGTTTTCGGTATTCACACTTTAGGCTGCCCTGGGCAGAGCGAGAGGGGTGCTGCTGTGAGCACCCATGCTGGAGCACATGCCCCGCCCAGAGAGGGCAAAGAACTACCAAAATACCACCGTGAGCAAATTTAAGGCCGCCCCACCCAGTGAAAGGGTGGAGCTGGGCAGCCGCTCCGAGCAGCCCCTTTCAGACCCCACTGTGACAGCAGCAGCGCGGGCTGCCAGGGCTGCCCAGGTGGAGTAAGACCGAGAGAGCTCCCTTCCGTTAGTCACTGTTGTTACTATTATCGTGATCATTTCTGTTTAGTGAATATGGGGATTTAACATCATATCTACCAGTTGTTTTGCTCAGTATTCTTGAATCTATTTAAAATTTTTAAATTTCAATTTCCTTTACTCTGAAATACAATCTTTTTACTTTCATTTGTTATATGTGGTTGTAAAGCATTGTATGTTAAATGCCCAAGTGTGTCTTTTTTTCACACTCAACTGTGAAAGATAGCTTAGATAGTTAAAGACTTCAAGTTGAGAGTCGCTTTCCACACGCTTTTAAAGTATTCTGTTGTTGTAGTGCGACTTACTGCCATTGATGAGACCTCACTTTTCAGCCTGATTAATTTACTTATTCCTTCCATTTTCTCTATGGAAATGGCTTCTCAGGTTTCCTCTTTGCCCTGAATATTTTATTTTATTATGATATGTCCTGATAGAATTTGGTTTTTATTTATCTAGCTCTGGATATAATATAGTCTTTAGGTATAGACACTCAGGTAATTCATTTTGGAAAAATTTTAGGCATTATCTCTGCAGTTATTTACTCTTCCTTATTCTTTTTCTTTTCTCCATCAAAAATGACTATATTTGGGAGAGGCTTCTCGTGTTAGCCTCCATGTTTCTTAACTTGGCTGTTCATATACAGTAGGTTCTCTATTAACCGGAACCCAAGCAACTGGAACTCTCAAGCAACTGGCCAAAAAAAAAATTTTTTTTTTTTTGAGAGTACCAGTTGCTTGAGTTTTGGTTAAGGAGGATTCTGTTTACATTTATCCAGCACCTACCATCTCCATGGGTGCCGCTTAACTGACAGGCTACTTACTGTATTATGCTTTTCTACCTCTCTATGTGACACTGATATCCTCATATGAGTTTTCAAATGTCCCATTCTCTTAACAGCTCTCCTTTTCCTGCCTTGTTTCTGACTTGATCTCTGTGGAGATCCTAAACATTTCTATAAAAGATTTTCATATTATCCATTGATCTTAATGTGTGAAATTTTCTGCTGTGCTGTGGATGTAGGCATTCAACATGTTGTAGTTTGTTGTTTAGATTTGTCAGCTCATCCTCAGAGGTGATGATTGTTCTCATGGGAATTCTGCATGCCCTGATTTATAGAAGCATACATTAGAAAGAGGGGAATGTTTCAGGTTTGCCTGTCTTGGGGGCATCAATATTTCAGTATTTTCTATGCTTTCTGGTTTAAATTTCTGAGGAGTGTAATTGAGGAATTGAAGTCCTGCCCCTGTGCATGGTACGGGCCTGGGGTTTTGCATCTCCTCATGGTTTTTTCTATCCACATGGCTGAAACAATTTGTTGAATTCCTAGTGGCCATAGTTTTTTGTTATCCCCATTCAAGACTACCAGGCTTGGGCTTCATTCTAGCTTTCTAACATCTGAATATCTGTGCTCTTCACTCCTTCCAAGCTAAGGTTGTTAAAACCATATCTTGTAGGGCATAAGTAATTCAGATTCCCTTATAGTAAATTCAGCTTTTGCTCTGATTTTCTCTGAACTTCTAATTTATCATATTTTACTGACAGGAGGAATAGCCCTTTTTTGGCTCACAATCTCAGTTGGTTGTTGCATTTCTGTGCTATTTTCTTCAGCTTTTCTGTGGACTAGAAAGGGGAAGCTTTCCTTGTGGGTTAGAAGGGTGAAGCTTTCCTGTCAGTTCAGTGTGTTAGATTGCTCAGAGGTAAATGTGAATTTTTAATTTGCAAAATGTGGCAATTTACATAGTAACAGATAAAAAGATAGCTTGGAACCTGAAGGCCAAATTTAGGCATTCAGAGTCCAGCTTATATGCTGTGCTTAGAAGTGATAAAGAAAAACCTACATCTTTGCTATCTTTATGCTTTTCCCTCCTGGGGGGTTTAAACTTTGCACTGTATGTTGTAGTGATCAATGTTGGGTAAATAAGAATGCTGCTATTTGCATGTTCCAGGTGTTAAAAGAGTTAGTTTTGGTATAAAATGGCCTGATACTCATTATTAAAGTAGGTGAGTTTCTTAGTATTAACTTTTACATATTATTTTTATTTTTATTTTTATTTAGATCTCAGTCAGAAAGTAGTACCCAAACATATATCAGCAGGTAAGCAACTTAGGAAGTATTTCTTGTAAATAAGTGTATGTTGGAAATAAGAATGAACAAATAATTGCTTAATATTTCTTGAGCAGCCACAGTTGATAAAGTACTACACTAAAAATACTTCTATTTCCCATTCTAGGAACAAGTATTAATTAATTAACCCAGTCTTTTTTCTTTAGTTGACTAAATTTGTATTGACTGCCTACTTGTTTTTAACATATAGCAGAAAATTAGCTAATCTAATAAGAGACAAAATATTTCTAATTATTTTGTAAAGCTAACTCATAAGCAGGGCATTTTTGCATCCTTATGGTGGGATTCCAAGGGAAATAAATAGTACTTTTTTGTTTGATTACATTTACACCCACAAATTCCATATGAACAACTGAGTGAATGATTATTCCACTTAGGAGGTGTTTATCTAAGAGATGGTATCATAAACACACTAGAATTGTACATTTCTCCCAACAGCCCACAGTCGTGATAACAAAGGTGCTCTGAATTTTAGTGTCCCATGCTCCATAGTTGTGACTGTGATTCTTCTGAAGTTGTCAGATATTTCCTGGTCTGCTCACCTTCCTTTCTCCCTGTAGAATTTTAGTTTTCTTGCACTGTCTGGCATTTATCCTTAAAGTGTCTTCTTTCAGTTACAGCCAATCCACTGGTTTTCCAGAAGATCCTTTATATCTACAAGTTAAGTTTTCCGGCTGTACCACATCAGTTTATAGTTTCTGTTCTCTCTGATGAAGTCAGCCCCTCTATTAGGGAAGCTATGGCATTTCTATATCCTTTATGCTCTCTGTTGTTTTTGGATGCCTCCTAACATAATGACCCCTTTATAGATATTCTTCTCCAAACTAAGTGTGAGGGATAAAAGGTGCTATTCTTTATTGCTTCTGTTACCATTACCATAGGATTTGTGATACAGCACTCAAATGCTGTAATTTTTCCAAACTTTTGCTTACCTAGAAGCATTACTTTTTCTATATACTCTGAAATTGCTTGAAGGTAATGGCCATGTGTATTTTGCTAACCAATTTATAGTTAGCACCTAGCAGAGTAAATACTACTCAATAAATACTTGTTTAGTAATGAGCGATTGCTCTTGAACTACACATACACACATAATGAATGTTGTAATTACTCCAACTATCCTTTCACATTATCTCTCACCTAGCATGTGTCATTAACGTGGTCATCATCTTCTACAAGTGGTAGTCAACTAGATTGAGGAATAGTTGATGGCATCATTCATAGAATGATGTATATTGCATTTGAAGAGTTTGGAATGTTAACCCTTTAGTCTAGTTTGTGTTTGGCATATACAAGAAAAGCATTCTTGGATTATTTTTTTATTTAAATTTAATAAGGTAGGCAGATGTAATTGCTGTGCTTTATTGTTACAGATAGCATCCACTGTATTTCTTTTTCTTCTGAATTCTTTTAAAATTTTTGTTTTCAGTATTTTTTTGAAATTGGAAAGACCATAGGCATTGTTGGTAGAACCAACTCCTTGAGTAAACACTACAAAATTAATAATTTTTTTAAAAACCAGAAATCTAATGTGTTGCACATGTCAGTAGACTCACAAGTTTAGATATACAAATCCTTCTGATGGTTTGGGGGAGAACTAACTACATTAAATAGGGGTGTTTTGTGATCAGAATAATAGGAAAAATCTAGTATAAGTTTTAAAGATATAAAAATATAGCAGAGATAGAGAAAATATGGGAAGAGTAAAATTATACTACTGTTATCACTGAAATCTCTTGCTAATCTTACTATATAATCTTCTTTGTCAATTAACCTTGTTTAATTTGTTTTCAATTTATTCTTTTTCTTTCTCATTCTTTCTGTTGGGGGATCAGAAATAATAAATCTATTATGGCTATAAAAATAGAAAAGAGGCCCAAGAATTTGATTTTGACTTTTGCAAATAATTAGTATGAAATTAGAAATTAGCAGATATTTCTCCTTCACCAAAATTTTGAAAGAGGAGGAAACTGCCATAAATTATAACATAAGATTGTCAGATAATATTGTATTAAACCAAAAGCATTATTTCCTTATTTGTTGAGATCCAAATCATAGGAAAGCACCCAAACATAAAACAGTAGGTAAGTACATTAGGAGGTGTCTCTTAAAATCAATGTTTGAAATGTTTAGACTGAAATTTATAATCCACAATTAATTTATAAGTATTTATTGGGTAGATGAATTGATAAAATACTACACCAAAATATTTATTAATCTTTACTCATCTTGTTATTATTGAATATTTACATCACTTAGTGTTTTCCCTTCAGGTTAGTGAAGTTCTCTTACATTTGCTGGGAACTAGTTCTTGTGAACAGAATGGAATTAAAGAGTCGAATCTAATAAGATATAAGATATGCAAATTAGTCTATTAATATTAATTCATAATCAGGGCCACTTTATCCATTAGGCACTGTAATAAGCACAATGCTTAAGTCCTATGAGTTTTTAAGTGCTAAAAACACTGTTTATAACATGAAAAACCAAAACTGATTGGCCTCAAGATATGGGGAAAAAGCTAACATGTACTGTATTTTGCCATGTATTATAGAATGTGCTCCCATGTATAATATGCACCCATGATTTTGGCCCAGATTTTCAGGGGAAAAAATTTTTCATTTTAATTTTTTAATTCAAAATTTTATTTGTTTATATTTAGGTAGTTGTTTTTTGTATTACAAAGGAATTTTAGCATCTATTTTTTAACATTATGGTACAAGAAATTTTATATAACAAATAATTACAAAACACGAGAACAGATACAAGGTACAAGAAATTTTGTGTGTAAATTTTTTATATCAAAAAACCCAGATTATCATATTCCAGGGTATTATTTTGCATATGGATATCATTATTTATTTCTAGAATTACACTTTTAACTCATAAGCATAAATAAAATAATTAAAAACATTTATATAGATATGGAATTAGTACTACTGATGTATAATGCCCATCTTTATTTTCCCCTCACAATTTGGGCAAAACAGTGTGCATTATACACCACAAAATGGGGTATTTAAATTTCTAAAAAAAAAAAAAAAATGCAAAGATTAGCTGTTATATTCATGGACATTTTACTGTATGTGGAAAGAACGTTAGATTTTCTTATTTGCATTCTAATTAAGTGACAGTTTCTCAAAAATCACAGAAAATTGTAGAGCAAGTAAAGTTATAGCCAAATAATATCACAAGCAAAATTGTAAAAATTCTTTTAGAATTCTTTTTTCTGCCCTTGGCAGTCCTCCAACTGTTTGTATGTTTTGCAAGGGAAAGGAATTTATTTGCTATTTGTACCTTTAGCATGTGTGTCTTTGTTCTCTTCCACAGTAAGGAGTAATTCCTTCAGAAGGCAATGGATAATACTGAGTATCTCACTGAGAAATGAAAATCCGCCTTTCCTCTCCTGGTCACAGCTGAATGGAACAATAAACCGAGTGTGGGCCAAGTTACATGCGTGTCCATTTTTCCTCCACCCCTGAGGCAGCAGTTCCACCATTTCAGGGCCCTTAACTGAAGGTCGTCTTCTCACCTCCAGCCTTCCCATCCCTGCCCAGCTCCCTGAGCTGTTGTCTGCAGCTCTCCCACCGCTCACTTGGCTTTACTGTCTGGGGCCCCGGATGCTGGGAATTTGCACCCATGTCCTTATCAGGAAGGACTCTGGGTGGTGGGCCATGTTTCCCTCCTGGCCCTTCTCACGGACTGGGCTGGCTGCCTGCGATTCTCAGTAAATCCAGATACTTGCCACCTCACCCTCCTCCCAACCTTAAACCAGGCTTTTGAGGGAGGCTGTGTTTGCTCTGGAGGCTGTAATTTGACATCCCAGCCTCTTGTTCTACCCACCACCTTTCTCTTGCTCTTTGCTGGATGACCCAAATGAATCCCAGAAGACAAGGACCTGGAGAGCTTGGGCTTGGGTCTCAGGGGCAAAGATTAACCCCTTATCAGAGTTTGGTATCAGGAGTGATAAGGATTCTCTCATTTTCCATGTTCTGAAAGAATTTGTATAAAATTGTTTAGTTTTTTTCAGTTTAATACTCAGTAAAATTCACCAATAAAGCTGGAGTTTTTATTTGTGGGAAGATTTTAAATTTTGGATTCATTCTTCAATGATAGAGGACTATTCAGATTTTCTATTGATGAAAGTTTTAAAAAAATTCATTCACTTAGTTTTTTATTTTGGTACTGTATTTTTCAGTTCTAAAATTCACATTTGGTTCTTTATATCTTCCGTTTTGTTGCTAAGACTTTCTATTCATTGGTTTCAAGTGTGTGCTTCATTTCTCACTGAAGCTTTTTAGGATAGCTTCCTTAAAATCTTTGTCTGGAAATTCCAACATCTGTGTGTCTATATAGTGTCTTTTCTCATTCAGGCTGAGATTTCCTTGTTCTTGGTTTGACATTTGGTATTATGGGTCTCCTATTTATAGAAGTCTCTAACAGCACCTCCAGTGGCATTGTGAGTAAGTATGAAAGTTCCAGCTGCCTGCTTGGTCTTCTCTGAGATCACCCGGGTGCATGGCGGGTGGTACCTTATTACAGCCAGTAGGGAGGAGGTCTGGGTCCCCTACTGTGCTTTGCCAATGCGGGTGGGATGAGGTTGTGCATTTTCTTGCGGTGTTTGGCTGGAGTAAGGTGGTTGTCAAGGTTTCCTATCTTGGTAGATTGCCCCTTTTTTGGTTCTTTGGCCTGAGAAGAAGGTTTGCCTTGGGGAATTTTTTTTTGTTGTTGTTGTTGGTCTGCTCTTGTGGGTGTTTACAAGTCGTTGACTTCTCTAGCACCCAGCCTGGCATATATGAGGCAAAAGGAAAACTCACAGAGCACACTGTCGTGTTGTTACTTAAAGGAATAAAAACTAGGGGCTCCACAGTGTGGCAATAATAACTTGGAAATTTTAAAGAAGTTTTTTTTTTTTTTTAAAGAGTCTATATTGGAACAGTCTATATTGTATGGTATTTTCTGCATGCAGTGGCTGTCCAGTATGGCATGCAACAATTAAATTTTAAAAAGTCACAGTGTTTGCAACACGTTTTGCAAATGTTTGCATTTTGCCTGTTTGGATGGTATGTAAATGTAGTATGTGGAATCTTGTCTGCTATAAGTAACGAGCATTTTTATCGTTGTTCCTCTTCCTCACTGTTAACTAGAAATTACTTTAAAAACCATTGGCCTAAGAAAAAGATACAAACAAAAGCCTTACCAGGCACCACCCTAATCTGAGAAGTGAAAATTACGCAGCCTTTCCTTCCTTAGCAGTGAACTGCGTGTGTGGGAAGACAGTCTTCTCCTGAGCTCTCCCCTGCGGGCCCCCCGACTGCACGATAGCGATGGCCGCTCTCCGAGGCAGCAGAGAGCCTTCGTTCACCTGGGGTTTTCCTTGTTGTGAGGGCACTTTCCCTCTCCGCTCCCCCCGCCCTGCCCCTCCAGTTTTGCGCTTCTGTGCGCCGTGGCCGTGGCTGTGCGCGAGCTGCGCCTTTACTCGTCTCAACGCCTCAACTGCTGTTACTCAGCCAGCCGGGCTCCAAGACAGCGGAGCCATGTTGCTGCTGCTCGTCCTTCTCATGGGACTTGATGGTCTGCACACACGGCTGCACGCAAGTAAGTCCAGATGCTTGTTCCCCTCCTGATCCTTCGGAGGGGACTTTGTTCGTAGAGGGCTGTACTCTTTGGTACAGGATCCAGGCCCAGACCTTACCCCGGCCTCTCCCTCTCCCCACCTACTTTTTCCTTGTCCTTTGCTTTAGAGTCTGTGGAAGAAGGCAGAGAGCGAGGCAGCCTCCAGACAGAAAATCTTTTCGTGTCTCTGCAATGGTTTCCTTGTCCGTAAAATGACAAAAATGAAATAATGCGGTCTTTTCCACACTCACAGTTCTGCTCTTCTAGAAATACTTGATTTATTTATGAATCCCTGTTTGGCTGACTGCTCCACTGAAAATTGCCTATCACCCTTGTATTCAGTATTGTCTTTTCCCTGGAAATGATCCCTCTTTCGTGATGTATCTGTGTTTTCCCATTTCCATACTTCCTTTACAGCACAGTAAACACTATAATTTGTTTCTCAGTATTACTCACACTGTCAAACTGCCTAGCTAGGGGTGTGTGTGTGTGTGTGTCTAGAGAGAGAGAAATAGAAAATAAAAAATTGAGATCTTGGCAAGAGTTAAGAAATTTGTAGGTAAGAATGACCAGAAAGATAGTGGAAAGGAAGAGTAGGTGCATAGATTATACAAAAAAAAGGGGGGGGGGCAGTATTTAATCTTTCCTTATAGCTGATAATATTCCATCGTGTATATGTACCACAGCTTCTTTACCCAGTCATCTGTCACGGGGCACTTTGGTCATTTCCATATTTTGGCCACTGTGAACAGCGCTGCAATGAACATTGGGGTACATAAGTCTTTGCTGATTAAGGTTTTCAAGTTTTGGGGGTAGATCCTCAGAAGGGGGATTGCTGGGTCATAGGTAACTCCATTCCCAATTTTCTGAGGAACCCCCACACTGCCTTCCACAGTGGCTGTACCAGTTTGCACTCCCACCAGCAGTGTACCAGAGCCATTCTCACAGGTGTGAGGTGGGAGCTCATTGTGGTTTTGATTTGCATTTCCCTGATAGCTAATGAGGATGAGCATTTTTTCATATGTCTGCTGGCCATTTGTATTTCTTTGTGGGAGAAGTGACTGTTTAGTTGCTCTGCCCACTTTTTAATTGGGTATTTTTTTGTGGTTAAGTTGTATTAGTTCTCTATATATTTTAGACATTAGGCCCTTATCACATGCGTTGTTTGCAAATATATTCTCCCATTCAGTTGGCTGTCTCTTTGCCTTGTTGATGGTTTCTTTTGCTGTGCAGAAGCTTTTTAGTTTCATAAAATCCCATTCATTTATTTTTGCTTTTACTTCCCTTGCCTTTGAGGTCAGTTTCATGAAGTCTTCCTTGAGCCCTAGGTCTATAAGTTTAGTACCAATGTTTTCTTCTATCCAGTTTATTGTTTTGAGTACTGCCATTTACAACAAAATGGATGGACCTGGAAATCATCATTCTAAGCGAAATAAGCCAGACAGAAAAAACCAAAAACTGTTTGACTTCACTCATATGCGGAATATAAAACTGAAAGCAGCAAAGAAAAAACAAATGAACAAACAAAACCCATGGACACAATCAATAGTTTAATGTTTATTTGGGGACATGTGGGGAGGGGATGGGTAAAAGGAGCGGGGGTGGGAGGGAGGGGGAGCTAAATATATTGTGATGGAAAGAGAACTCACACTGGGTTGATGAAGCACTGTAGAATTGTACACCTGGAGCATATGTAATTGCTAACCATTGTCACCCCAATAAGTCTAACAATAAAAAAAAAGTGTAGAGAAACATATACAGAATTGAATTTAGCATGGGTAATGTAAGATTACAGGTACCAAAATAACTTTGCTTATTTTAATTTTAGATCCTCATAAAACATTTCTGCAGACCACAGTTCCTGAAAAGATTTCATCTTCTGGCATAAAAAGAGATCCAGAAAATAATGTAATTGGAAAATAATGTATTTATATCTTAAGTTGAGTTAAGTTGTCTTTAATGTGAAAACCAACATTGTTGAATGTAGGCAGGAACTCAGTTCCTGGAGGCAGAAGCTGGCAGCTCAGACCAGGATGACGACAAGGAATGTTCTCGTGTGTATGAGTGTGTGTGACTGTGTGTGTGTGTGTGTGTGTGTGTGTGTGTATTTCTCTTGAGGATGAAGGATTTTAAGGATAGAAGCCACCAGGGCTGGGACTAGGGAGAGACAAGCAAAGTGCTTACCTCAGGCACAAAATTTAAGAAGGTGGCAAAACGGTGGGTCCTCTAGGACCAAGGTAGGGTGAAGTGAGTGAGGTGATTCACGATCAGATCTTGTCTTTCTTTAAAATTTCAGTACTTTGTTCATCATGAAAATTCTTTTTGCATTAATTTTGATTGTTTAAAACATTGCATTGAAAAATTAGTTACCTTGATTACTGAGTTTTCTGGCCCCCTATTCCTAGTCCTCGTGACTCCCCGAGCTACAGTTGTCCCCCTTACCAATGGTCTTTCTTTCTGCAGTCTCAGTTATCCGCCATCAACTGTGGTCCAACAATATTAAAAGGAAAATCCCAGAAATGAACAATCCTAAGTTTTAAATTGTGCACCATTCTGAATAGCGTGGTGAAATCTTGGGCTGCCCAGTTCTGTCCGACCATGGGTGTGAGTCGTCCCTTCTCCAGTGTATCCATCTCACTTCATCTCATTATGTAGGCATTCTATCATCATCACAAGAAGGATGAGAACAGCACAATAAGGTATTTTGAGAAAAAGAGAGATCCCAATGATGTAACTTTTATTACAGTATATTGCTATAATTGTTCTATTATTAGTTTTCTGTTAATCACCACTGTGCCTAATTTATAAATTAAACTTTATCATAGGCATGTATGTATTGGAAAAACATAAAATATATAGGGTTCCATATTGATGCTTTCAGGCATCCACCAAGGTTCTTAGTATCTATCCCCATGAATAAGGCGGGACTACTGTATTTGCCTCACCTTTCAGTGAGCCAGTGAGGAGCTTAAGGGTGATCTGGGAATTAGCACATTGACTTCACAGCTGGAGCTTAGATATTAGTACATATTTCCTTCTCTAATTTCCCAGGAAAATCTACTTCTCACATTGTTCCTTCTAATATAGGATAATCTAATGCTAGTCATAATTGTGGGTCTTGAAATTTATTTTTTTTCTTTCAGTGGTTTAAAAAAACCTTCCCTCTCTGTTTCACATAAGATAGGCTGTTTGTATCAGATTTTCACCTCCCCCATCACTTCTAGTTTACTGGAGGTAACCTCATGTCCTCATCTACTCTTTCTCTACCTTTTCCTCTTGTAGTAGAGTTCCTTGTTTTGCAGATTTTGCTTATGAAATTCTTTCCAGTTATTCCACTTATATTGTAACATAGTTTCTACAGTGGTCACATCCAATTTATTTCATTCTTTTTTTCCACTGAACTTTCATTAGTGAGAAAAAAAACACTGGACATTAGCATTGTGAGATGGTCTACAGAACATGTGCTGAAATAAAATGAACAACTCTGATCATTGGTCTTCTTAACTTGTTCTTCCATTCTTCACTATTATGTTCCCTCTCTTAATCAAAAACTTTTAAAAATGTTGTCCACTGACAAAAAAAGAACATTGTCCTCAAATTTTATTTTCTTATTTTCTTCTCCAACACTACACAGAATAATTCCACCTCTTCCCATGCTGGAAAAGTACAGTGGCCAGCAGAAGTAAGGCCCAGACATGAACTATGATTTTATTACAAAATCATAACCATACATGCTTATCATTTTGTAATAAAAGATTGGTTATAGGTTACCAAACCCTAGAAAGGGGGCATTATTTGTATAACCATAGCATGTATGGTTATGATTTTGTAAGAAAATCGTAACTCAAGTCCGAGTGTTACTTCTGCTGAACCCTATATTTGGTAACATCGGATAAAGAACTGAATTCTTCAAGGTATTAAAATTATTTCAAAAGATAGAGCAAGTGCCATAATAATTACCCATTCAAGTTATAATTTCCTTTCCTGTTCGTAAGTGATGTCCCCTTTAAGAACAGACTTGACACTCCAAGAGGTTGCTGTTTCCTGCTTCTGTCTGTCAGTAATCTTGCTCATGGGTTTCACAGAATAAGGCACTACACACTTTAACATATCATAAAGGGTAAAGAAGATAAAAATATTTAAAGAAAAAGAGAAGACAACTTGCTACTGCAAGTAAAATAATTTTTTTAAACTTAGCAAATAAATAATTTAATGACTTATATTTTCTGTTGTCTTCCAGAGGGTTCTCTGTACATGTATGTCTCTGCTCTCCCTCTATCCTCTCCTACATTCTGTTCTAAAGGAATTTTATTCCTTAATTGGATAAGCAAAGTACAATGGTAGTTGTTTTGGTATGTTGCTAGAGGTTTAGTACATTTCTTGTAGTTCTGTCTTTTAAGAGTGCCTCTTCCAATGAGCAGGGACATTTGCTTTACAAGAGGTCTGGCAATAAGCAAGCAACAAGTTTTTTCAAGTGAGGTGGGCATCTTTGGTATTTGCCTTCAGCATTGTGAATTGGAGGTATGTGTCTAAGCCAAAGGATAGCAACCATCAGGTAAGCTTCTCCCTTAGAAATATGAGTAATGGTGACTAGTAGGAATGTGGGGATGCTACTATTTAGTTCTCAGTTCAGAATCCTGAGGCTTCAAATGTGCACGTGGGAAGGGAAGCACATGTAACAGTTATATATTATTATTCATTTTGTCAGTATTTTAAAAGTGGTGAACACATAATTCAACACAAACAATGTGCTCTTCGGAACCTATGTAATTTTTATTAACCAATGTCTTTAACAATAAAAATAAATAAACAATAACAAAAAGTATTTTATTTTATTTTACTTATTTAGAAAACAATATTTAACATATATTACTTACAAGTGTTACTGAAAATATCTTTAATTCTCATGTTACAGGTGGCTTATATCATTATAATAGAAGGAAAACCATATTTTGTCCATCTCAAAAAGCAGTAAGTATTTTCTCCTTTCAAATTTTAAGTGTTTTCTTTTGAAAAATAGTTATGAATAGGATTATTTCAATTCAATGTATATTTGATACCTATATCACTTTAGACACTTGTATATTGGTTATTGGGTAAAGTTCTAGGTATACAAAGACAATAAATAAAACATGGTTCACAGTTAAGGATATATAAATAAGGATAATATATTCAGACACGTTAATAGAGAAATGTAGAGTTTTATTATAATGTGGTATTATGATAAATGTGCAAATAGTATTCTCTGAAAATCAGGGAAGGCTTGTTGGAAAGAGGTAAGAGATGACTTACATCTTTAGGGAAGATACCTGGCTAGCTCTATAAAGAAGTGGGGTAGTGTAGCGGGACATTCTATTTAGAGGTAATCAGATGCAAAATGTAGAGCTGTGAGACTGAGTGTATTCTGTGGTATATAAGAAGTCAGTGTGAATAACTAAAGAACGTATTTTCTGGAGGATAGAAGTAAAAGATTTTGGAAAGTTAGACAGGAGCTAAGTTGTAGAAAATCTGTCACGCCACAATTAGGATATTGGAAGCCAAAAATGTTTCTATGAATGTACTTATATAGGCTCATTGAGTCTTGTAGACTGAGGGGGCAAAGGTAGAGGAATGGTATCTAATTAAATGATTATATAATAGTTTAGGCTTGAACATATGGTGTTGGTTATAGTACTGGAAAGAAAATATTCAATAGATCTTGAAGACAGATTTGGTAGAGTAGTTGGGAAACATTGAGGAATCTTGGATAATTTAGTTTTTGCTTAAGAAAATGGGTAGGTTATAGTGTAGTTAACTGAGAAATATGAGCAAAGGAGATAACTGTGAGGAAAGAGTAAGTGTAGTCTGCAGTACCTGTTAAATAACCATGTGGGATTTTTGTTTCACTAGGTGTATGGGATATAGGAATGTGAATCTGGAGAAATTGGTAATATTGATATAGATTTAGCAATAATCAGTAGTCTGGCTCTATTTTTTTAAACATGAGAACTTATAGGGTGCTTATAAATAGGTTAGTGACCAAAGACTGGATCCTGGTAAAGACCAGGATTTCTGGGACAGGTGGAACGAAAAAGAATGTGGAAGACCAAGCTGGAAGTGTCGGAGGTGTGGAGAGAAGCAGAAGAGTTGCAAAATGATTCTAGAAGTCCAGTGCAATGGTGATTTTTAAATGGTCTTTTAGATTTGACATTCTGGTATATCTAGGCCTTCACCAGAGTAGTTTCACAGTGAGTAAGTATTGACACAGTGGAGAAACTCTGAGAAGACTACTCTTTAGATAAAAATCTGTTGCACGTTGAAAATATGTAGGGAATAGCTAGAGTAGGACACAGGGTCAACGGAGAGTTATTTAGGATGGTAATGACTTGATAATAAATGTTTAAAACAGTATTATGATTAAAAAAAAACAGTAGAGAGGAACAGTTTGAGATGATAGGACCAAAAGACTATGTATAATATCTTCAGTATATGGCACTGAGTGGGATTTGTAGCACAAGTGTAAGGGTTTGCTTTGAACAAAAGAAGTAGTCATCTTCTGAAAATAAAGATTAAGTGTGAAGATGACTATAGGTTGTCTGAAAGTGAGGTGACATGTTGGATGATTGATAGGAGTGGTGCCCTGTTTCTGAATAGTTAACTAAGGAGAATGAAAGAAAATTCTGAACAAGCTTATTGAGAAGAACTTTGTACTTAGCTACTTTTGTAGGCTTAGTGAATGTAAGTTTGCAGCAGTGCCAAGAAAACCTTCCTAAATTCTGTTCTAACTCTACATTTTAATTTTGAGATTCAGGTTTAAAATCTGGAATCAATGAGCAATAAAGACAAAGATTTGGAAGTTCTATGCTGGACATTGGGACCTATGTTGTTTCACTGTTTTATTTTTCTGGCAATTTGGGTTATTGAATAGAATTAATTTTGGTATTATTTGTCACCATAGTTAAAATGCCTTCCTCAGCCCCTAATTTATTGTAAATGACAGAGAAGTATTTGGAAAATAGGATAACATAGTTTTCACTATAAATTCCCCAATAAAAAGAAAATTTATATAATGAAGAATAATGTTTTTCTGTTTTGTTTCACAACTTGAGCACATTTTTGTGATTTCTGCCTAGATCATTTTTATCTTCAGTTTCGGTTGTTTATTCTTATGACAAAGATGATACACAGCATGCTAAACCTTTGTTAGATCAGGTAAGACTTAAGTTTTTTTCTTAACAGATTTCTTATTCTAGATTTTTAAAAAATATGAATGTTTGGAAGTTACCATCGTATTATTTTACAAATTCACTAAAATTGAATAATCTGGCCCAATACTTATTTCTACCTGGCACAGCTTCATTAAGTAATTGCCATTCATATTAAAATATTAAGGTAGCTAGCGTAATAAATATAAATGACATCTGGGATATCCATTTTAAAATAAGTTATCCATTTGTTTGTGTGTGTGTGTTTTTCAGATGGATTGCAATTATCACGGATATATTACAGGTTTTCCACTTTCTCTTGTGTCACTCAACACATGTTCAGGACTCAGGTTGTAGCCAATTTAAAGATACTCCATTTGCCAGTGTTCGATCCTATTAGTGTATGAGTTGATACTATGTATATTTTTTTCTGGTTCTACAGTCACCTTGGTTATTTCAGTTCTCTAAAGAGTTAGCCAGACTTACTGATAAAATAAAGTTCGTCGACCCTGGCAGTATCTGTTCCTCGTGAAAGGCAATTATTGATTCTGACAGGATCTGCTGCTTGAAGCTTTGAACAGTCTTGAGTGTGTTGGGGGTGTTGACTGCTTTCTTCATACTTTAGTTTTCCCAAATTTTTTATGTTTTCACTGAATTGTTAATTACCTAGAATGGTTGACAACTGTAGAAGGCCTCCATCTGATAGACACTTCAACTCTGCTCCCGGTCATTTTTAGGCAGGCAGTATTGTCAATTCGGCCCACTCAAACAAATGATTTAGGACATTAAGTGTCAGGGAAGAGTAAGGTGTCTCAAAAAAGGAGAAAGGGACTTAAGACTAAGAAAGAGAGTGCCCGCAGGCCTTTACAGACTGGCTTAGAAAGTCTGTCCTAGGAAAGATCTTAACCTGTTTAAGCACATGGATTCATGGCACCAATATGCATGCTTTAAAGTAATCAAAATATTTCATATCCTGTGGTATTACTGGTCCAGTTCTGGTTACCACCTCAAAAAATAAAGAGATAAAGTAAAAAAACCCAGGTGACTCTAAATGTAAAAAAATAAATATGGCCAAAATTTCTCATTAGAATATTAGATTTATAGTTTTGGAAGAATCATTTTAGACTTGTTTGGATTATTTCAACATTCAGGGGGACATTGCAGTTTAACAACATCTCTTATGGAATTGAACCAATGGAGGCTGTATCAGGATTCATGCACATGATTTATGAAGAAAAGGAGTATAATAATATTCCTCTCTTAGGAGACAATGATACTTACAGCCATATTAATTCAGAGTATCAAGATAGAAAAAGTTCAGAAGTAAGTGTTGACTTTTTAATTTTAACTTATTCAGTATAATTTTCTGAAATGAAAAATTCTTTCAGATTAAATTTTGGTGACTTGCAAATCTTAAAATTATTTTACTTTTTCATGAGAGCCCTGCATGACTTTAAACATAGATAGAGAATGAAACTGAGTTCTTTTTTATGCTTGTTATTAGATGAAAGTTTAGCAAAACTTAAGTAATTAATCTTGGAAACAATATATGTGAACATAGGATTGAAGAAACCAAAAAATTAATTTTCACATGTCAGCATTTGGATAATTAATGTCAGTTACTCCTTTTTTCTCAACTGATAATTTAGGTGAAAATATTATGTTATAGATTTATAAGTTAAACCTGTCTTTCATGAGAGTTCAGAAATGAGTATCAGTGGCTTACATAAAGTACATGTAAAGCAAAGTGATTAATTCTTCCTCTGCAAACACCTGTAAACTGCCATAAATAACATCTTAGGTTTAAAGAATGCCATTGAGCATATAAACTTTAGTAATATTTTTCTAAACTATATCGTTTCCCAGAAGTAGGTTTCTGATAATTGATAGCAGAAAATCTGCTCATATGGAAGATTACTATAGGAATTATCACAAGGCTAAGGAAATAAAAGCTTTATGCTATAAAGTTACTATTTCCAATTTCAGCTATTGCTGAAGTCAAAAGATATCTAGGTTCTTGTTAGCTTGGTATCTTACTGAGAAAATTTTTTAACCACAGGCACTTTTTGGACTGAAATTTTCTAAGTAGTACCTAAATTTTTTATTTGAAAGTACCCGTGTTATATAATTGGTAGCAACATGTTTCTCAGTTTATCTCTGAATATAATTTCAATAGAAGGTAAACTTTTAGAAATTTCTCAGTACTCATGTTGTGTGTTTTTCAGAGAGTTGAATTTTTCAAGTTATTCCCTCAATACCTTGAAATATATATTGTTGTGGATAAAAATCTGGTAAGTCCTTTTTTATTCATTATTTTTAAATGATTTATCATTTGTCTTTAACTTCATTTCAATGATGTAATAAAAAATTTAAAACATTTTTATAAATGTTTATTATAATGTTAAAGTAATTAGTAAGTTCTTAAACTTGTAAATAAACCAAACTTTTGTTAATTATTTTGTATAAAGGATCTCTGATTGGATTGTAAAGTGCAGCATCTTTTCAATTTTTGAAGCTTATCATTGTCTTTTTCTTTCTTTCTTTCTTTCTTTCTTTCTTTGTACATCTTCAGTGAATTTTTTTTTTTTTTTTTTTAATGTGGGTAGATCCCTGGCTGGGAATCGAACCCAGGCTGCAGCGTTGACAGTGCCGAAACCTTAAGCCACTACACCACCAGGGAACTCCCTTCAGTGAATTTTTAATGAGAATTTTCCCAAACCTTCAATCCCACATACAGTAAAAATATTTCATTGCCTCAACCCAATTGAAAGGGTAGTCTACAAAACACATATGTCACTTCTTTGAGGCGAAAGAAGAAAATAAATGATCTGTTTTGTTCCCTTTTCTAACTATATGAAATGAAAGAAAAATACATGAACACAATTCTCATACTGAGGATTCACAACTATGATTCAGATCTTGAATGGGTTTAAGTTCTGAATTTATACAACATAGGTGGTTAGGAGATTACAGGCTATGAAGCTGCACTTGTCCCAGGTTGGTGAGATCTGAGGGCACTGATGAAAGCAGATAGTATTTCTCTCTGGAGGAATACAACTTCAAGCAGGTTTTCCACAGATTAATTATATGAGCTCAAAATCCATAAGAAAATTAGCCACAGTGAACATGGATTAGCAAAACAAAAATAATAGGTTTATATCCACAGAACCTTTAGGTATTAGTATTAGGTATAGTTATAAAACAAAAATATTTTTCCCATAAGGGAGTCTTTGATTCCTAAAGAGGTAAATATATGAGAGGCAGGGCAGTGAAGCTGAATGTTGACAGAGGTAACAAAAATTGAAGCACATGGCTCACTGAAGAGTTGGAAGATTATTTTATTATAACAAGTTGACCCACTACAAAGCCAACAAATAACTCTTAACGTTATATTCCTGTAACATTACAAACAATTAGAAGTAGGAAAGCAGAATCTTAAGCATACTAAACAAAAAGAAGCAATAAAAGGAAAGAAAACCATACATTATACATTTGTTTCATAAATATGGAACAAATTTAAAAGCTGAGGTTAAGATAAAAGATGTCAACCCAAATATAAAAATAATTTTATTGTATGTAGAGAGACTAAATACTGAAATTAAAAACCAAAGGTAAAGTTTAATTTAAAGCAAGACAAAGATTATCATGCAACATACACACACATTCTGCTTACAACTGACATATCTAAAATAGGGTACACAATAATAATCACATACCTGACTGATGTTACCTTTGCTAGTTAATATTGTCCTGGCATTTTTAAGCAGTTAGACATAGAAAGAGCTTATTGGACTAAAGAAGAAATTAGAACATGAGTTACATGGTGACATCAAAGGATATATCTGAACACAGTATCCAGAATTACTCTTAACGGATTTCCCTTCTTTATGTACTTTGTATTTTTTGTTTGAAATTGTAGGTATTATTTTGAAATAAGCATATTTTGAAATCCTACATTAAAAAAGTTATGATTCAGTTTCTTGTAAATACTAAATAATGACAAGTTGAGAGTATTAAGCATTGTTTAAAATTCTGTTATTAAATGGTTTTTATTATATAAATTACATTATAAATTAAATTATTTGTTTTTATTAATCATTATTTATAAATCATTGTTCATTTCTTGGATTATTAATACAATTGGAATGTAGTTCTATATACAGTGCATTATACATGAAAAAGTATGTATATGTGGGTAATTGACAGCATTCACTAATTTTAAAAAATATTTATTTCAGTTTGATTACATGGGATCTGATACAAAGGCTGTAACACAGAAGGTTATTCAGATAATTGGCTTTGTCAATGCTGTAAGTTTCTAAAAGCTATTTTGTTTAAATAGTTTGTAACTATATGTAATATATATTTGATGTCTGTAGTATTTGGTTGTGCTGTCGAAGAGTTTTCATAATCAAAACACTGAATTAAATGTGTTAAATATATTTTTATAGAAGTTTAATATAATGTTCAAATCTAGAAGTTTTCATTTATCTTCTCCTTTTAGATGCTTACCCAGTTAAAAGTGACTATTGTGATATCTTCCATAGAAATCTGGTCAAATAAAAACAAAATTTCTACTGTGGGAAATCCTAATTCTATATTATTTAGATTTTTAGAATGGAAATCAAAACATGTCTCCCAACCTCATCATACTGCTTACTTACTTGGGTGAGTATAGTATTCTGTATTTGTATAGCATTAAAGGAATAATCCAAATTGATTTAATATGTTAATAATGAAAAATAAGCACTTATTTAATATATACTGTTATAATTTTGGTAGTCCTGTCTGGGATGGGAAAAAATGTAAGTTATAGTCTTTGTCTTCAAGGAGCTAATGTGAGGCAAGACTTAAAAAACTCCTATCTACACATATAAAATTACTTGATAAAAGTAAAATGATACAAAAGTATTGAGAGAAAATTAATTATGAGTGATACACTTTCTTTAATGTTGCTTATAAACATTTACAACCTGTTATCTGTATATCTTATCTCATTTGATTAGTTCTAAAGTTTTTTTTCTCTAATAATATGAATATATTGAATTGGTACACTTTCTAGAATCATAGTAAAATCTATTCATTTTTAGTGAATAAATGAATAAGGAGGTCCCAGAAAATTGAATTTTCAGGGCTTGTCCTTGCAATAAATGTAGAGGAAACCAGAATAAAACTATAACCATTAATGCAGTTGGATTTTGCATAACTATTAAGCCTTACATTTCTGGGTATTTATCAAATACAAAATTTAAAAATATGTATTGAAATGTTCTTAACATTGAGAAAAATGTATTTAAATAGCTTAATTCAGAGTAGCACAGTAATAATTATTGCTTAGGGCAGTAATAATTACTGCTTAGGACAGTAATTATTCTATAATGTTTGTTGCTATGAAAATTTTATCAAAAATATCAGTCTTAAATTTTGAGGAAAATTCTTCCTTTTTAGCTTCAAGAAGCATCTTAGTTTTATAGGAGCCACATTTCCTAGAAAAATATGTGATAAGAATTATGCTGCAGGAGTTGCTTTGGTATGTAATTATTATCTGGTTCACTTTCATTATTTTCATGTTTCAAAATTTCCTAAATATTTTATAGCATGAATAAATATATAATTTAGTTTATTCATCCTTGAATAGTTTTATGTATTACTAATTTGGAGTATAAAACTTAAACTGCATGTTATTGCTTTAAAAGTAGAACATTTATAATTTGAAATGATTGTGTCACATTGTCTTTAAAAAGCATATTTGACTTTTGTAAATCAAAGTTTAATTGTTTTGAAGAGTGGTATGCTTGCATCAATATTTATCATATATTCAGTGCAATTTTAATATTTTTAAACAATACTCTCAAAATTAATACATGGTATACATTTATGTGTTTTTTTTATTCAGGGACATTTATTATTTTTTTCTATTTTAAGATAACTTTTATTACTGCATTTAAGTCTTCATACTGTGGGAGGAGCAAACTTGTATGAAGAAATAGGTATTAAATATTGATAATCTGTTTTCTGGGGAAAGTGAGAACGAACCCTCACTGCAGTTATATTCCTTTTATTATAAGTTATAGAAAAAATAGGAAAGGAAATTAACTTGAGAGTGCTTCATAAAAAGAAGTGTGCACTATGATTTTTATATTGACCAATTTGTACAGTTGGTTGTCTTTTAGTAACATCTACAATGAAGCAAACTGCCATTGAAAGATTAGGCATATTTAAAATCAGTTCGGGTAGGTACTTGTGATAAGATTATGTGAGTTTAGGGTCTACAGTGTAATGGTTTGGTATATGCATATATTGGGAAATAATTGCCACAATAAGGTAAATACATCCATTACCTCACATAGTTACTATTTGTGTGTAGGTGTGTCCTGAGAACTTTTTAAGACCGACTCTCTTAGCAACCCTCAAATATACAACAAAGTATTACTTATTGTTACTATGCTGTACATTGCCTCTACAGAAACTAGAAGTTTGTACCCTTGGACCACTTTCACTCATTCTTGCCCCATAGTCCCCACCCTTGGCCACCACCAATCTGTCCTCTGTTTCTATGAGTGTGGTTGTTTTAGATTCTACATAAAAGTGACCTGATGTAGTACTTGTCTTTGATTTATTTCACTTAGCATAATGTCTTCAGGTTTCATTCATATTGTTTGTATGTGTGTGTGTATGTGTACTGACACATACATACATATACAAGGGCTGTCAGGAAAGTATCTAGCCATGTAATATGAAAAATAGAGGCATTTATAGCTGGATATTTTTCTGGACAGCCCTTGTATATCACAATTTCTTTACCCATTCATCTATTGGTGGGCACTTAGGTTGTTCCTATATCTTGACTATTGTGAATAATCTGCAGTAAACTTGGAGTATAGATATGTCTTTGAGATAGTGATTTCATTTCCTTCAGATACATACCAGGAAGTGGAATTGCTGATTCAGATGGTTAGTTCTATTTTTAGTTTTTTTCAGAAAGTACCATACTGTTTTCCATAGTGGTTGTACCAATTTGTATTTTCATCATCAGGCTGCAGGATTCTATTTTCTTCACATCTTTACCAGCATTTGTTATCTATCTTTTTGATAATAGCTGTTCTAACATATGTTGAAGTGGTATCTATTGTGGCTTTGATTTGTATTTCCCTGAGGATTAGTGATGTTGAGTGCCTTTTTACGTACCTATTGGTCATTTAAATATCTTCTTTGGAGAAATGTCTGTTCAGGTTCTTTGAGCATTATTTAATCAGATTATTTGGTTTTTGCTAATGAATTATATGAGTTCTTATATTCTGGATATTAGCTCCTTTCAGGTGCATAATTGGCACATATTTTCTCCCACTCTGTATGCTGCCTTTTCATCTTTTTGACTGATTCTTTTGCTGTGCAAAACCTTTTATATTGATGTAGTTCCATTTAATTATAATATTTTTGCTTTTGTTTATGGTTTTGGTGTCATCCATGTCCACAACATCATTGGCAAGACTAATGTCAAAGAGATTTTTTGCTGTTTTCTTCCAGGAGTTTTATGATTTTCCTTCTTACATTAAAATTTTTAATTCATTTGAGTTAGTTCATGTCAGTGGTGTTAAGATAAAGGATGCAGTTTAATTTGCATGTGAATAACCAGTTTTCCCACCATCACTTATTGAAGAGACTGTCTTTTGTCAACTGCGTATTCTTGGCTTTGTCAAATATTAGTTAACATATAATAATCAGGGATTTAGTTTTGGGCCTTCTATTCTGTTCTGTTGGTCTGTGTGTCTCTTCTGTGTCTATACCATACATTCTGATTACTATAGCTTTATAATATCATTTGAAAGCACAGTTTTGTTGTTCTTTCTCAGGATGATTTTGGCTATTTGGGTCTTTTGCAGTTCTCTACAAATGTTAGCATGGATTTTCCAATTTCTATGCCATTTTGGTAGGGATTGCATTGAATTCATAGATAGCTTTGGGTAACATGAATATTTTAACCACATTAATTATTTCAAACCACAAACATCGGATATCTTTCCATTTATTTGTGTCATCTTTAATTTCTTTCGTCAATATCTTATAATTTTCAGAGTAGAGATCTTTCATCTTGGTTAAATTTATTTTTAATATTTTATTGTTTTTGTTGCTTTTGTAAATGGGATTTTTAAAAAAATTCTCTTGATAGTTCATTATTAGTATATAGAATTCAAGAGACTTTTGTGTATTGATTTTACATCCTGCAACTTTACTAAATTAGTTACTTTATTTTTTTAATTTTAATTTTTTTATTTACTATATTAGGATGACATTGGTTAGTAAAATTATATAGGTTTCAAGTGTACATTTCTATAATATATCTTCTATATATTGCATATATATTCACCACCTAGAGTCAGTTCTCCTTCCATCACCATGTAGTTTGACCCCATTTAACCTCTTCTACAACTCCCCTCCCTCCATACCTACCCTCTGGTAACTGAATTAGCTTTTAGTTCTAATAGTTTGTTTGGTTTTAGGAGTTTCAGAGTTTTCTATATATAATATCATGTCATCTGCAAACAGTGACAGTTTTACTTGTTTTCCAAATTCAATGCCTTTTTCTTTTTCTTGCCTAATTACTCTGGCTGAGACCTCAATACTATATTGAATAAAAGTGGTGAGAGTGGGCATTCTTGTCTTGTTCCTGACCTTGAAGGACAAACTTTCTGCTTTTCATGTTGAATATGATATTAGATATGGACTTGTTATATATGGCCTTTATTATGTTGTAGTATGTTTCTTGTATACTCACATTGTTGAGAGTTTTTAATTATCTTAAGTGGATATTGAATTGTGCCTATTTGTTATTCATTGTCCTTGTTCTTATTAAAAAAATATACCTTCTCTTTTTTTGCTTTCTTGATTTTAAAGCACATTTTAATATTTTAAATTAATTAATTTATATTTGTGTTTTGAGGTGTCTTTTTGGGGTTGGGACTCCAGAATTAGGATATAGACAGTTACTGTAGGCCTTTTGCCTCAATTGTTTTGGTTGGTGACAGGCCAAGGGGGTGCAGTCTTTGGATTTTAGGGTTTGTATTAACCAAACTCAATGGCATGTAGGCCTCAGCATTTGCCATGTTTAGTTGAAACAGTGGCTTACTTGGCCTCCAAATTGCAACCCAATGGAAACACCTAGACTAATCGTAATAGTAATGAGACTAACCATCAACAGGATGATGTACAGCTGCACTTGAAAGTTTTGTGTGTGTGTGTGTGGTAGTGGTGGTGGTTTAGGCTTGAATGTGTCTCATATCAGATTAGCAGATGACTGGACCATGAGGAAATCTATGGTTAACAACAGATCTCAGGGAAATATGCACCCTAGATCAGGCCTCCAGCTCTTATTGGGGTGGGGCAAACTAAAAAAAATTAGAAAGACAAGGGAGACATAATTAAAGGGCCTTATATATAATGAGTCTTTGTATACATGAAGGCAAGACATAGCCCCTTTAAATGTAGGAAAGGGCAGTTGGGAAAGTTTTCAAAAATTGGAGTGAGGTGCAAGTTAGCCAAGGTTCCTGGAATTAAGAAAGACTAAGATACTGAACAATATGGACACCCATTTAGGGTCTATTTGCTGGACTAGAATTGGAAAAGGATTGTTTGAAGAGACCATTGTATCTCCCAATTAAACCAGCTATCTGGGATCCCTCAGGGACATGAAAGTTATATTGAATGCCTTTTATAAGAGACCAGTATTGTGTCTTCTGAGAAATGAAATGTGTTTCTTGGTTATTATTTATGAAGTCTGTAACTCTGAAGGGAATAAGGAATGTCCTGGAAAGGTCTTGTATTTTGTCCTAAGAACTTCTGATCAAAAACTGGGATGGAGGAAGGAGGGATTGCTCGAGTTCAAGCAGTCTTCCAGTAACTGAAATTACTCTTCTCTCCTCTGAAGATGGACTGCAGTGTCCATCAATTCATTATTGTTTTCTACCTCTTCGTGGCTATCATTGAACAATAAGCAATCCAGGGTAATATGTGGGATAGAAAATTTAGAAATATCTTCATGAAATGAATATCTTTTCCTCCAAACTATTCTTTACTTGTCACTCCCTCACAATGATATCTTACTCCTGGTCCATCAGGTCCATTCTTTTTTTAAAGAAGACTATTTTTTAGAGCAGTTTTAGGTTCATTGCAAAATTGAAGGGAAAACAGATTACTCATATAACTCTTGCACCCACATATGCATAGCCTCCCCCATTATCTACATTAACCACCAGAATAGTATACATATAAATATGTATGTATGTATACATAACACACATATGTAAGTATACATGCACACACACACATATCACACACAACACACCAGGGGTGCCAAATAATGTACACACGTTTTTAAAGAGATGTTATTTATGTATTTAAATACTGATGGTAACCACTTTGAGCACCTCTTGTAATTGCAGAAGTCAAACGTGTGACTTGTTTTCATGTTTTGTTATCGGTATATATTAAGTATAATAATTTTAGTACAGATTTTTTTCTTAAAATGTGTATACATTTTTTTGGCACTGTGTGTGTGTGTGTGTGTGTGTGTGTGTGTGCGCGTGTGTGCACGCGTGCGCACGCTTGCTTTGTTTTTTTTTTTACATTGGTCCATCAAAATCACCTAAAGTCCATAGTTTACCTTAGAGTTTAATCTTAGTGTTGCACATGCTATGGATTTGGACAAATTATATATATATATGTTCATCATTATGGCATCATACAGAGCATTTTCTACCTATCCTACTATCCTAAAAATCCTCTGTACTCTGTTTACTAATTTCTCTCTTCCTTACCTGCAACCAGGGGTCTTTTATTATCTTTAGTATTTTGTTTTATCCAGAATGTCATATAGTTGGAATCATATGTAGTCTTTTCATATTGCCTTCTTTCACTTAGTAAAATGCATTTTAGATTCCTCCATTGCATTTCATTACTTGATAGCTCATTACTTTTTAGTGCTGAATAATATTCCATTGTCTGAAATATGCCACAGTTTATGTATCCATTCACCTACTTAAGGATGTTGTAGTTGCTTGCAAGTTTTGGCACTTAAAAATAAAGCTGCTATTAAATGTCTATGTGCAGAAATTGGAAGAACAATACCTATTGAGGTTGTATTAGTTGTCTATTGCTGCATAACTGATTATGCTAAAACTTAGCAGATGAAAACAACACAGTTCTGTGGCATAGGAATTTAGGAGCAGTGTAGTGGGTGAAACCAAGGTGTCAACTAGGGCTGTAGTTATCTCAGGGTTCAACGCAGAGAGGATTTGCTTCCAAGCTCAGCCATGTGGCTGTTGGAAGACCTCAGAAAATCTTTTTCCAAGTTCACTCATGTGCGCCTCCCCATAAGCCTACTTCATGACATAGTAACAGGCTGTATTCTCCTACAGTGAGGAAAGGGAGGCAGAGTATCCAAGAAGTCAGTCTTTTTATACTCTATCTTGGAAATGATGATGACCCATCACTTCTGCTATATTCAACTAACTAGAAGCAAGTCAATAAATCTATCTAACACTCAATGGAGTAGAAATACACAACAGTATAAACAGCAGAGGACAGGGATCATTGAGACCCATTTTAGAAGCTGCCTTCTATAAAGAAAATGTAGAATTGATTATTTAAAAAAAGGTTAGAAGCATTTTGTTTAAAATAATTCAAAGAAGCAATACAATGTGGTGGTTAAAACTATTAGATTTGCTAAGATAGCTGGTATTGTCATGAAGTAATAGTATTTTGAAATTAAGCTTACTTCTCATAGTTAATGAATATATCATCCAAGTGTTTTTCTAACGACCACAATTGAATATACATAGGTATCTTGGATGCATTAATACATTTTAAAAATGAGTTTTATATACTCATTTTTTATTATAGTAACTATTTTTTTTAAATAACTGTTTAGGATTCTTAACTAAATTTTTTCTTTTATTTTCCTTATATTTAGTATCCAGATGGTTCATCTTTGGAGTCATATGCTGTCAGTATCGTGCAATTGCTTGGCCTTAATGTAGGATTGAGTTTTGACAATACTGACACATGCTATTGTTCAGGAGACGTTTGCACAATGTCACCAGAAGCACTGTAAGACAATTTGCTTTATGAAATACACATATTCTTTCAAAACATATTTTTGGTTGGGAGCTTTTACACTTCTGTCATCCAAATGGAAGTAACTGACAACTACAAACACTGTGTGGGACAACTGCAACTGGAACACATACCGAAACTGGCCCAGCACTCTTCCTGGACTCTCCGTGCCTGGGGAAGGTCTCTTCTTCCTCATTCCTACTTTCCAGAGTCTGACTTGTAGTGTGTTTTTTTTCCTGGACTAATTTTCTGCAGGATGAATTGTGTAATTTCAAAGTCTCAAGGTCTCACCAGCTCTGCCTCTCTCCAGTAGGGTGCGCAGGCCTGTGTGTGCTCACCTCCGCACTTTGCTAGTTCTCCCATTTGGGCGAGGACAGCTCCTTTTGTGCTCATTTATTCCAGCTTCTATTATCAGCCGTCAGAACAGGGCTAGGCGGGGTCTGGCTTCGTACCTGAGTCTCAGTGCCCTGCTAGCTCTGCCCTTTCTCCTGTTAGAGCAGGCTTGCATGCCTGCACACAGCTGTACATAGGCAGTTCTGAACTCTCTCCGGTTGGAGGGGAGGTGCTCCCACACAGGCGGGTGAATAGCAGCACCCCTCTCACTCTGCACAGGGGGCTCTGCCAGCCTGCCCTGTTGTTTCAGTTGTCTGCCATCAGAGTAGGTTCTGGACGGGGCTGGTCTGTGTGCCTGCCCAGCAGCACGCTTTCTCCAGGTGGGGCAGCCTTTCCTGCACTCCCAGCTTTACTTCGGAAGTTTTGAACTCCTCTCCGGGGGGCCAGGAGCTCTCCTTAGGATGCTTGCTCAGCAGCACCCCACTCACTCCGCACGGTGCAGCCCGGAGTGTGGCCACTGCAATATTGACTGCTTTTTTTTTTTAATTACTGTAGATCATATTTTCTTATTTCTTTGTATGCCTATTATTATTATTATTACCATATTGAATGTTTTTGATGATGCAATTCTCCTGGATTCTCCTACTTTCCTCTGAAAAGCATTGATTCTTTTTCTACCAGGTAATTCAACTGTTGGCTAATCATTTTTAATTTTATATGCTTGGTTTTATGCTCTGTTAATATGGATCTATGGAAACTCTAAGTATTTCCAACTCATTCTCCTCTGGGGGTCTTATCAGAGCTTGAATTAGCCTCTGTTAGAATTGATATAGAATGGGCTTTAGTATAGGGCAGAGGTTGGTTAACAATAACTCATAGGGCAAATTTGGCTGGCCTCCTCTCTTGTAAATGAAATCTTACAGAAATACAGCCAAGTTTATCAGTTTACCTATTATTTATGGCTGGTTGCATTACTGTAGAAGAATTGAGTAGTTCCAAAAGGTTATATAGCATATAAGCCAATAATTGTGTTTACTGTCTGACCCTCTGTAGGAAAAGCTTCTCAACTCCTGACCTAAGGTATAGTCTTTAGATCCTTAAATCATATTCTTTCTAGTGTTTTAGTTGGATGCTCAGGTGTTACCAAAGTGCTAATAGCTCTTACTCTGTCAGGACAGGTACTGCTACTGCCCCTCCCATAGTAGAGCTCAAACAACAGATTTTTGTTTTAAACATTTTTCTTTTTGGAGAGCAAAAGGTGTAAAACATGATATTAAAGTTAATACAAATGTATTCACATTGGCATTACAGAAAAAAATGTAAAAATAATTCAAATGGATAAAAAGTATATTAAATACTAAAGCCCAAAATTTTAAATTTAGTTGTTTGGCACTGTGCAGGTATGTAACAGTCCCTGTTTTTTTGTCTTTACAAGAAGTTTCTTGGTGAAATTTTAAAAGTGCATTAAACATGTTAGCAATGCAATAAATATATTTAAAAGTATGCTTTTTGTTTTCCATGAAAAATAATGCTCTTAAATCTCTCTGGGAAACAACATACATTAAGGGAAATGTAGTCATATATAGCCATCCTTTTTACTGTCCCCACATTTTGTATATTTTAGGTACTCTAGGGGTGTAAAGGATTTTAGCGTCTGTAGCTTGGATGAGTTTAAATATTTCGCTTCACAATCTGGCCTTGGATGTCTTCATCGCATCCTTCCTGATATGCCAGTTTACAAATCACAGAGCATCTGTGGCAATGGAAGGTTGGAAAAAGATGAACAATGTGATTGTGGCACTGTACAGGTGAGCGGAAATTTTTTCAAAACATTTTATTTCCTATATATATGTAGAATAGGTGGAAAAGAAGAAAAAGACCGTATCATTTAGTAAAAGGGCATTGGAACACATTTTAACAAGACCAGAGGAGAGTTTACTCTTGAACAACTGCACCTGTAATAGATGAGAGTTGAACATTTATGTCTTTCTGCCTAAGGATGCCCCTCCACCTCCACAGCCATGGTAGAATTAAATGGCTATGGGGAACTGCAACTCTACTGACTCAGTGTGGCCGAGAACATAGTGCAGGGACGAGAGCCACTGGAAATGTAAGGGTAGAACCCCGACAGTGAGAGAACTGAGACAGTGGTAAGACCCAAATTTATTAACTCTACAGATACTTGGCTGACTGCTAAAATCTTCACAGGCCAGAGATACCCCATGTGGCAAAAATGAAGCATGAGATACTTGAAAGATATTGGTACTTTAGGTGAGCTCTGTGAGTTTGATTATTATTATTATTATTTTTTTGGAGAGTATTTTCCAACTATGTGCAACTCAGGCAGCAGAAAACTGAAGACTTACTGGGTTCAGATATCAGAAATAGTGACTGAGACTGTAACTTCTTCTGGAAATTAAAGAGGAATCTTCAAAAACAAGGAAAAGACAGATAGATTGTACTCTGAAATCTAAGTGTAATCTCTGCCTGAACCCTTGACTAAATGCCACATTACTTCAGGGAATCAAGCTAAAAATTCAGCAGCTGGTAACCATATGAATTGAGCAGAGACATAGCTGTTACACATTGCAGTTTAGAGTTTATGCCCAGGCAACTTAATTCCCTATGAGGAAAAAAATAAAAACAAACAAACAAACAAACACCCAGAAGGACAAAGCTGGATATAGTTATCATATTTTCTATGATGTCCAACTTATTAACCAGAAATTACTAGACATTCAGAGAAATAGGGAACTATAAACCATATAGTTAAGGTGGTTAAGGAAAACTGACTCAGAAAAGTTTGAGATACTGTATTTTGCAGATAAAGACTTCACAGTAGTTATCTTGACTATGTGAAGAGAATGAAAGGAAATTATGCTCAAACGATTTAAGGAAAAATTATCTTAAGTGAGCAGCTAAGGAATCTCAGCAGATAATATTTGTAGGCTACTGTTTTTAGTAACTAAATTAATATAAACATGCTTCTCAAGTGCTTTTAAAATATTCCTCAAGATAGAATATATTCATCATGAAATAAATCTCAACACATTTATTTTATGCTGAGAATTAAATTAGAAATCAAGAACAGTAAGATGTCTTAAAAAGTCCCCAAGTTCACTTCTGAGTGGCCCATGGCTCAAAAAAGAACTCACATAGGCAAGTAGAATATATTTTAATAGTACAGAAATGAAAGCATATCAAAATATATGAGAGCAAACAGAGTTTTGAGGAAAATCTATAGCTTTAAAAATTTATAATCAAGAAAAAGGTTTAAAATAAACAATTTCAAATACTACTTTAGGGAACTAAAATATAATGAAATTAAAGCCAAAATAAATAGAAGGAAGAAATGACAAATATAAAAGCAGAAATCAATGAGATAGAAACCAGAGACTGAATATCAATGAAAATAAAAGCTGGTGCTTTGAAACAAATCTGTATACTTCATATAGCTCTGCCTATGCTGATGAAGGAAAAATGAAAGTTAAAACAATTGACCAATATTAGGAATAAAAGAGGGCATATTACTACACATCTTACATGTTAAAAATAAGAAAAATTTAAAAGTAACTTTATATAAATAAGTTTTAAAATTTAGATAAAATTGGCAAGTTTCTTAAAAGACACAAATGATCACAACCAATTTAATGAATAGCTTTGTGTTTAGTGACGGAATTAAATTTGTAATTAAAATATTCTTCACAAAGGAACTTCAAATCCATATTACGTCTCTAGTAAATCTTAAAATTTTCCAGTGGCTCTCATCCTTGAATGTTATAAAATATAAGTAAGTATAGGGCCAGCATCTTAGTGAAATCAGATGAGAACGGCCTCTGGGACCACTTTTTTTAGGGTGGGTTTTGAGGTTTTACCATTTTAGAGAGAGAAGCTGAGAGTATGAACGTTGCTTTTGACAGCTTCACATCAGAGAAGTCCTGTATTTGAACAGATTTGACTTAGACAATCTATTATAAAAGCAAGAATATAAGACAATGTTTAAAGAGAGTGGTAGTTAACAAAGTATCTAATAAGTGTTTCCTCTAAGGTTTTGGCTCCAATGTAGTATGTTAATATTGTTCAAATTATAGGGAATGTGGTGGAACAACATTCTTTTACAAACTCATATAAAGAATGGGATTACTGAAACTGTGAATTTAAGAAAAACTTTATACTTTGTAAAGAAACTCTGTTACAGTTCTATTTGGTGGTACCTAATCCTATGTGATTGAGTAACGAAGCATTTGTTTACAGGATTGTACACATAAAAAGTGCTGTGATCCTAGGACATGCCGGTTTAGAGGTCGTCAAGACTGTGGTTCTGGGGAATGCTGCACACAAAGTTGCAAGGTAAGAGTCATCTGTATTTTAGAATAACTCAGCATTAATTTCTTGAAATTCTTGTTTAAAAAAATGGGAAATATATTTTGCCCTACCCATGATATTATATTGCAAGCAGCTCCATCACTTCAGTCTATTCAACAATCTATCATTTCCAGTACTCTCCTATACATAATGCGTGAATGCTTCTTCTCTCTGACTTCACTTCCCACTACTGTACCTCATTACAAGTCTTTCTTGTACCCATCGAGGTTTCCCTGTGATCACATATGTCTGGAACAACTCTCATATGTCTTATTTTCTAACACTACCTCATGTTGGCTAAATTCACTGTCTTCTGGTAAAGTCCTTTGTTCCTTTGCAGTTCATTCAGTTATTGCTACAATCATTCATTTCTTGTTTATTTAAAGAATTCATGAATAATTGTCACAAACACAGCACAATCCACTGGAACTCTAAGGAACAGAGAAACTCCTGAACAAGCTAAATCTATAAAATTGGAGAAAGAGGATGCTTTTGTCTTTAAAAAATTTTCCACAGCTTTATTGTGATATAATTAACATATAATATTGTGCAAGTTTAAGGTGTATAACTTAATGATTTGGTGTAACTATATATTGTGAAGTGATTACCATATAAGTTTAGTGAACACATCTACCACTTCACATAGAACCTTTAAGAGTTACTGTCTTTCAAGTATATAATAAGTTATTGTTAACTATAGTCACCATGCTGTACATTAGAGCTTCAGATTTACTCATTTTATAGTTGAAAATTTATACCTTTGACTAACATCTTTCTGTTTCCCTCATCTCACAACCTCTGGCAACCCCATGCTATTCTCTATTTTGGTGAGGATTTTTTTTTAACATTCCACATATCAGTGGGATCACAAAGTATTTTTCTCTTTTCTATTTCACTTAGAATAACGTCCTCAAGGTTCATTCATGTTGTCACAAATGGCAGGATTACCTTGTTTTTATGGCCAAATATTATTCCATTGTATATATAAACTACACTTGAAAAATAAATGTCCCCATTAATGGATGCTTAGGTTGTTTCCATGTCTTGGCTATTGTGAATCATGCTGCACTAAACATGGAGGTGCACATAGCTTTTCAAGATACTGATTTTATATTTTCCAGATGCATACTCGGAAATGGGATTCCTGGACCAATGGTAGTTTTATTTTTAATTTTGTGAGGTTTATTTAGTAGTATGGATATTGTAACAATATTAATTCTTCTGATCCATGAGCACAGAGTATCTTTTCATTTCTTTGTGTCTCTTAATTTCTCTCACAAATGTCTTATAGTTTTCCATGGATAGGTCTTCTACCTCCTTGGTTAAATTTACTTCTAAGTATTTTATTATTTCTGATACTTTTGCAAATGGGATTTTATAAATTTCTTCATATGTTTTGTTGTAAATATATAGAAATGCAAATGGTTTGTGTAGTCTGAGTTTGTATCCTGATACTTTACTGAATGTTTTTTATCCGTTCTAACAGTTTCTTGTTTTGTTTTGTTTTTTTGTGGCTTCTTTAGGATTTCTATATATAAGATTATGTTATCTGCAAACAGACAAGATTTTACATTTTATAAGGTCAAAGTATATTTACCTATTACTGTATAAAATATTACCCCCAAACTTAAAATAAACATTTTTACTCACAGTTTGTATGTGTCAGGAATCTGGGTATCGCTTTGGTGGGTCTTCTGCCTCAAGGTCTTTCACAAACAGACTGAATGAAAATCATTAAGGATAAATACTTTTACCACATTATGAAACAACTTGACCAAATTGACATCTAATGAACATTCTACCCAGCAATAACAGAATACACATTTACAAGCACCCATGGAGCATCTTCGAGTATGGTCTATATGCTAGGTTATAAAACCAGTCTCAATATAAATTAAAAGACTGAAATCATACAAAGTATATTCTCTGATGACAACAGAATTAAATTAGAAATCAAAAAATAAAAGAAACTTAATAAATCCACAAATACTAGAAATTAAACAATGCATTTCTCCATAATCAACGTGTCAAAGAAAAAGTCACGAGGAACACTAGGACTGTTTTGAACTGAGTGAAAATTAAGTAACAACATATTAAAACATACGGCATGCAGGTAGAGCAGTACTTAGGGGGAAATTTTTAGTTTTAAATATTTATATTACAAGACATCAGAAGCATGGCAGCATGAGAGGTCTGGTCTCTCCTCTTGAACTTACAGCAAGTTGAACAGCTGTAATTCTACAAAGGATTCCCTGCTCAACAAAGAAAGATGTCTTAGAGATCTGTACATAGAGACATCTGAAAGTGGGCTACTTGGAGTGAGCAAGGGAGGAGGAAAAGGGCATGTTCCTGGAGCTCACTGCAGGTCTCTGGAGAGGGGAGGAATCACATTTTAGCATGGCTTTCTGTAGCCCTTAGCATTCCTGCCTGAGAGGTCAGAACTTGATGTGGCTGAACCCAGTGACCAAGGCAGAGACAGAACACAGTTAGGTGTGGCAGCTGTGATCTAGCAACTACTATTGCCAGGCAGGAAAACAAAATGGAGCCCGGCCACATCCCCACACCCTCCGGAGCTAACGGCTGGCCCCAGAAGAAGCTGTAGCAGTGGGTGTCACGTTACAGAGGCTGTGGTGTTTCTTCTAGGTTATACAATTTGTTGCTATATAATTGTAGTCTCTTAGGATCTTTTGTATTTCTCTGTTATCTATTGTAATGTCACCTCTTTCATTTATAATTTGTCCTTTCTCTTTTTTCTTAGTTTAGCTAAAGATTTGTCAATTTTATCTTTTCAGAATAACAGCTATTAGTTTCATTGATGTTTTCTCTTGTTTTTATCATCTCTATTTTATTTATTTCTGCTTTAATTTTTTAATTTCCTTTTTTGTGTTAACTTTGGGCTTAGTTTGTTCTTTTCCTGGTTTCTTGGGGTATTTAGTAGGTGGTTTATTTGAGATCTTTCTTCATTTCACTGTGGATGTTCAGCACTATGAACATTGCTCTTTGTACTGCATTTACTGCATCACTTAAGTTTTGAAATGTGTTTCCATTTTTCATTTGTCTCTAGAAGTGACCTACTATTACTGTTTTAGTGACTATTTCTCTCTTCAGTTAGGTTTATATTTGCCTTGTATATTTAATGTTGAGTGCATATGTATTTATAATTGTTATATCCCCTTGATGACCTCTTCATCGTTATATTATAACCTCTGTGTCTCTTGTGACAGTTTTTTACTTAAAGTCTATTTTATCCAAAATAATTGTAGCCCTTCCTGCTCTGTCGTGCAGATTGCCATTTGCATGGACTATTTTTTTTTTTCCATTCCTCATTTTCAGTGTCTGTGTTTCCTGAGTACTTAAATGAATCTGTCATAGGCAGCATATAGTTGGATTGTGTTTTTTTTATTCATTCAGCCACTGTATGTCTTTCGATTGTTCAGTAGAATTAATTTACTTTTGAAGTAATTATTAATAAGGAAGATTTGCTATTTGCTATTGCCATATTGTTCAATTTTTTCTGTTTCATAGCTCTTTTGTCTCATTTTCCCTCTCTTACTTTCTTAGGTTGTGGTTTGACTTTTTTTCTTTTTTTCGTGGTGGTATGCTTTGGTTCATTTCACTTTATATTTTGTTATCTATTACATATATTTTCTTTGTGATTACCACAAGAATTATAACAGAACCCTTAATAGTTAATAATGGTCTGTTTTAAGCTGATAACTTTGATCTCATACAAACACTCTAGATTTTACTTCTCTTCCCATATTTTATGCTATTGGTATTGTATTTTAATATGTTTTTATATTGTGTATCCATGAAGAAATTGTTGCAGCTATAGTTATTTTTAATACTTTTGTCTTTAACTTTTATACTAGAGTTAAAATTAATTTACAAACCAGCACAGTACATTATTGAAGTATTCTGAATTTCATTGTATACATACCTTTATCAGTAATTTTATACTTTCATGTTTTATTGTTGATAATTAGTATCTTTTTTTTTTACTTGAAGAAGTCTCATTAGCATTTTTTGTAAGACAGGTCTACTGGTGATGAACTCCCACAGCTTTTGTTCTTCTGGGAAAGTCTTCTTTTTCCATTTCTGAAGGACAGCTTTATTGGATAGAGTCTTCTATGTTGGGAGGTTATTTTCCTTCAGCACCTCATTCTTTCCTGGCCAATAAGGTTTTTGCTGAGTAATTTTATACTCTTATATAAGAGTTCCCTTTTATGAAATAAGTCACTTTTCTCCTACTATCAAAATTCTCTGTCATTGACTTTTGATAATTTATTTGTAATGTGTCTGTTGAAGACCTCCCTATAGTTAATCTATTTAGAGTTATTTTGGCTTAGTGTACATTTCCTCCCAGTTTTGGGAAATTTTCTGTCATTATTTTTTAAAACAACTTTTCTCCCTTTTTTTTCTCCCTTTTTTTCTTTTTCTACCCCTTTTTGAACTCCCATAATGCATATATTGTTTCATTTGATGGTGTCCCACAAGTACTATAGAATTTCTTTTTCTTTTTTTGTTTTTCTTTGATAATTTCAAATAATTGTCTTCAATTTCACTGCTTATTCTGATTGATAAACTTTGATTTTGAAGCCCTTTTAATGAAATTTTCAGGTCATTCATTGTGTTCTTCAGATTCAGATTTCCTTCTTTTTAAAAAATTATTTCTCTCTTTGTTAAACTTATTTTATTCAGCTATTGTTTTACTGATTTTGTTTATTGTCTTGCTCTCTGGTAGCTCACTGAGCTTAGGATGATTGTTTTTAATTTTTGTTAGGCAACTTGTACATGTCCATTTCTTTGAGGTTTTCCACAGGAGCTTTATTTTATTCCGTTGGTGGTATTATGTTTCCTTGATTCTTTATGTTCCTTAAAGGCTTACATTGCTGTCTTCACCTTTGAAGAGGTAGCCATCCCCTCCAGTCTTTTCTAACTGGCTCTGGGAGAGAAAGAAGCCAGTCATTTGGTCAACCTAGCTAGAATTGGTGTGCGTGGGGGCGGGGTGTCTCTCAGATCTTTCCTATAGGTGTGCTCCCTCCACTTTTCTTATTCCCTCATTGGGAAGAAATTTAGAATTGTGTGCATTTTTTCAATCATGCAAAGCTAGGCAGGCGCAGAGAGCCTCCCATTTATTTTTTCTAAGGCAGTGCCCTGAGGTGTTCAAAGTCTATCTTCTCCCAGTTCAATAGACTCAAGCCAGCTGCTGATATTTATGTGTTGTGTGCAGGATTGTGCACACTGTTGCTGGTGGTTTGTGTGTACCATTGGCTGGGGAGTGTGGGCTGCCGACTCTAGGATGTGTGTGTGGAGTGCTGAGGGTATTTTTGGGTACTCGTGGGAGTCCTTGGGTGAGGGGGACTTATTGGGTCATGGATGGGGCTCTTGGTAGAGTCTGTGAGCAAGTGAATAAGATATGTGGTTGGTTGTTGTGATCTACCCACTGGTGGCTGTGAGCCCATATCCCTTTTCTCTACTCCTAGGTGTCCCCAGCCTATCCAACTGTGCCAGTTTCCTCTGTGTTCCGGGTAGGATGAGACAAAAGTGGGCCCCCTGAGCAGTGTTTGACAAGGCTGGGGAAATCAGACTTTCATATCATTTTCACTTTCTGCTGTTATAGAAATCATGGACCAACAGGGTCTCTCTTGGCATTAAACTGTGCTGCCTTGGGGAGCAATGATGTGGGAAAAGTGAAACTTGTTCTTACCTTCTTCAGAGCATCAATATAAATTCATCGTTTGTAACAAATGAACACCCTAGTGGTTTCCATGGGAAATCTCGGCACTCGCCCTCGTATGTTCTGTGACCTGACACTGCTGTATAAACAAAAATCTTAATTACGAAAGAAATTAGAATGAAAGTAAGATTGCTATTTATACATATTTGTAAAAGGAAGATACTCTCAAGACACAAATATTAATAGTTTCTCAATATATTTATATGTATTTTCCTTTACCAACAATTTTGATCACTGGTTTTGATTTGAATATTAACTCCCTAAGTTTGTGTTTTGCCTTCTCACCCATCACTTGGAAATTTTGTATCAGATTTGCTACCGGTAGCAAACATAAATTGAAAACGTGAGAAAAAGTATTCAGAACACCTATTCTGGGGAGTGGGGACATGTGTGAATGTTACGTAAGCTGGGCCTCTAGGACCTTGGAAAACTAGAACCAATTTGACTTACTGCATAGGATAGTGATAATAGCCATGAGGAATTGGGGTTTGCATTGAATAAAGGGTTTGCTGTGGTAATAGTTTGATGTCACTTGGCAAAAGCAGGTATAAAGAAAGGGAACCCTGGAAACGATTGGCTAAAGAGTAAGTACTGAAGAGATCAGAGATATATAATTGGAGAAGTAACATTTTTTTAAAAGTCCTTTGCAATGTGGTATGTGAAATAAACTTTCTCCTGTGTTCTTAAATTTTCTTCTTTTAAAATCCACAAACTTTTTTCCTAAATGTTCATAGTGTGTATTGTTTTATAACTGGTTGCCATTTTCCGCTTTAAAGATGGCACATTGAGAAACCAGAGACTGCACATGTGAGCATAGCCATAATGGGTTGAAAGTAATTTTTATATTAATTCCTTAGCTCTACTTTGTTTCTTTTTTTATAACTATGGTAGTCATCTTATCTTTTAGGTTCTCGCATCTTTGACAAGCATTACCCATTCCTTTATGCACAGTAATTTCAATCACCTAAGTTTCTATGTAATGCTTAAGTAGTTAACAAGAAGAATAATTTCATCATTAATTTTAGCAACTTAGAAAAAAATGAGTGAAAATTCAAAGCATGAAGAGAAAGAAAACTTGAGTATCATTGACATGTAATATTTTATTATGTTTCTTTTCCCTTCTAGATAAAATCAGCTGGCATTCTTTGTAGGAAGTCATATGATGAAGACTGTGATTTTGAAGAATATTGCAATGGGGTTGCCCCGCACTGTGTGCCTGACACTTTTGCACGCAATGGACAACATTGTGACTCGGGTGAATCTTTCTGTTATAATGGACGATGTCGGACGTTTACCAAACAATGTCAGAATTTAATTGGAGGAGGTAATGACCATAATTTTCTTCTTAGTTTCCAATTAATCCAAGCTCTGTTATTTGAGTCTATAGAACAAAAAAATGTAAGTGTAGTTTGTTAATGAATGAAGTCTTGCCTAGTATATTATTGTTAAAGGAAATCAAATTATCTTGATTCTGTAAAACAAGAAAAACCTCTCTGAAATTCTTATTTGCACAGGAAAGAATCCTCAAGTAGAAACGCAGCTTGTCCGAAGATTGTGTAGAATTTGAGGTTGCAGTGTTTAGTTTAGACTTAAATGAAATGGAACAAAGCAGGCTAACCACTGATTGTGTGAATTTCAAGAGTCGGTCTGTTCAGAGGGCCTTGCTGGTGAGGGAGGACTTCAGCTAAGACTTGTCTAGTCCAGTTTGGTAGCTTCCTGTAAATGTTTGGATCATTAGCCTCATTGAAACACTGTACGTTTTCCTGCGCATATGTACTTCATGATCTTTGAGAGGGAGAAATTTGTAATTCTCAGTTTTCCTTTTAGGCCTTCCTTTAGCCAGGTCATGAGAGAGAATTCTAAGAATTGTCTAGATTGATATGAATACCAGGATTTTTAAGGAGGAGATGAGATAGAGGTTTTGGTGATTATTATAATTTTGTTCTGCTTTTCTATGAGAATCAAGTTGTGCCATCTGTTAAGACAGTGGTCACATTAGAGTAGTATTTTAAAAAAATCATATGATTTTACTCATTTGTGGGATATAATACTGAAAGCAACAAACAAACAAGACAAACAAACTCATAGACACAGACAACAGTTTAGTGGTTACCAGAGTGTAAGGGGGGAGGGGGGGAGGAGATGTGACTGGGTGGTGAATGCACAATGCAATATATATGTAGTAAAGAACTGTACACTTGAAACCTATATAACTTTATTAATCAATGTCTCTCCAATAAATTTAATAAAATTAAAAAAAGTAATAGAGATAAAAACCAGTAAAATTAGGAAAAACAGAAAAGTGTACTCCCGATTCAGTATTTCCCCAATAAAGTCAGGAAAATAAATCTCAGTGTTGTTCAGATATTTTAGAGTTAGTGGGATGGCAGTAGGTGTTCCCCAGGTGACTTACATTATTTACTATTTCTTTAGTATTAGCAGTGATTTTAAAGCCCTCTGTGAGAACATTATAAGTACAATAATCTCCTAAAATAATATAGATTTCTTGTTGGAGGCAAGTATAATATCTAAAACATCTTGATTTCAAATTAATGTTTGTCCAATCCTACTGTTAACACATGTAGGACATGTTAAGTTTGGGCCTAATTGTCAGCTTTTGAATGTATTTTTAGAAAACAATACCATTTTTAAAGCTTTCTGCAGTGATTGCGGGCAATAGGCAGCTATTGAAAAATTGTCCCCAGTCATCACAGTATTTCAACCAAAATTAACCTAAAATTCTTTGACTCGGTCATCTATGGCTTGTCACGGACACTAACTACAATGGTCTTGAGTAAGATATGATGCAATTCTGAAGTAGGCATTAGCTTTTCAAGATAAAACCCATCAATGATTTATAGGCATACAAATCATCACATGTCACCAAATTATTGGTCTGTGGCCAAAACATGCTTATGGCATATTATTGAAAGATAGAACTTCTGCATGAAGCAATATCATTTAAAGTAGAGAAATCTATAGATCTATAGGAAAGGACCTTGAGTTTAAGCAGTTAAGTCTTTTTAAAAAACTAAGTCAGTAAAGATAACTCAACTGGAAGTATCTTTCCAGTTGGACCACCTCCTTCTAAGCTCCTTACCAAATTTTGTTTCTGTAACTTCTAGCCCCTGCAGCATGCTCCTCAGTGTTACTTTTGCATGTGCAGAAACTCCCTATTCTAAGTATAATGTAAATGATATTAAAGTTTTGGTGTCATGTAGTTTGTGGTGATGTTTGTCCTCTAAAAGGTAGATTAGTTAATAAAGTCACAGACATTATTAGGGGGGTTTGTCACCAAATTGAGTTTTGTGGCACCTAAAGGTGTGTGACTACAAACCCAACAGTTATATCAACCTAAGCATTATTGGTATTTTAGGCCAGACAATTCTCCGTTGTGAGAAATGGGGATGAGAGGGATTGTTCTGTGCATTGTAGCATGTGTAGCTGCATTGGTGGCCTTTGCCTCGTAGATACAATACTTGCAGACATTTTGGGTTTTCACAGCTGGGGTACTATCATCTCTAGAGGGCAGCAGTCAGGTTACTACTAAACATCCTACAATTCAAAGAGCAGTCTCTACAACAAAGAATTATCTGCCCCAAATGTAAGGATTTACTAATGTCACCTTATTAATTGCTTTCTGGATGTTTTATAGTTCCATTGGGAGAAAATATTTACATATATCTGATAAGAAATTAATGTTCACAACATAGAGAATACCCTTAAAACTCAACAACAAAAACCAAAACAGCCCAATTAAAAAGGAGCAAAGGATTTGAACAGACATTTCTCCAAAGAAAATGTACAAATGGCCAATAAACATAAAGACTCAAGAGTCCATCAAAGCACACAATGTGATTATTGTGGCCTAATGATCACAACCACAGGATACAGAGGCAGTACAATGAAAAGTAGTCCAGCGTTTCCAGTTGCCACTGGAGATACTTCCCAGGATGAGACTTGCACAGAAAGGGTTCAGGGAATGCACAATTTTGTACCATAGTATGACAGTTCCAATGAACAAATGGACAGTGTTCTCAAGGTATTTTTAGTAGAAGACCTCCAGGCAGTCATAACTGACTTACTCTGAGAAATGAAAAGCTGGATTCATTTAGAATTCTTGCATTTTCATGAGAGAAAACTGCAAAAGGAAAGCGAACTCCTCACTAAATAAAGGAAAAGAGCAAGATTATGTAGAAACAATACTTCAGTGTGTCATGTTGATGTTTGAGCCTGAGAGGAAGGGGAAAATGTGCCTTTTATATAATATTTACCTCCCTTATTTGAGGTAATATAATGTATATAAAATGTAATATAATTTCTATTAATAACAAAAGCTACATGATCACATTACAAGATTGCATGCTCTAGAGAAAGCCTATCCCTTTTCTTAAAACAAATGAGAGGTATATTTGAAGTACATTTGATGAATGTAAAATTTTAAATTAATAAAAAATTTAGGTAAGAGAGTTATCAGAGTCTGGTTACTTAACTTCTCTTTATTAAGATGGTGAGGCTCACAGAGCTTGCACAACTTGCTCTACATCATGCTGTCTAGTGGAGAGAGAGATAAAAACACTGATGCCTGATCCCCATTCAGTGAGCCACTGGCTCACTCATTGCACCTTCCTGAAGGAGTGGATATTAAAAAACTATATGGAACTCAGTAGCATTTTATCCAGCCCTTGCTATGGAAGGATCTTAATCCAAGAGCCACTGACAATAATGATTTCAAGGTTCAGACTGCATGAGGTTTGGTTACTTTCAGCTCACCTGAAATAATTCTAAAGTACATGCATGTTTTCTTTGCTTATTAATGTGCTACTCAGTCTTATAACTTCAGCCTGAGCATCCAAGTGTAGGTCTCTAATGGCTGCAGCCTCTTTCTGTTTTACACTGGAGGATATACGAGGGCTGTCTGGGAAGTATCCCAGCCATGTAATATGAAAAATAGAGGCATTTATGGCTAGATTTTTTTTTTTCTGGACAGCACTCATATTTATCAGATCCCCTGCCCCAAGCCAGGGCCCATTTTATTATGTTTTGACATTCCTAAGCTCCATAAGACATTACAGTGATGGGTGGGCCTGGAGTATTTTTACATGGAAGCATTTTATGGAATTAGATCACCTTTTCCCTCCCCTGTGTCAGATATTCAATCGCAGAGGACTAAAATGATGGTTTCTTTTTATTGTATTTACTCTACACTTCAGATAATGAGACCCCATTTCCCCTCAACTCAGGGGTCAAACTTCGGATCATGTTTGCGCAATACTCTTGAACACTGGGGCCATGGTTACCAAGTGTAGGACACTGGGTCTCCTCACCCATAAACAAAACATAAATAACTGCATACCTTCATCATAGTCCTGCCCACATGATAAAATGAGGTGGGAAAGCACTGCAAGTTCTAAGTTACAAGGGATTGACAACTAAGGTGAACAATTATATAGAAGTCCACATAATAAATGTTTTTCTTTTAGAGATTCTTACAGCCACATAGGAAACAAAACAAAACAGAAACAAACCACTACCACATGAAAACAAACCAACTTCCCACCTCGCCATTATTGACTTTTACTTGGCCCTACCAAATAAAAAAATAAATAAATAACATGCTTTTGATCCCACTACTTTCTCAGAATCTCCTCTAAGAGCATTCCCACCCACATCAGATCATTGCAATTCCTGATGTGACTAGCTGTTGTCATTATCTGTCCAAATATGTGTACCCCCTCCCCAGGGCTTCTGGGGACCACAGTGACTTCAGTGCTGTTGTAAGAATATCAGGCTGCTATACTGAAGTGTCCCAAATCTAACTTCCAACCACTGTCTTTTTTTGTTCTTTTGGGTTTTTGTGATGACCTCAGTTCAAAGCCTGTCAAATGGAGGCAAGAACAGGAAAGTTGATACCATACATGCTTAAATCTGTTGGGCTGCAGGAAAATTATGTGACAGCTGACATCGTCCTGGGAGGAAAAGAAAATTCTGTCCAGGAGTGGGTTGTTGGCCAGAGAAGCAGGTCTTGGGAGTCAAGAAAACAATGCAGAAACATCTGCCATTCTGAGCCTCAAAAGTTGAACTGAAAAGGGCCACTGGAGAGGTGTTGGGTTGTTTGGAGTAGTGGGTTACTGATGTGCCTCTCCAAGTCACTGGGTGGATTGGAAGGGCTGTTCCAATGGCACAGTAAAGCAGGGTTTTATACAACAAACAATTGCTTGTCCCTATCTAAAATTTGGTGTTTTGTTCAGCAGGGATCTTCCTTGCAATTAAGTTTGATTTTATTTTTTAAATATCACATTAAGGATTATTGAGTTTTTGTTCCTCTACTCCCTTAAATTTTCCACCATCCCAACCCTGGCCCTGATAGAATTGGAGGAAATTGGGAAATTTGAATTAGATTTAATCAAATCAGTTTTTTGTTTGTTTGTTTTTTTGGAGCAAAGCAAATGGAAGCTAATTACTTACTGGAGTAGGTAAATTCAGGAGTAGGTTTTTCCAAAAGAGAAAAGGCTGATTATGGTGGTATTCTGCTCATAAATTTATTTTGACTGTTTTGTAGCATCCTGAATATGTGTGAATTATGTCTTTTAGGACAGAAGTGAAATTCATAGATAATGTTCTCCAACTATAAAAATATGTCAGTTAATAGTCGTGACAATAAAAGGCCTATTCTTACTACATGTGATTAACATGAGCAACACAACCCATCTTTAAATCACAAAGTCAAGGTGATGAGGCAACTATTACATACATTTGAATTATTCATGGTTTTTAAGTTAGTCATAACTAAATATATAAAATGGCTGAAGTAGATAACATGGATATCCTTCCTAATTTTAAAATTCAGTAATTTCTATTTAGTGATTGTTAGTCTACTTGGGAACAGACATGAGGAATCTAGTATGAAATAAGAAGAGTTAAATACTCTTTGGGCTTCTTATCTGAATTGCATTATGCAAGGGTGGGCTGATACATTTTGCCTCCACTGTAATATTGGACAGATCTGGATATAACCATTTCTGTGTAGTCACATGGTGTTCCCCCTCCATCATTCTTGTCCTTGCGCACACAGATGCTTAACGTTTTCCACCCAGTGCACGTTGAAATGAAAGCGTGTTCTGATGTTGAGATCAGTGTGCTGTTAATGAATTCTTAACAGTGGAAAAAGTTCTTCCAATTTTTTTGAAATTCGTGAAAAAGGTGAGGACTTTTTTCTTTTTAAATTGGTACAACCACTATGGAAGACAGTATGGAGGTTCCTAAAAATATTAAGAACAGAGTTACCATATAATCCAGCAATCCCTCTTTCGGGTGAGGACTTCTTAAAGAAGATCATTACAGGTTCCATCATTATGATCCCAAGAACAGAAGGCAGTCCATGGAATATTGTTGTAATGAATCACCTCAGCTGAAAAAATTCAAAACTCAGACCTCGGCTGGGAAGGTGTTCTTTATGGCAGTATTCCATGACCTGCCTTTGTTCTCGGGTCATAATGATGGACCCAAGTTTCATTACCTGTAATGATCTTCTTTAAGAGGTCTTCACGTTCTTTCTAAAAAATTTCCAAAAAATTGGAGGAACTTTTCTGCTTTTAAGAATCCAATAACCTCATACTGTTTGAATTGAACATCTGAGCACTCTTCCATTTCGATGTACACTGGGTGAAAAATGTAAGCATCTGTGAGTGCAAGGTCAAGAATGATGGAGGGGGGATGCCATGTGACTACACAGAACCGGTTATGTCCAGGTATGTCTAATGTAACAAAATGTATTGCAGTGGAGGCAAATTTATAAGCCAGCTCTTGTAGATAGTATGCCTCTCCTGTTTTGTTTGGAATAAGAGCAAACTATAATATATTTTCACATTGGGTAGGGAACTAAGGCAGAAAGTAAACAATTTAGTGGCAATAGAGAAAGCCATGGTTGCTAATTCTAACAATACAGAGACATTTGAATAATGTTGCTATTTACTTTGTCTTCCGTTCGGTACAGGAAAAAATCTGTTAGGCTTAAAATGAGGGGATATCTTTTTATTTTATTTATTTATGTTTATTTTTTACTTTTTTTTTGAGGGGATCTCTTTTTAATCTTAGATGTAATTAATGCTAGGTAATTATAAACCTCCATAGGGATCATGTTATAATTTCCAGAGTGAGTCTGTTATTTCTTTAAGGATCATTGGAATTATGTACTGTAATTCACTTTTATTTTTCTTTTAGCTTCTAGAGGTGCTCCATTTGCTTGCTTTGAGGAAATAAATTCAAGAGGAGATAGATTTGGAAATTGTGGCGCGTTGTATTGTAGTTTCCCGTATGTATTTAGAAAATTTTAATTTTGTTGGGAATGTACATTATATATTGCTAGGACCCTAGATCCTAGAAAATATTATTATGTATACACTGAGATGGTGTTTTATACCAGGTTTTCTTGTTTCATGACCTGAGCAGAACAGTATTATGCATTCTGTACAAATAACATGTTCAGTGCCTATAATGTTACAACAATGACCTTAAAAATTGCTTCTATTTATTGTTGTGATGAGTTAGATATTGTGTTAGGTAGCTTATATACATTTTATACACACACACACACACACACACACACACACATTTATTTATATACATCAAATATTTGTAGTAAGAATTATTTATTCCATTTTACTAATGAAAATGTTGAATACCATTTGCTTAAATATCAGAAGCTAATATAAGACAGATCAGGTCATCTGACTGTAAAAATCTTTAATGTTTCCCTTTGCCACCTTGCCTCATAAAACAAGAAGAGCCACATCATATGTAACTTGGTGTGCTCAAAAACTTTTACTGAGAGAAAAATTTTAAAACCTAGATTTAAGTAAAATACCTTTTTAACTTAGCTGTATCAGCAATCTATGTTATGTCAGTAAATAACAAGAGAACATTTTTTTTCTGCCTTATGTTTCTAGTGATCTTTTGTGTGGAAAATTAGTTTGTGCCTGGCCACATAAAAAATTAGTATCACGTGCAAATTTATCTGTGATCTACACACATGTACGACAGGACATGTGTGTATCTACGTTTCTGCACTCAGGCAGGCTGCTTAGACCAAGCTTATCAACATATTTACAACCTGAAGACAGAGATAAAACATTCGTAGAGGATGGCACTGTGTGTGGTCCTGAAATGGTAACTAGAACTACAAAATTTCAAGTGTCTTAAATGTTATTTTTAATGATTATATTCATTTTGAAACTATATGAATCAATGCATTTTTAAGCAACCTTATATTGAGATACCATTTACCATAAAATTCACCTATGGTAAGTGCACAATTCATTGCTATTGATTAATTTATAGAATTGCACAATTATCATCACATCCAATTTTAGATATACTATCACCCCTTCCCTCTCACCCATTTGCCCATTCCCACCCCTAAGCAACACATCCAATTCCCTGTTATTAACGTTTGACAGTAGTATATTTTTGCCATAATCAATGAACCAGTGTTGATACCTTATTATTAACTAAATCTCCTACTTCATTCAGATTTTCTTAGCTTTTACCTAATATCCTTTTCCAGGATTCCACCCAGCGTACCATGTTGCATTTATTTATTTTTAAAAATTATGTATTAATTTTTTTCAGTTACGGTTGACATTGAATATAATTTGTCTTAGTTTTAGGTGTACAGCATAGTGCTTAGACATTTGTATAACTTATGTGTTGATCCTTCTGATTAGTCTAGTACCCACCTGGCACTATACATAGTTGTTGCAACATTATTGACTGCATTCACTATACTACTTTACATCCCAGTGACTATCTTGTAACTACCAATTTGTATTTCTTAATCCCTTTACCTTTTCATCTAGTCTCCCAACATCCCACCCCTCTGGCACTCAGCAGTATGTTCTGTGTATCTATGAGTCAGTTCCTGTTTTATTTGTTTATTTTTGTATACTTTAGATTCCACACACAAGTGAGATATGGTATTTGTCATTCTCAGTCTGACTTATTTTACTTAGCATAACTCCCTCTAGGTCCATCCATGTTCTTGCAAATGATAACATTTTGTTCCTTTTCAATGGCTGAGTAATATTCCAGTGTATATACGAGGGCTGTCCAGAAGGTATCCAGCCATGTAACCATCCTTGTTACATTGAGAATGGCTGGATTTTTTGCTGGACAGCCCTAGTATGTACTATATCTTCTTTATCCACTTATCTACTAATGAGCATTGGTTTGCTTCCATATTTTGGCTATTATAAATAGGGCTGCAGTGAACATTAGGGGCACATGTATCTTTTTGAATTAGTGTTTTGTATTTTTTCAGCTAAATACCCAGAAGTGGAATTACTGGATCATAAGGTAGTTCTATTTTTAATTTTTTGAGGGACCTCTGAATCGTTTTCCATAGTGGCTCCACCAATTTGTAGTCCTTCCATAGGACATAAGGGTTCGTTTTTTTCCCCATATCCCCTTTTTATCCCCTTTTTATGCTCGCCAACACTTACTTGTTGATTTTTTTGGTGCTAGCCATTTTGACAGATGTGAGGTAATATCTCATTGTGGTTTTAATTTGCATTTTTCTGATTATTAGTGATGTTGAGTATCTTTTTGTAATTCTGTTGGTCATCTGTATGTTCTCTTTGCAGAAATGGCTGTTCAGGATTTCTGCTCATTTTTAAATTGGACTGTTTGGTTTTTCTGGTATTGGGTTATATGAGTTTTTTTTAATGTAAATTTTAGATATTAACCTCTTATCAGATATATCGTTGGTGAATACCTTCTCCCATACAGTAGGCTTTTTGTTTTGCTGATTGTTTCCTTTGCTGTGCAAAAACATTTTCATTTGCTCTAGTTTCATTTATTTATTTTATCTTTTGTTTCTCTTGTCTAAAGAAAAAATTCAGAAAAAAATACTACTAAGAACAATGTCAGAGAGTTTACTGCCTATGTTTTTTTCTATGAGTTTTATGGTTTGGGGTTTTACATTTAATCTTTAATCCATGTTGAGTTTATTCTTGTGTATGGTGTAAGAAAGTGGTGCAATTTTCTCTTCTTTTTTTTTTTTTTTTTGCATGTATCTGTTCACTTTTCTCAATACCATTTATTGACTAGACTGTTTTTACCCTACTGTATATTCTTGCTTCCTTAGTCATCGATTAACTAACCGTATAGGCATGGGTTTATTTCTGGGCTCTCTATTATGTTATATTGACCTATGTGTCTGTTGTTATGCCAGTACCGTGCTGACTTAATTTCTAATGGATTGTAGTCTTTTTTGATATTAGGTAGTGTATACCCCTAATTTTGTTCTTTTTTCTAAAGATTGCTGTGGCTATTTGAGGTTTTTTGTGGTTTCATACGAATTTTAAGATTATTTGGTCTAGTTCTTTGAAAAATGCCATGGTATTTTGATAGGGATTGCATTGACTCGATAGATTGCTTTGAGTAGTATGGACATTTTAATGATATTAATTCTCTCTATCTATGAGCACAGTATATGCTTCCATTTGCATCTTCTTCAATTTCTGTTTTTAGTGCCTTATAGTTTTCTGAGTACAAATCTTTTACCTCCTTGGTTAAATTTATCCCCAGGTATTTTATTTATATTTTTAATGAAATTGTCAATGGAATTGCTTTCTTAATTTCTCTTTCTGACAATTCATTATTGGTTCATAAAAATACAACTGACATAATACTATATATGGATATAGTAATTTTAAAACAATTTTACTTCTTCCTTTCCAATTTGGATGCCTTTTATTTATTTTTCCTGTCTGATTGCTGTGGTTTCAATACTATGTTGAATACTATTCAATACTATGTTGAATAAAGGTCAGGTGAGTCCATTTAGGCATCTCAAAGGAGCCCTGAGAACTGTCAGAAATGTTAAAAATATGACTCTTATATAAATATAAATCAAGCACTTGTCAAACACTTATTTAGCTCATTAATGAGGGAACATGTTGTTAAAAGTAGTTCAGAGTGTTCGAAAACTGTATTTAGAGACATTAGGAAAAAGAATGTTGAAATACAATTGCTGGCTTCACTGTAAACCTGCCAGTGACCTATAGAGCAATAAAATAATAAATTTGGGGTTATCTTTTCATTCAAACAAAAATCACTTACATACCTGCTAGACAAAATCTACATGTTAACATTTAACTTCACAAAATCTAGGCTCTTACCCCTAGGTGACTAGAAAGTTAAAGTACATTCTCTTAGATATGTGTAATGAAATAATTTTTAGGTTGGCCTCAGATGGGCCTCTTAATGAATGTTCAAATATGACATTGAAAAGATATATAGTTCTCCATTTTCTGTATTTAAAATTTGTGAACAATTATTCTTTAACATGTACTACAATATTGTGGTAATATTTGTTATTAACGATCTTCACACCTCTTTTTAATAACATTTTAAATAATTTTTACACAGATCATTTTTGATGTTCTGATTATATAATCAAGTGATGTCTATATACACCATAGGTAGTAATGTTTTAGCCAAAATTTGAAGATCTCTTATGAATGCTAGTTTTGGTTGAGTATAGTATTAAGTGGTCAAGCATTTTTCTGCCTCTGGATTGTTTCTGCAACAACATTTCCTTAATTCTTTTGCCATATATGTAATTGGCTGTAAGGCAATTTTGCATAAAAAACATAAAATAACTAGTTGACAGTTTAGTTTTTTGTTTGTTTGTTTGTTTGGTTTCATTTCTCCATTGATGGAGTTCTTGGAGTTATTCCCATTTTTTTTTTTTTTTTTTTAATGTGGGTAGTTCCCTGACTGGGAAACGAACCCAGGCTGCAGCATTGAGAGCGCAGAAGCCTAGCCACTACACCACCAGGGAACTCCCTCTCATTTTCATATTACAGTAGACTCTCAGTTAACCAGTACCCATGGGGATTGGTAGATGCTGGATAAATGTAGTTTCTGGTTGCTTGAGAGTTGCTATTAAAATTAGGCCTAACAAATTCTTTACCCCATACCATACCATACTATACCATGCCATACTATAAACTCTGTATTGCCTTGATATTAATATTGAAATGCAGTAATTAAAAACAAATTAAGACAAATAAAGACAAACTTAACTTAATGTAACACAGTTTTATTATAAAAGCAGCTTTGTGAATTCAGTGTGCAATTTTAGTTAAATGGCAGTAAACTTTTCAACTTAATGAACTTCACTAACATACATATTTTTAACTTCAAGTAACTTAGAAAACACGCATGCACACACATACACACTTAAAACTGTTACAGTAAGTGTAGAGAGTTTACTAGGTGGACATCACATCAGGATCCTCAGGACGTGATGACGTAGCTAGGACAGGATCAGGAGAAGTGGATGTGGGTGGTTTGGGATGACACTATACTGGCAAACTTGCATGCGGCTTTCTTGAAAAAGGAACGAATATCAGCTTGCTCTGAGGCCCTACGCCTCTCACGCAAAGTCAGATTTTGTATGATGTGCAGCTGTGTTACATGCTGAGATTTAATTTTAGTTTTTATTTAAAGTATTCCAATCCTTGGTAATATGAATTGTGTAATTTTCTTGAATTTTTCTTATATGTTATCAATGCACACAATTTGATTGTTCAACTGACTTTGTTTTCACTTCCTTTTGTCTTGTTTTAGTATTGTATCAACTTTGATTGTAGAGAGATTCAATACCAGGTCGATTATAAGTTGTGCCACAATTCTATACATTGCAATGACCATGGAGTAAGTAATTTCAATTTTCATTCTTAAGAAACATGTTTTGAAATTTTAATAAACAGCTTGGACATTTAAAACAAATCATTTGAGCTTTTTCACAGCGGGTTTGCTGCCAGAACACAGGTGTCTTGAAAAACCACCACTAAATCTAAGCCAAAATGGGGAAGGAAAAGACTCCTATTAGCATTATTATTGTTGGACATGTTGATTTGGGCGAGTCTACCACTATAGGCCATCTGATCTTTAAATGTTGTGGGATCAGCAGAAGAACCATTGAAAAATTTGAGAAGGCAGCTGCTGAGTTGGGAAAGGGCTCCTTCAAGTATGCCTAGGTCTCGGATAAACTGAAAGCTGAGCCTGAGTGTGGTATCACCATTGAGATCTCCCTGTGGAAATTCGAGACCAGCAGGTATTATGTGACCATCACTGATGCCCCAGCACACAGAAATTTTATCAAAAATATGAATATAGTCACATGTCAGGCTGACTGTGCTGTCCTGATTGTTGCTGCTGCTGCTGGTGAATTTGGAACAGGTATCTCGGTGAATGGGCAGTCTTGTGAGCATGGCTTTCTGGCTTACACACTGCATGTGAAACAACTAATCGTTGGTGTTAACAAAATGATTCTACTGAGCTTCCCTACACCCAAAAGAGATATGAGGAAATCATTAGCGAAGTGAGCACCAACATTAAGAAAATTGGCTACCACCCTGACACAGTAGTGTTTGTAGCATTTTCTCGTTGGAATGGTGACAACATGCTGGAGCCACGTGAGAACATGCCTGATTCAAGGGTGTTGAGACTGAGTCAAGTTCTCAGAGTTGTGCCTGAGAAACCACAAGCCTGAAGAACACACTGGGTGGCTAAGTGAGAGACATAGGTTGATTGAGACTTACAGACCAAGGGGAGCCTCTGGTGGTGGCCGGCTGGAGCTGGTAGCACTCAGCACGCAGGTGGAGAAGAAGCAAGATTATGTAGGTGCAACAAAGGAAAGAGGATTCCATGGGAGAAAGCATCTGGTGGGCCCTGCAGGCATGTTCTCAAGCACACAGTGTCCCAAGAAGCCTGGAGACCTTGACTGCTAGCTCATCTGCCTGTGGGCCAGGTCCCTACAAAGGGACAGAAAGTCACCCATAAAGAAGACAATGCCTGAAGCTCTGGATTGCATCCTGCCACCAATTCGCCCTTGCACCTGCCCCTCCACATGTCTCAAAATGGTCATATTAGTACTGTCCCTGTGGGCCGAGCGGGCACTGGGATTCTGAAACCCGCCATGGTGGTCCCCTTTGCTCCAGTCAACATTACAGCTGCAGCCGTCTATTGAAAAGCACCGTGAAGCTTTGAGTGAAGCTCTTCCTGGGGACAGTGTGGGATTCAGTGTCAAGAAGGTGTCTGTCAAAGATATTTGTTGTGGCAGTGTGGCTGGTGACACAGCAAAAGTGACCCACCAAGGGATGCTTCATGGCTCAGGTGATTACCCGAACCACTCAGGTCAAATCAGTGCCAACACGTACCTGTGCTGGATTGGCACTCAGCTCACATTGCTCACAAATGTGCTGGGCTAAAGGGGAATATTGATTGGCGTTCTGGGAAAAAGCTGGAACATGGTCCAAAGTTATTGAAATGCGAGGCCACCACTGTTAATTTGGTTCCTGACAAGCCTGTGTGTGTTGAGAGCTGCTCTGACTATCCTACTCTTGGCCGTTTTGTTGTTTGTGACTTGAGACAGTTGCTGGGTGTCATCCAAGCAGTGGACAAGAAGGTAACTGGAGCTGGCAAAGTCTCCACGTCTGCCTTGAAAGCTCAGAGGCTAAATGAATGTTATCCACAAGACCTGCCACCCCAGTCCTAATCAGTGGTGGGAGAGCCGTCTCAGGACTGTCTCAACTGGCCATTTATGTTTAATAGTAAAAGACTGGTTAGTGATTACAATGCATCGTAAAACTTTCAGAAGAAAAGGAGGATGCTTTGTGGACTATTTGTTTTTCTGGGTGTGGCAGTGTTTAAGTTACTAGTTTTTAAAATCAGTACTTTTTAATGGAAACAACTTAATAAAAATTTATGACAGAATTTTGAGACCCATTAAAATAAAGATTAAACGAGAGACCTGTGTGCTCTTTTGGTCAACACTATAACTTCCTCTGGTCTTACTTAGGTGAGAGACTTAAGTAGGAGTTGCCTATGACCTATTTCTGGTGTTACATCTGCTGAAATTTTAGAATTCGATCATTCTGGGTTAACATTTTTTGCTGGGTGAGAACTTTAGACTTTGTTTTGTTTTTTCTTTTTTTACCTTGTTTAAGGGGAGGAATTATCTGTTTACATATTAAAAAGCTATGGGAGAGGGTTTGTTGGTGCAATACTTCATAAGTTAGGATAAATAAGCAAAGAGTAACTGTTATGTATAAGCTAGTTTATATAGGTCAGATTCTGTAATATTAAAGTCCATGTGTTGCATATAAAAATTTGTGCAGCTACATCAATACTGAGTAAATTTGTTATGTCAAATTTAGTTTTCCTGTGATTAGAATGTGAATTTTCACATTTACAAATACTGAGCTAGTTTAAAGAACCTAAAATGAGACTTAAATAGTATTGAGCATTGTCTTGCTACAGTTAATTCATTGTATCCAGATTCTAGGAAAAATAATGATACTGGGAGTTGAATAAAAATCACTTGAATGATTTTCTTTTAACATTTTCATCTGATTGGTGTCATTTAACAGTCTATAATTTATACCCTTCTATTTTCTTAAGAAACCTTACCAAACTATTTATTAGAAGAGGTAAAGTAGAAACATTTAAGGTCATTCTGTGTGTATAAAAAGTTTGGTAAACATGTGGGGTGGATGTGCTGTACGTACCATGTGTTGCCATGTATCCAAAATCATCTTATTTTATAGAGAGAAGGCAGAAGCTGGTAGATAAAGGTAAATAAAGGTTATTAGAATTTTCTTGCTAGTCTTGCTTGTTAATTTAGAGTCCGGGTTATTCTGTGAAGCTAAAAAGTAGATGGTAATTAGTGGTATGTTGTAATACTAGTAAATGATAATATTTGGGCTTGTCTGTGGAGGAAGTTGAAACAATTTAAAATAATTTGGCAACAGAAGCTAGCTGTGCTTTCTAAATTATAGATAATTTTGAGGGAAAATTTGTGAAATTTTGTTGAATATGTCTATATAAGATAAATTCTCTGGAGTAAATTATCTGTTGAATAAGTATAGAGTATTCATTCATCTCTATTGAAAACCATCTTTTTGGATAAAAAGTTGTTCTATTTTCTGATTATTTCCAGGTTTGCAACAATTTTGACCATTGCCATTGTCAAAAAGGATTTGTCCCTCCTCAATGCGAAGAAAAGAAAGGAGAATTTGGAAGTATCGATGATGGACACCTAACTAAAACTAGTTAGTGTCTTTAATTTTTTATTATTAAAAGATAATATGTAAGAGAATAAATTAAAGTATAGGTTACAAGCCAGATTGCAAGACACTGGTGTCAACAAACACAGCTTTATTTTATTTGTGAGATTTTAAAAAGTCGTGGATAGTTTAATTTGTAGTGTTCTTTCTGTGTCAACATTGACATTGTTTATTAACACAAAGCATACCCAATAATAGGCACTTTTAAAAGTAGACATTTCAGTGCTTATGATTTGACCAGTTAATTTAGATACTTTGCTTTAGATAGTTTCATATATTCCTGGTTTAAAATAGTGCTGGCAGTCGTTATATTAATGCCACTAGAATCTTTCAGGCTGTCTTTTATTACTTTCTCCTGCATTGTGACAGTTTTCATTTAATCCTTTGAAATTTCCATTTTAGAATTTCCACAACCCCCCACCAGCCAGGGCTCCTGAGCCATATGGTGAGATCAAGCAGGCTGGATGAGATTGGGAAGAGCTAGAGGATACTTCCTGTTCCAGAACGTACTGGAGCCCACCTAAAATAATCTAGGGGCAGAGTGGGCTGTCTACCCTTATCCCCTTTCCTTCTGGGACAACTAAATAATGAAACTCCTGGGCAGACATCTGTAGTTTGGATACCAGAGGGGTCAGGTGACCAACTTTTTAAAGACCTAACAAAAAGCTGTATCAGACATGTATGAGACCAAAAATATAAATAAATAAAAAGCATAATAAATTAATATATAGAATATTATACACAGATATTATTATTTTTTCATAAATATGTGGGAAAATAGATATTTATTTGAAATTATGTTATTCTGATTGCTTATTTTTCAGTTAATGAAAGCTATTATTTAAACGAAACAACAGAACTAGTTATCAGTGGCAAGTGATAGTCATTTATAGTGCAAGCAATTAAATAATACCTTTGAGCAAAATGTAACAATATTTTATAATGAGAATATTTTATAATGTATCCTCTAATACACCAATTTATTTCACTCTTTTTACAAACTCTTTACTGGCTACTTATTGTATATTCTTGAGATATGTAAATGTAAGACTTTTAAAAAGAAGATATAAATATAATAGGAATAATTAAAGCTACACCCTATATTTAATAAAAAATAACAATGACATGCTTCTTTCTGTCCACTGATACCATCAGATATATTTTTTGCACTTTGTTTCATTTTCCAGTTACACTTCTCTGAACATCTTGCAGCCTTTACGACAGCCCATGTTTACTATATTCTGATATCAACCCATTGTGATAGCGTCGAGCTATGTTATCTTCTCAACAAAAGCATTAGAGCATGGGATACTTGGGGTTTTATTTACTAGAACAGCAGACTTTTAGACTTTTAGAAATTATTTTACAGCTCTCCAAAAATGTTCATTCACTTTGTTTTTATAGGTTTCTACTGGTAGATCTGGTATCTGTCAATCAGCTCCTTTGCATATTTAAATTCATTATATAGAAGATTTTATATATCTATCTATATATAGATATATAAAATACCCATTTTTTATTGATATATAATTGACATACAATATACTATTAACTTCAGGTGTATAGCGTAGTGATTCAATATTCATATGCTTTCCCACATGATCCCTACAACGAGTGTAGTTACCATCTATCACCATACACAGTTGTTACAGCATTATTGCCTATATTACTTATGCTGTATATTATGCCCTCATGCTTTATGTATTTTACAATTGCAAGTTTGTACCTTTTCTTTCCCTTTACCTATTTTACCTCCTACCTGGTAGCCCCCAGTGTGTTTCCTGTATCTCTGAGTCTGTTTATGATTTTTTGTTTTTTGTTTTTGTTTTTGTTTTTGTTTTGTTTTTTAGTGAAACCATAGGTATTTGTCTTTCTCTGTCTGACTTAATACCCAATAGGTCCATCATTTTGATGCAAATGACAAGATTTCCTTCCTTTTTATTCCATTGTAATATATGAGTAATATTCCATTGTGTGTGTATGTTCTCTCTCTCTCTCTCTCTCTCTCTCTCTCTCTCTCTCTCACACACACACACACACACACACACACACACACACACTCTTTTAGGTTGCTTCCATATCTTGACTATTGTAAATAATGAACATACAGTTGTATATATATATCTCTTCAAAATGGTATTTTTTTCCTTGGCATAAATACCAAAAAATGGAATTGCTGAATGATATGGTAGTTTTGTTGTTGTTGTTTGTTTTTTGAGGAAATTTCCTACTGGATTGGAAAAGCTTGAAGTAAACTGTGTTTTTCACAGTTTTAACAAAACTGAGATAGCTTCATTCATGAGAAATACTTTTTTCTACTTTACTCAAAACTCATCCGTTCTTTGTTTGTTTGTTTGTTTTTTGAAATTAATTCAAATGTGGGGGAAAATAGGGACGGGAAGCTTTGGGAGCTACACCTGGTGGATTCGGCCCCCCAGGGAAACAGCCTTTGTCTCTGTGCCTGAGCTTTGCCTATCAGATGTTGATGAGTTAACATGTATTTTTGGGGAGTCTGATTTGATACTTAAACCCTTGAGTAATGAAAACTCAGACACTTTGGGATGTTAAAAGGGAGGAAGTGAGAAGGCCCCGGCAGTTAAACACCTGGACAACTCCTCAGGACATCCTTGCAATAAAGTAGAAGAAGCTCTGAGGCAAATTACTGGGGACTAATTTTAACCAGTGGGAAGTAGGGACCCATTTAAATAATTAAAATGGAGACCGCCAAAGGCAAATTAGTAGAAAATATTTTTTTCTTGGCTGATACTAGTAATGTCTGTTAAAAATAGACAGCATAAGGAAAGGAAGTAAGACCCATTTTTCTGGTTCCAGGAAATCCTATATATGCTTCTGGTGCCACCTGGGAATATATTATATTCATTTTCAGGTAATCCATGTGGTATCATTGATCAAATGACTGTGTGGTATGTAGCCAGAGAGGCTGACCTCTTCATCTCACTCAGTGGCTTTCTGATGACAAATACAACGTAATCCTTATCCCAGTAATACTGGAACCCCAGTCGCATGCACAGAGTAGACAAAGTGTTGAACTTTCTACCTTTACGTCACTTGAAAAACCTTATGGGAGAAAGGGAGAGGCTCCAGGGCAGTCAGAAGAGGAGTACGGTGAGACTCAGTGATCATAGAATAGTATTGCATTCCAGTGAATACAGAATGGATGCAGATGTCAGTTGAGAATGAATAAGACCTGATGAGGGAAATGTAGGTATGAATACTAGTTAGTTAAAAATGGGGTAATTCCAGGTTTAGCCATGCATTCTATAAAATAATCCTAGAGCCATTGAAAATAATTTCCCATTGCTACATATTTGATTAAAGAATTCAAGTTATTTAGTGACTGCTCATTTCTTATTTTTAGAAAAAATTATAGTAATGTAAGAGAAATTAAATGCCAACAGCCCCCAGGTTTAATTCTCACATATAGGTGCAATCCTAATCATCTCTGTGATATATACATGTTCGAACTTTGGAGAAGCTATATCAGAAGGGAATTGGAGAAATGTTTGCAAGTATTAAACATGTACCTCATGAAAGAAATCACCATGTGGTGAAAGGCTGAAAACTCAAAATCATCAATAAAGCACTGGTAACATTATTTGTTCTGCGGATCTTATTTTATTCATAATATATATGAACAGAATGTTTTGTGTTGGGAGTAGCACTGGCAATGATTTCCTCTCCACCATTTCATTTGGGTAATAAAATCTCTGATGCAAGTTGAAATGGATATCTTTCCTTCCAGGTAAAAGTTATTTGGAGGGAAGAGCTACCAATCTCCCAAAACGCCGATTTCAACTCATTTTCTACATTTCTATACCTGTGCTCATCATTATTGCTGCTGTTTTAATCATGCAAAATAAAATAAGAGAACGATGCTACCGAGGTGAAGCTGAAAGTGAGAGGTATATATGTGTTTGTTTTTACCATTACTAAGTAAGCCAAGAAAAAAAGTATGCAGGTTTCATCAGGAATAATCTAAGACTATAGGTAAAGCAATATGAGGAAGAGGCCTAGGGATACATTTTAAACCTGTTCGGTATTCTACATGTTTTTTCTACTTTTACTCATTACTAAAATCATTCATTTTACCACTAGTATTACTTTACAAGGACATGTGAGTGCCTTGGATATTGTGGTTTGTTTAGCCTCTAGTCCACTGACCCTGTCTAAATCATTATATTGCCTACAGGCTTCATGAGAATGGGTAACTGTGCATTTCAAAGGCTCTTTCAAAAAATTGTCTTTTAGATAAAGAGTCTCAGACTAGTGGTAAACGACTGTATTAAGAGCTCCTCTCTCGACTAGAGATAGTATCTATGAACATGCCTCCAAGATACTTGTTTTCCTAAATATTGATTCTGGCAATTTGTAAAGTCATTTCTTAACTAGAAATTACAGGTGTAGTTCACAACATCAGATTTGGAGATAGGAGGCATTATCGTGGAATGGGGACAGAATTCCACGTAGCCTGAGAAAATCTGGTGTTACCTTGTTGAAACACCTAAATGTTGCATGTAAAATGTATGATCTCTTGAGCAGGTGATTTAATCTTTATGTTCTTGAAATTATTCTCAGTAATTCTATAAAATTAGAGATAATAGCTTTCCAATGAATCATAAACTTTTGAGCACCAAAATTAATAATCGAAATCACCATATTATCTGCAGTTACACAAATAAACATCATTATTAAGACCCTTATTCATAATTTAATTTATTTTCCACAAGAGTATTTACCTCTAAGTTTACCTTCCAAGAATTGATAGGAAGAATCCATGAGTGTGGGTAATGAGAGGAAGAAGGAAATATGTAGAAATACATAGAAAATTGAACAGAAAGTTTTGATGGCTACTTAATGGTTTTGGCTTCATTTGACCTGAGGAGTTAGCGACATCATAGAATCAGAAGTCCTGTCTGTACTGTTGTGGGCTTTTAACATAAATACTTGCATAAATGTAAAATAAAGACTGGAGGAGTTAACAGCAAGGCGGCTAATGGCATTTGTTCTGAGACAGTATCTGTTATGTTTGCATTGTTTTAGTTTGTGGAAAGGAGGTATTTTTCATTTATTGAATCATGCTGTTTCTTCTTTCTCTATCAAAATGTACTTTATTTTTTTCAATAACAGCTGACCTTCAGTATTATTTTATATTAATTTCAGGTATACAGCATAGTGATTAGACATCTATATAATTTATGATGTGATTCCCCTGATAAGTCTAGTACCTACCTGGCACCATACAGAGTTATTACAATTTTCTTGGAAAAACATTTATTCAAATAGTCACTGAATAGCTTAAGATTTTTAAGTTTCTCCACTTTAACATGAATTTTATCAATTTTATAGATCTGCATCAGAAGAAAGCAGCAGTAACAGCAAGTTATCCCCCAGTGTAAGGTAGGTAGGTGTAGAACAATGCGATTAGTCATTTTGTATTTTGTATTGTGTGTTTTGATCATTGTTTAGGAACATGTAAGAACTGTTCATTTGAAACCAAAACATTTGTTCATAATATTCTCATTGTAGGCTATTTTATCATAGTTACCTTGGTTTCATGATACCTCACCCTCTCTTCCCTGACCTACACTAAAGGAATGGCTCTTGTGCACCCTCATTAACATCTATGAGTACATAAATTATGGCTTTTCTTTTGAGGGTTGGGAAGGAGTACTTATACCTTGATGACATTTTACTGCCGCATAAAAAGGGAACTGATGTCATAAGGGATGCCATATGTGCTTATAGTTATACTGTTATCTCATAATAAAATTACTCTTCATGAGAGTGAACCTTGGAGTTTTCATTGATTTTACTGCATTAATTCATCTGGGTAAGTAAATTTAGAGCTCAGACTATGAAAGAATCAAACACAACATTTTATAAAATTAGATATTTCACCTTAATTATCAGTATATAAAAATTTCTCTTAGCAAATGATGGATAAAATAGAAAAAGAGAATATTTCAGTAGCATTCAAGATTATTTTTCAAGTTCTCCCTTCATCTTTGTAGTACAGAGTTGCACACTCTGATCTTCATGTAGCAAATGTTAAGATACATGTCTGAAATGGGATAATTCCTAGTTTAAAGAGAAGCGCTGTTAAGTATGCATAATTCCATCCTAATTCTGTTGTCAAGGCAGATTGTTTTAGGTTCTACAGAAGTTAGGCATGTCTGCTTTCTTAGGAAGAGTTTATTTTAATCACAATGAAATGCATATTACAGGACAGAGAAAGATCAAATGTGTTTTCTTCCCCCCTTATCATCTGTATCAAAAATGTAGAAAAATAAGAACTCATTGTCCTTAAAGACAGTGGATGGAGAAAAATAATTAAAAAAGAAGCAGAAATAGATGAAAAAGAAAATAAACAGAGAAAATAACAGAAAAAATTAAAGACAAAAGCTGATTCTTTGAAAAGATTAATGTAATTGATTAAAAATTAGCCAATAATTCAAAATATAAAAGAGAAAGAATATAAATGACTAATATCAGGTATTACAATGGTATTATTTTTTAGCTTTAGGATATTAGAAGAAAAGAGACTAATAACAACTTACACTCAATAAATTTCAATTTTTAGATGAAATATATCTATACAGTATGGCAGTGGTATAAAGAGGATAAAGACCAATGGAACAAAATAGCCCAGAAATCAACCCACAAGTATATGGTCAACTGATCTTTGAAGAGGGTGTCAAGAATATACAATGGGGAAAATATGGTCTCTTAACAGTGGTGCTAGGAAAACTGAATATACACATACAAAAGGATGAAATCGGACTCTTACCTTTAAACATACACAAAACTCAACTCAAAATGGATTAAAGATTTAAATGTAAGACCTAAAACTGTAAAACTCATAGAAGAAAACATAGGAGAAAAACTTAATGACATTAGTCTTGGGAATGACTTTGGATCAACACCAAAAGTACCAGTAACAAAAGCAAAAAATAGATAAGTGAGACTCTATCAAACTAAAAAGCTTTTGCACAGCAAGGGAAAACATTCAATAGATGAAAGGAAACCTAAAAAATGGGAGAAAATATTTGTAAACTATGTATCAGGTAAAGGGTTAATTGCCAAAATATATAAGGAATTTCTACCATGAATTAAAACCAACAAACAAAAACAAAAACCAAAAATACTGGTGATCTGATTTAATGGTGGGCAATAAGCCAGTTACAGAACAACAAATAACGTAACTGCACAATTCCACTTGTATGCTGTAGTTAAAAAAGTAAAACTCCAGGAAGCAGAGTAGAATTTTGGTTGCCTCAGACTTGGGGTAAGGGAAGATGGGAACGTTGCTAGTCGATGAGAATAAAGTCTCAATTATGCAATATGAATAAGTTCTAGAGACCTGCCATACAACAGCCTCCCCATTGTTAATACTAGTGTCTTGTATGTACCCTTAAAAACTTAAGAAAGTAGATGTCATTTAAGTGTTTTACCACAATACGATAACATTTTTAGAAGTTTAGAACTTTTGCTTCCCCAAAGACTTCCTTATAAAAAGGAGAAGAGAAGCCACAGTGTGGGGGAAGATTTTTGTGAGACATGTTTCCAATGAAGGACTCATTCAGAATATATATAGAACCCTACAATTCAATAACAAAATGTGGGAGAAACTAGTAAGCAAAATATTTGAAGAGGTGCTTCATAGAAAATAATATTCAAAGGGGCTCAAACACACAAAGTTACTCAACATAATTACTCATCAGAAGAAGATAAATGGAATATGGGTCCCCTGTACCCCTGTAAGAGTGGATCAGATTAAAGGAACTGACATCAGTGGTTGGTTAGAATATCAAGCAGCTAGGACTCTTCCACATTATAGGTGGGAGTATGTGTTGGTACAGTAGAGCTTTTATTACAGTTCAGCGGTTTAGCATCTTCTAAACTATTAGGTTTCAATTCAATTTGTAACTTACATTTTTATTTTTTAAAACCATCATACCTATTACATTTAAATTTTATATTTACTTTATTAACAATTATTGCCTGGAGTTATGATGAAGGAAATCTCCCATAAATTTTTAAGTCTGATGATCTAAAATAAAATACTTTTCAATTTAACTTGAAAGTGTCCTGACTTTTTCCTTTTTAAAATATCTTTAAAGCTTATCCTATGTATAATGGGATAATCTATGTATAATCTTATAATCTATGTATATGTAGGTGTTTGTATGTTTAACATAAACTCAATAAAATTCTTTCTGGATACATGGGTCGGGAGAATTGAGAAAATGATTCTGAAATTCATGTGAAAGGGAAATACTCATATCCATGTAAACTTTAGTATTAGTACTAAACTAACCATGAATTATGATATATTTTTCTGATTTTTAATGTAATATCAAATATTTATTAAACTATCTAAGATACCTTGGTAGAATATGAATTAGAAATCAATTTCTTATCATTATAATACCCAAATACAATTCCCATTAATGATATAGATGCATAGCTCCTTAAATGTTTTTCTAAGTAAAACATAAAAATACTGATCTTTTTTATAACTTAGAGACTATTATGGACAACTTTTCCTATCTTAAAATATAGTCCTATATCATTCTTTTGTGACACATAGCAGTTAATCTAGAAATGAAAGATACTTAATTTTAAAAATCCATTATTATGAATATCAAACTACTTCCAGTCTTTCATTGTTACAGACACCCTGTAAATAATATCCTTATTTGGATACACATTTTGGAGCAATTGTCCAATTATACCTTCAGGATAAATCCCTAGAAGAGAGATTAATCAAAGCATAAATATAATATGTACACTCTTATTATATTCCATTTATCTCAAGTTGTAATTTCATAAGTTATTTACTTTTAGTCAATTGGACATGTGTGTGTGGTATACTTTCTGAGACATAGCGTATCTTAAACTTTACTTTTATTTTACTATCTCGATTGAATTTTTTATTTTCCACTATGTCATTTAATAATGAGCTATTTCTATAAAGAGTATGGCATAGATAGAAAATACACAATATATTCATATAGAATTAGAGGTAATTTTGAGACTCCCTTTAGTATGAGGGGTGCTTAGTATGTTTTTACCATCTTTAGTCTCTCACTCCACTGATATTTTTGTTGTGTACATTGGGATTTTAGATTTATTAACTTACTGTTAATAAATTTCTGTTTTTAAAACATTATTATCTTGGTTCCAAAAATATTTTGTCATTTTCAGTTTTGTACTTAAATTTACAACAAGCATTTTAACTTTTCTTAATGCTTAACTGGTTTTATTTTTCATAATTCTGAAGGGTGATTTTAGATTTCAGTGACATTAAGATCCTTTTTTATCCAGAGACCTTGGAATGCCCAAATCTAGCCTTGATTCTCCTCTCTTAATTCATTCAATAAATTGTATGTGTTTGTGAGTGTGTGAACCATTCTTATTACAGAAGTAACAAATAATAAACATTCATTGAAGTGATATAGGTATGCAAAGCAATGAAATCATTATCATCATTAATCTTAGCACCTAGGATGATCATTGCTAAAATATTTCAGTATATAGGTGTACAACATGTGTATGTGTGCATGTATGTTGGTGTTTTTATTGTTTATAAAATGTAATTATACTTAGAATTATCACAAATGTTTCCTTTTTCTAAATTAAAATCAGTTCATAGAGTGGAAATGTGAAGGCACTTTGCTTCATTGACTTAAGTAGTTAGCAAACATGGATAAATAAACAATATTTTACAAAACTGAGAGGATTTGCAGTTGAGGTAACAAATAATTGTTTTTTTCTGGAATTAATTTTCATTTCCTTGATTCTTTCCCTTCAGTTACCCATGCCTGTTAAATTATTTGTGTTGGAAATATGTTTAGCTCAGAAAAAGAAAAAGCAACACTGATATTTTGTTTGTGTTTTATTTTGTTTTGTTTTCTCTTAACAGTAGCAGTCTCTAACAACCTTGGCCTGGAGAGAGGATAGTACTAACTAAAGGATCAGAAACTGGCCTAAACCAAGAAGGAAAAAAACTTAATTTCTTCCTCACTGCTGTTGTCACTACTGAAGGTGTAAGTTATGAAATAATAAATCATCTGCACCTGAATCAACTGAATTATGTCCAGTGTCTTCACAGTATTTTCAGTCTCAACTTTCACCCTGTCTCCTCCAACTTGAATCCAGAAAAGGCTCTGAGTCAGGTGGAAGCAGCTTAAGATCCTCCCTCACCCTATTAAATCAAGAGGGCCTACCAGTTCAGCCTCACTTCCCGAAGAGGGAGAACGTCCCTTCCTTCCTGTTCGTTAGGGTGACCTGAATCTCCCTCTTGCAGTCTGACCTTCCTCCTTCCATTCAGAACTCCTAGCCCACAGGTGGTCTGTGACTTGTTCCAGTGGCATTTATTCAGGTAGGATCTGAATATAATCCTTCTTATTACTTTTTCTCCTCTTTGAAAGCTGTATATCCTCTTTAGTGTGTTGAGATACCTGTTACCCAGAGTAGACTTACCATGAAACTAAGGGGGCAAAAGTATCAGGGTTGCTTGCTTGCATAGGTTCCTTTCAAAGTCATGGACCTGATTTTGTATTCTTTTTCTCAGAGAGAGTTCAAGTTTTGCATCGCTCAGGTCCCAATGAACCTGAATCTGTTCGTTCACCAGGTCCCTTGTAGTGGTGTACTGAAGGCAGTTCATATCCACTCATGAGAGCTGATCTTTAAACTATTGTACGTTTTACTCTTATCAGAAAAAGAGAGAGACGCGTTGGTGAGGATGTGGAAAAATTGGAACCACTGCGTAGTGTTGACAGAAATGCATGGAAAACAGTATGGAGGTTTCTCCAAAAAATTAAAAATAGAGTTTAAAACTTTTGGATCCAGCAATATGATCTAGGTATATATTAAAAAATATTAAAATTGGAATCTCAAAGAAATTTTGACACTCCTGTGTTTATTGTAACATTATTAACAATAGCCAAAATGTGGAGACAACTTGAATGTCCATCAGCAGATGAGTGGATAAATAAAATGCATTCAAGGGAGTACTATTCAGCCTTTAAAAAAGAAGAAAATTCTGCAACATGTGACAACATTATGCTAAGTGAAATAAGCCAGTTACAATAAGAAAATTTGCACAATTTCAGTTTAGATATGAGGTATCTAAAATAGTCAAATTCATACAATCAAAGAGTAGAATGGTCCTTTTCAGGGGCTGAGAGGAGGGGAGAGATGGGGCGTTATTATTCAATGAGCATAGAGTTTCAGTTAAGGATGAATGAGCTCTAGAGATCTGCTGTAGAGCATTGTACCTATAGCCAACATTAATGAATTGCATGCTTAAAATTTGTTAGGGTAGACCTCAGGTTAACAGTTTTACCACAATACAAATTGTAAAAATTCAGAAGTTTTGTGGGTCAGTTGTTAAACAGACATTAAAAACATTAAATTATATAAATTTAAATAAATCAATAACACGCAAAACTTATTATTTTATTATATTTTACTCTTAACATTGTTCTTGAGGTTATGGCTATTGTATTTTAATGGTGAAAGTACTATATTGTGGTGTGCTACTCGGGTCTCTTCCCAACTCTGCCTCTAAAAATACCAAGCGGCGGCTCAAGATCCGCCTTCACTGAAACTCATAAACCTGTAAGTCTAGATTTTATTTTTTTCCAGAGAGATAGCTGTGTAATACTTATGAGCACACCATTGCCATTGGAGGTATCTCAACTTCCTTCTATTTTTCATTTCCAATACCTTATTTGAGTTGTGTGTCTATCATGGGTCTACTGTAAACCCAGCTAGAATACCCAATTGGCTGGTGCCTAGGAGGTTCGGCATCCAGTGGCAGAGCCTGGAAGCTACACCTGTAGGAAGCAAAGAAGGTGTATTTCAAACGTACTTTCTGTTAGGGATAGTGGAGAGGCTGCCAGGAGGTACTTTTGCACCACCCAAAAATGACAAGGGTGCCGAGTCTGTTGTCTAAGGATAACTTTACTCTGCCTTTAGGGCTTTCCACATACTGATTGGCTGAGGGAACTGAGGAGAGGACCATCATATGAGGCAAATGTTTTCCAGTCATTGTGATTACCAGTTTTATGAAAGCCTGAGATAAGTGAAGTATTCAAGTGGCTCTGGGCCACGGTGAGTTTGGTATTTCTTATAAAGCAGCATTTCTACTTTCATTGACACTAATGCTGGAGTTGTAGAAAGAAGGGAGAACAAAGATTCAAAGAAGGAGTAGAAATGTACTTAGAGGAAGATTACTGTGCACTTTTAAATTTGAAAAGGGAGATGGAGTCTGCAAAAAATGAGGGTGCTGGTAAAAAGAAAATATTTTACATCCTGTCAGAAAACCTCTGTTGCTCATAATTATGTGCAAATTGTGGAAAAGGCCAGTGAAAATTTGAAAATCTCATAGTTGTGTAATATTCCGAAGACTAATCATGTATGATGAAATGATTTCAAGTGCAAGATATACCAATGAATTTTAAGGTAATAGAGTAAAAAATTTAGCTGTGTAAAGAAATAAAGAGAGAGAGAGATCTCAACCAAGATTGGAATGGGGAGGTCCTGTAGGGGGAGCTCTCTCTGCTACACTGATGGCAAAGCCCTACAGGAAGAACTCATAATAGCCCTAGGAACTCCTTTCTGTGAAAGAACTTTCTGGTGGGGACTTGCAGCATGTCCTCCCATGGCTGCATGTTCTGAGTTGCAGTTCTCTCTCCCCCACCAAACCGTTTTTGTTGGAGGAATATCTAGCTGACTTTTTAAGGTCAATACTATTGATTTTAGATTGCACATTGCAACTAAGTTATCCCTTGTTCAGTTATTTTAATTCTCTGTACCATTTAAAGCCTACAGTGCCAGTGCTGAAAAACTGGGCCAGGAGACCCGCGTCCTGGCTGCAGTATGCACCCTCCCTGCAGCCCTAGGCTCCAAACCCAGACCATGCAGCAGGTTCTCCCGCAGAGGCTTCTGGGAGTTGTAGTTCTTTCAGCCGTGGGGTTGCTCTGAGGCATTTCCTGTGCGTCTCTGACATGACCGACTCCACCGCCATTGGCTCAGCTGGGCCCGGGAGAGCCTGTCCTGGTAACTTAAGTTGGTGTGGTTTGTTCTTGTCTTAACCGAGAGCTGTGGTGTAAGCGCTTGCGGCAGTGCTTCAAGGTCAAGAGTGAAGGTGAAGGTGAGTTGGCTGCAGGACCAAAAGGTACGGTGGAGGCACCAAACTCTCGCAACCCCTGCTGCGCCTTCCAGGGTTGAAGGAACAGTATGAATTGAATCCTTCCATTTGCAAAGTGGCAAAACAGTACCTATTAGTCAGGCCAGATGCTGATTTTTGGTGTTTGTGATCCTTTGAGAGAGTTTAGGGGAGTCCACAGCATAGCTAAGGCTGGCTGCTTGTGGAACAGCTTGCTAAGAGGCTCAGCTCTCATGCTAGGTAGGTGGGGTGGGGTCTCAGAGAATAACCAGGTTGGGGCCAATGGTATTAGGTGAACAGTGACTAAAATTTGGTGCCTGCCTGCACCGGCATTCTGTGTGTGTGTAGTGAACAGGGACTAAAATTTGGTACCTGCTTGCACCAGCGGAGAGAGAGAGGGAGAGGGTGAGTGAGTGAGTGAGTGAGTGTGTGCTGGGGAGAGCTCCACAAAGGAACAATGGCGCCTGCCAGCACTTCTCTTCCAGAAAGAGCAGCTCCTCCAGGTGTTGCCCTGAGGCCAGACTGTTCCATTCCTCGTAGTATGTCCTTGGTGTTTTTCAAATGTTTTCACTTTGCTGGAGCTTAAGGTGAGTGTTTTGAGTGAGTGAACCTGTGCTTGGGCCATTTAAGAGGACACCTGGGTCTACAGCAGGCCTCCGTCTCACCTGGATTGAATCCCCACTGATTCCCACAGCCAAATGTTGTGGGGCTCATCTGCTCGGTACTGGTGCTTTGGGCTGAGAATCCTGCACTCCTCAGGGGGGATCTCTGCAACTGAGATATCCCCCTTAATTCTTAAGTACCACATGTGGGTGTGGGACCATCCTGTTTCATGTCTGTGCCCTTCTTTCCCAGTCTCAACATGGCTTCTCTATTTCCTTTAGTTATAAGAGTTCTGTTTGGGTAATCCTCAGGTGGTTCTCATGGATTGGTGGTTCTGTAATTTCATTTTAAATTTAATGTGACTGGGAGGAGGCAAGCACAGAGTATTTCTACTCCACCATCTTGGTTCAAACCTTCCCTCGGTAATTTATTGTCTCTAATGTATTTTGGTGGTCTTTAGGTCTAATGTATTTTGGTGTGTGTGTGTGTGTGTTGTGTGTGAATCAAATCATCTGCAAATAATGACAGTTTTACCTCTTCCCTCCCAATTTGGATGCCTTTTGTTTCTTTTTCCTGCCTGATTGCTCTGGGTTGGATTTCCAGAAACGTGTTGAACAGCAGTGGTGAGAATGGGCATCCTTGTCTTGTTTTTGATCTTCGAGGAAAAGCTTTCAGTTTTTCACCACTGAGCATGATGTTAGCTGAAGGTTTTTAAGAAATCCTTTATTATATTAAGATACGTTCTTTTCCCATTGTTTGAGTGTTTTTATCATAAATGGATGTTGTATCTTGTCGAATGCTTCTTCAGCATCTATTGATAGGACCATGTAAGTTTTGTCTTTTGTTAATGTGGTGTATCACATTATGTGGCGTTGTCCTTGCCTGGCTTTGGTATCAAGGTAATATTGGCCTTATAAAACGAGGTAGGAAGTACTCCTCCTTCCTCAATTTTTTTTGGCAGAGGTTGAGAACTATTGGTATTAACTCTTATTTGAATGTTTGGTAGAATTTACCAGTGAGGCCCTCAGTCCTGGATTTCTGTTTTTTGAGACATTTTTAAAATTACTCTTTTAATTTCCTTGTCAGTGATTGGTCTGTCGAGGTTCCCAGCTCTTCATGATTCAGACAAGGAAGCTTGTATACTTCTAAGAACTCCTACTTTTTCTAGGTTATCAAATTTGGTGGCATATAACATTTCATACTATTCTGTGATGTCTGTTGTAACTTCTTTCATTTCCGAGTTTTTAAAAAATTTGAGGGGAGTTCCCTGATGGTGTAGTGGCTTAAGGCTTCGGTGCTGGCACTGTCAGTGCTGCGGCCTGGGTTCGATTCCCAGCCAGGGAGCTACCCACATACCAAAAAGCAAAAAAAAAAAAAAAAAAAAAAAAAAAAAAAAAATTGAGCCTTTTTCTTGTCCTTAGTCTAGCTAAAGGGTTTTTAATTTTGTTTCATTAATTTTGGTTTCATTAATTTTTTCTATTTTTTTGTTATTTCTATCATTTTTTTTCACTCTGAGTTTTGTTATTTCCTTCCTTCTGATGATGATGGGCTTCATTTGCTCTTTTTGTGTTTCTTGAAGGTGTAATGTTAGATTGTTTATTTGAGGTTTTGCTTATTTCTTGAGGTAGCTGTATAACACTGTCAGCCTTCCCTTTGGTACTGTTTTTGCTGCATTTTCCAAATTTTGGTATGTCATGTTTTCTTTTTCATTTGTCTCTATTTTTTTATTTTTTCTTTCATTTCTTCTTTAACACAGTGGTTATTCAGTAGCTGTTTATTATTATTTTTTTAAATCTCTACATATTAGTGGTTTTTCCAGCTTATTGTAGTGAATTTTTAGTTGCATACCATTGTGGTCAGAAAATATGCTTGGTATGATGTCAGTCCTCCTAAATTTATTGAGACTAGTTTTGTGCCCCAGTATATGGTCTATCCTTGAGAATATCCTGTGTACACTTGAGAAGTATGGGTATTCTGTCTTTTGGGGATGGAAAGTTCTATACATAGTAATTAAGTGTATATGCTCTAATGTGTCATTCAAGGCTTATATTTTCTTGTAGACTTCCTGCCACAATGATATATATATATATATATATATATATATATATATATATATATATATATATACTGCTGTGAGTGGGGTATTTAGGCCCCCTACCATAATTGTATTTATTTCTCCTTTTACGTATGTTAGTAATTAATTGCTTTATATATGTATTTTCGTGCTTTCACATTGGGTGCACATATATTGTTATGTCTTCTTGATGAATTGCCTCCTTTATCATTATAAAATGTTCACCTTTGGCTCTTATTCCCTTTTAAAATCTTGAAATCTATTTAGTCTGATAGAAGTACTGCTATATGCTGGGTTCCATTTGCTGGAGTACTATATTCTACCCGTTCTGTGAGCCTGTGTTTGTCTCTGGAGCTGAGATGACTCTCCTCTAGGCAACATATGAGGGCTGTCCAGAAAGTATCCAGCCATGTAATATGAAAACTAGAGGCATTTATGGCTGGATATTTTCTGTGAAGCTTTTGTATAGTCGGGTCTTATTTTTTAATCCATCTGGCTACCTTGTGCCTTTTGATTGGTGGGTTCAGTCCATTATATTTAGGGTGATTATTGATTTATGAGGACTTACTATTGTCATTTTATGTTTTATTTTCTGATTGTCTGTATATCCATTGTTTCTTCTCCCTTGTTTTTCTGTCTGTAATTTTAGTTTGGTGGTTTTCTATGATTTTTTCCACATTTCTTTGCTTTTTTATGTTCCTTGTCTCAGCTCTAGATTTTTGTTTTGTAGTTACCATTTGGTTTTGTACATGTAGCAAGAAAACAAAAGAGTTTTGTATTTTATCCTTCTTCCTCTGTACAAGTTCAGTCCCTTCTTTCCTTTTGTTTTTGTTGTCATGAACTAATCCCTATTTATGTGGTACATGTATTACAAATTTTCAGTAGTCATAGTTAGATTTACTGTTTACTCTTCCACTTTAACTGTTAAGTTACAATTGAGTTTAATATTCTGTTCTGAAGTAGAGTTGCAATTTCATGTGTCTACCAATTAATCATCTTAACAGTTTTGGATACTTTTGGCTTTTTGTTTCTGGTAGAAAAGCTCCTTTCGCCACTTCTTTTAATGTAGGCCTTGTGATGATGAATTCTGTCAGCTTTTGTTTGCCTGGCAAAGCCTGTATTTTTCCTTCATATCGAAAGTCCAATAGTGTTGTATATATTATTTTTGGCTGATGGTTTTCTCTTTTAGTATTTTGAATATTTCCTTCCACAATTTCTTGTCTTGTAATGCTTTTTCCGGAAGTATCTCAGGACAATATAATGGGTTTCCTTTGTAGAGTACAGCCTTTTTTTCCTGGACTGCCTTGAGAATTTTCTTTGCCATCCATTTTTTACCGTTTGAATAAAATGTGCCTTGGAGAAGGCGTTTTTGAATTGATATAATTACATGTTGTGCTAGGTTCTTTTATTCTAAAATCCAATTCTTTCTCTAAGCTTGGGAAGTTCTCATCAATTATTTATGTGAATAGGCTCTGTGTTACCTTCTCCCTTTTTTCTCCTACTCATGTACCCATTACCTTTATGTCGCTCTTTCTAATAGAGTCATATCATCATTGTAGATGTCTTTCATTTTTAAAAACCCTTTGTTCTTTCTGTTCTTCCACTTGAATCATTTCTAGGTTTCTATCTTTGAGCTGCTAATTAATTCTCTTTTCCATCTAATTTTCTCTATTTCCAGTGCTCTCTAGTGCACTTCTCATCTCACTGCATTCTTCAGCTCTGGAATTTACTTTATTCATTTTTATATTCAGTCTCTTTGATAAAACATTTTTTTTGTTGTTCATTAGTATCCTTCATGAGTTCATTCATCTGCCTTGCAGAGTTTTCTTGTATCTTGTTGAGCTTTTTCATAATTGCAGTCTTAAATTCTCTGTCATTGAAGTCAGTGTTCCATGCCTTTGTGTTTCATTTCTGGAGACTTCATTTTTTTTCTGTGCTTTCAAGTTAACTTGGTTGTTCGTATTATTTGATGGATTATTTCTTTGCCTGCACATTTGACATAGTGAGCTCTTTTTCAGATATAATTTGGCTCTCAATAATTGAGCAAGTGAATAGGTAGGGCACTGTCCTTTGTTTTCTCGTAAGTGGCATTATAGTGCATGTTTTCTCTCACCTGCAGTATTTACGCCTCTGGGATCATCATGGTGAAGCATGGCTTCAATTAAGGAAAGTGCTACCTGCTCATTGGGCTGGTGACTGTCCCTTCTGTCACTGGCTCACCTAGGTTACAGGGCACAACCATTGTGTTGGGGGAATGTGAAGAATGGTAAACTGGTTGCAGGCTTCCAGCACTACTTCCTTTTTACTAATGTTTGTTGGTTCCGCTGCGTTTTTGGAAGTGCTTTTACTGGGCTCTGCTGGGACTAGTCGGGTAAGGAAGGCAGTTTTACGAATTCACTGTGCCACCCCCATTAGCAATGGCTGTCGGCACCTCGGCAATGGCTGTCGGCACCTCGGCAGTGCCTGGGATTCTCATCTTTCTTTACTGGGCTCTGCTTGGGGTAAGGGGGGCATACCTGTGAACTCACGGCTCTGCCCCCATACCAGCAATAACTGATGGCACATCTGTGCTGTGAAAGGCTTGCCCACCACTGCTGTGATAGGGAGTGGGAAGAGATGCCTTTTCTGGGAGGACCAGTGCTGCTTCCCCTCTTATAATCCAAGCTGTAGTGTGAAGGCTGAAGCCCATTTTCTCCATCACTAGGATGCTTGCTGGAGCTGCAGTGGGTGCCCAAGTGCATCCGTAGCCGCCATTTCTGTCCTTTTCCCCATCCTCCCTCTTCTACTCGTTTCAACCCACCCACCACCAGATGTTCCCATTTGTGGATCTTTTAGTGTATTTGTGCATTGAGCACAGGATCCTTTCTTGAGTTATGAGAAGTCCAATTTATAAATTTAAGGGGATATACAAAGGTGTCTTCACAATCTACCACGATGCTGATGTCACTTTTTATAAAATTAAGTAAAAAGAAAAAAAAAAAAACCACCTCACTACTTCGTATGACTACAGATTACAATATACTACTGAAATCCTCCTTTTAAAAGATTAACCCCTCATGGTGGTTCTTTGCTGAGGAAGCGGGCACAGTGGAAAATTCAGGCGTGACTAGTCTAAGTCCTTTCTACTATGGGTCGTCACAGGGCTCTCTGAGAACTGGCCAGGGAGGTTATCCACAGAAACTTGCATTTTATGAGTTATTTTCCAGAGAGGTTATGTTATGATTCAGTTGTTTTCTATGAATTGTGGTAAATCATCTTCAGGTAAGTAAGTTGAAAAAAGTCATCAGAAGAATTATGTTTGTAGTAGAAAGTATTAAAAATCAGTTAAGAGTTCTGTAGCCCAGGATGGCTTTGAATGTGGCCCAACACAAATTCTTAAAATATTATATTTCTTTTGTGACCTTTTTTTTTTTTTTTTTTTTTTTTTTTTTTTTTTTTTTTTTTTTTTTTTTTTTTTTTTTTTTTTTTTTTTTTTTTTTTTTTTTTTTTTTTTTTTTTTTTTTTTTTTTTTTTTTTTTTTTTTTTTTTTTTTTTTTTTTTTTTT